>CM069236.1:11018817-11447798 GCA_035582765.1 Acer negundo | reverse complement strand
GATAATCTCGAAGAACGCAAGGCACTTATTAGTGGAACAGGATATGAATCGGTTTAATGTTGCTATTCAGCCTGTCAATCCCTGCTCCTTCTTGAGTGTTGTGGGAGACTTGAGGCCTACGATGACCTTGATCTTCCTGGGATTGGCCTTGATTCCTCTTTCATGTACCATGAAATGCAGGAATTTTCCTGCCACTACCCAGAAAGCACACTTTGCGGGGTTTAGTCTCATCTGGTTCTTCCTATCTGCTGCTTAAACAATTTGTTCACCGTACCCTGGTATGTAGCATTTGTATTTTTAAGTCAGAATGGCATTACCTTATAGCAGTAGAAGCCTTGCCTAGTGATGAAGCTGGTCTTGTCTTGATCTGAGGGATGCATCATGATTTCATTGTATCCCGAGAAGGCATCCATGATGCTTAGGAGCTTGTTTCCTACGGTAGAATTGATGAGCTGGTTGATCTAAAGCAGTGGGAAGCTATCTTTGGGGCAAGCCCGGTTGAGATCGGTGTAGTCCACACACATTCACCATTTTCTGTTAGATTTGGTTACCATGACCACATTGGTGATCCATTCGGGATATTGAGATTCCTTGATGAACCCGGCCTTTATGAGTTTGTCCACTTTTTCCTGGATTGTGGTGTTCTGTTCAGTGTTGAAATGTCTTCGTTTCTGTTTCACTAGTTTGACGGTTGCGTCTATTGCCAACCTATGAGTGGCCAAGCTAAGAGGAATGCTGGGCATTTCCTCATGGGTCCAAGCAAAAATATCGTTGTAATCTCTGAGGAGCTTTATCAAGTCCTCATTGACTTCGGGATCCAATCCCCCTCCAACTTTCACCACCTTAGTGAGATCTTCTCCCCTGATGGGTATTTCTTTTAACTGATCCGTGGGACGACCACTGGTCCAACCCCGCTCTTCATCCTCCCGCTCTTCTATGATTATGTCTGGTACCTCTCCTTCTTCCATGTCATAATGACATTGTTCCGGCGTACCCCGGTTTACTTCACTGGCCACATGTGCACACTGTTTGGCAAGCGCGGCGGGATTGGTAGATACCTCATAGCAATTACGCTCTGCCTGTTGATCTCCTCTGACTTCTCCTACTTCTGTTCCCACTGGAAACTTTAGGACGTTGTGGTAGACGGATAGTACCCCCTAATCTCTGAGAGGAAGGGCCTACCCAGAATGGCATTGTAGGCAAACGAGGTATCTACCACAATGAACTCTGTCATCACGTTCTACTGAAGTGGAGCTTTTCCGACTATCACTGGTAGGATTTTGGACCCAATGGGTATTATAGAGTCCCTTGTGAATCCATACAAAAGCGAGGTGCAGCTGTTGTAGCAGGAATTCTTTAAGTTAAGTTGCTCATTAGCTCTTTTAAATAGGATGTCGACGCTACTTCCAATATCGATCAAGACACGGTGAACCCGGCAGTTAGCAATCTGTACCGAGATTACCATGGGATCGTCATATGGTTGGATTGTATTGTAGACATTTTCCTCTGTGAAGACAATCTTGGTAGAGCGGGATGGATCTCGAGATCCATTGCTGACTTTGAATATCTCATGACTTGCGTTGAGCCTGGGAATCTTTCTTGCGTGGTTCTTCCTCAAATTGTTGGAAGTTCCAGCCAAGGTGGGGCTTCCACTAATGGTATGAATCACTTGGATCTGCTGCATCAGATCATTCTCTCCATTCCTCCTTCTATTTGCCACCTTCTGCATCCCACTTTATACTTGTTTCCTTTCCTTGATGCTATCTCGTAACTGCTGTAGAAATTCCGTCAGCAGGCCTTCCCTTACCAATCCTTCGATCTGATTGCGGAAGCTGTAGCATTCTGAAGTGTTGTGTTCGACATCCTCATGGAAATCGCAATACTTGTACTGATTCCTCCTATCAGTTGAGACTTTTAGAGACCCAGCTTCCTGAGTAGGCCATTGTCCCGGATGGCGAGGTAGATGGTTTCTCTTGAAGCATTGAGGGGGGAGTAGTGATTATATCCATCTTCCTCTCTTGCTACTCGGGCAACTTCTTTTAGAGGGGCCGCCCTGGGAGGCGATCTCTTGAGTGTGGATCTTCTAGCTGAGTACCTTTCTTAGTACAAGGGAATAAGAGATGGCCTGTAGGTTGATCTGTTTGGGGGCTGATTTTGGAATCTCTTGACTGGTACAGGCTTTGAAGCCTTATTTTTAGGACGCGAGGCCAACCGTGCTTCATCATGTTCAACCTTGATCCAGAGTTGCTCTTCTATATCTACTTGTTCTAAAGCTCGATTGTAAGCTTCCTAGTAAGTTTCTGGTGGATGCTTAACAAAAGAGCGGAATAGTCTGCCCGCCCACAAGTTTCTTTGGAAATTAGCCAAGGTTTCTTTTTCGTCGAATACTCCCATCTGGATCACTTCCTTATGGAATTTCTCCACATAAGACCTCAATGTTTCACCCCGCTCCTAGATCACATATTGAAGCAAGATAGGGTCCTTGGGACAAGGCTTGATTCCTTGAAACTGTACACAAAAAGCTGTGTTGAGTTTAGAAAAAGAATCAACATTACTTGGTGGCAATTTCCTGAACTACATTCTGGCACAGTCAATCAAGGTTGAGGGGAACATCTTGCACATGGCTGACCGTGTTGCATTCTGGATTTCCATCTGGTGGACAAAGCTTTCCAAGTGACTGATAGGATCCTCTGTTCCTGAATACTTTTCGGAGGGCATCCTGAATTTGGGGGTAGCCCCGCCTCCCTGATTCTTTTGGAGAATGGTGCATTCATCTCACTTAGGGGGTTCTTTTGGATTCCCTGATGCTTTCCCTTCTTTAACTCCTCCAACTCCTTAGCCATTTTGGCCATCTGATCTTCCAGGTGTGGAGATTTAGCGTTTCCAGATCGGGCCACCGAGCCTTCTTCATCCGAGGTCTCTAAATTAACATCCACGTCCTTCTGCTTGGCTTTCTAGTGCCCACTTTTGGGGATTTTTTGGGATCTGGCACTTCCTTCTGAGTCTGGCTGTGGATCTTTCTTCTCTTCCCTTAGCCTTACCGGGGGTTGGACTCTCCTCGGTGGAATCTTAATCGCGGATTTCACTAGTCAAGGTCTAAGATTAATCTGCCAAACCGGGGCTGGTGGAGATGGACCTAGTCGGTCAAACACCGGTACCCAGATACTTGGGCCAATATCTTCTACGATCCCGGCTGCTTCAAAGGGGATTCCTTGAGCTATCATTCTAAGTCAGATGGCTTCTATGTAGGCAGCAGCTTGTTGCTCTAGAATATCTCGATTGATCTCCGGCCCAATCGAATCTCGAGGCAAGGGGCCTGCGGTTGGGACTAGAGGAGGTATTGGTGCCGGATTATCATTCCTGGATCCTCTACCCCGTGTTTGAGCTCTTTCGGTGGAAGCGAGTGACAAAGGTCCCAATGGAGCCGGATGGGCCTGAGAGGATCGTAGTCTCATCTTTCTGCTTCGTCGGGTAGAACTATGACAATTTCTTTATAAATGTTGGGAAGATATACCCCACAGACGGCGCCAAAAGTGTTAATGGAAAATTATCACTGGGAAAAATCTCCAAATAACAACTTTAAGGACCAAGATCGAGATAGATCCCGGTAGGAGAGGTATCACGTAGTTCGATACCAACAAGATTTCTGTTAAAGCAAAAATAAAACTGATACAAGAAAAGATTAACTGGTGCGATTTTATTGATGAAAATATGCATACAACTGATGAAATTAGGGCGGTGGCGATATGTGATGGTATTCTAAGTTTCTGTTTGGTGATGGAGATGTCATGCTCGTGCCTGTCGATTAGTAGAACTAAAAATGTGTGTAAGGTTTAGGGAGGCCAATTTCCAATCCCCTTCTTAGTGAATGTAGTGTCGTATATATAGGTCCCGTTGCTTGCCATGCACTCCTATACTTTCGGTATAGGGTTTTTTAGTTCACATGACTTTCTTTCCTTCTAGGAGGCGATCTTGTAGGAGCTTTAATTATCCGAATCAAGTGATTCTTTTTGGAGAGGATTCTAATAAAAGTGGACTCCTTATTCGAATGGAATTCTTAAGTGGCGGAATGAGTCTACCTTTTTATCGGGGCTTAAATGACGGCGTTTCAACCCCTTTACTTTGGAGCTTCAAGACTTGTATGTCTGAACATATGGATTTATAATTTTGTGAATGTTTCTTATGGTTATCCGGCGAGAGGATCCCAAAAGGTATTTGGGTTCTCGCGTACCCCACCTCTAGCTAGTTTTATGCTTTCCTTGATAGGGGCTTGGTCGACGGGGTATCCTGATATCAACTGTTCTTGCAGCGGGGTACCTGGCTGGGTGTAGAAGCGGGATATTTAGTTGATGTAGTATCTGGATGCCTGTCTGATGAGGCAGCGGGGTACCCTGCTGATGTAAGAGCGAGGTATCCGGTTGATATAGTAGCGGGATACCTGTCTGATGCAATAGCGGGGTACCCCACTGAGCTCTGTGATAGGATTCTAAGTATAACTCTGCGTCGGGATACTTAGGGGTTATCGAGATTGCTGGGCTTATCGGCTTAATCTGAAGGAGGAGGTAGATATCCGGATTTGATCCAGCATTCTTTTTTCGAGGAGTAACTAGATGATAACTTGGCATGCGTCTCTTCCATGTATCTGGGTGGAAAATTATTCTTTGGTCCTTCGCCAATTTTGGCAGTTAACAATTTATATATCATTATTTGTATTATATATAATATATAATATATATGTATTTTATATTATATATTTTGGTTTGTTAAAATGTAATGGAATTGTGATTCCATTGGAATTGGGATTCCACCATTTTGGTGAAATGGGCATTCCATCCAAAAACTAATGGAAAGCCATTCCATTCCAAATTAAAATTTATATTCCATAAATACCTTCATATGCCCCAACTCCATTACAAAAATACTCTCAGCTTTTTTCCAATAATAATAATATATTATTTTATATTTGTTAACCGTAAAAATCGACAAAGGACCAAAGAAGAATTTTCCACCTAGATACACGGAAGAGACACAAGCCAAGATACTGCCTAGCTACTCATAGAAAGAAGAATGCTAAATTAAATCTAGGTACCTACCTCCTCCTTCGGATCAAGCCAGCTAGGCCTAGCAATCCTGGTAACCCCTAAGTAGCCCGATGTGAAGTTCTACTCAGAATCCTGTCACAGAGCTCGGTAAGATACCCCTCTATTGCACCAATCAGGTATTTCGCTACTAAGATCAACAGGGTACCCCGCCATTACGTCAGTAGGGTACCTCACTGTCGCATCAGATAAACATCCATAAACTACATCCGCTAAGTACCCCGCTTCTACATTTAGCCAGGTACCCCGCTGTAAGAACAACCGATATCAGGATACCAAGCCGACCAAGCACCTAACCTAGAAAGCATCAAACGAACAAGAGGCGGGGTACACGAGAACCCAGATGAACCCAAATACCTCCAGGGATCCTCTTGCCAGTTAACCATAAGAAACATTAACAGAATCCAAAATCCGTATGTCCAGGCGAACAAGTCTTGAAACTCTAAAGCTAGGGGGATGAAACGCGGTCATTCATCTTCCGATAAAAAAGTAGACTCCTTCCCACCACTTAAGAATTCCATTCGAATAAAGAGTCCACTTTTATTAGAATCCTTTCCAAAAGGAATCACTGGATTCATACAATTAAAGCTCCTACAAGGTCGCCTCCTAGAAGGAAAGAAAGTCCGGTGATTGCCAAAACCCTAGACCGAAAGTATAGGAGTGCATGACAAGCAACGAGACCTATATATACGAAACTACATTCACCAAGAAAGGGGCATCAAAAATTGGCCTCCCCAAACCTTACACTTGTTTTTAGTTCTACTTATCAACAGGCATGAGCACGCCATCTTCACCATCCAACAAAACCTTGAATACCGTCACATATCGCCATAGACATAATTTTATTAGTTGTATCATCAATAAAATCGCGTCTATTAATCTTTTCTGGTGTGAGTTTTTTAACCTTTGTTTAACAGGAATCTTGTTGGTATCGAACTACATGATACCCCTCCGACCGGGATCAACCTCGATCTTGGTCCTTAAAGTTGTTATTTGGAGATTCACCCCAGTGATAATTTTCCATTAACAATATTATATATTTTATGATTATATATTTTATGATTATATATTTTATTATTATATATTATATTATTATAATATATATAACGATATATAAACATATATTTATATATTATATTATATATATTGTATAACATAATATATATTATATATATTTATATTTATATATATATTATATTATATAATATATATACTATTATATATAATATATATATTATTACATGTATTATATATAATATATATGTATTATATATATAATTTAATATATAATTATATATATAATATACTTTTATATTTTATTATTATTATTATTATCCATAATATATCATGTTATTATACATTTATAATTAGGGGTGTTTTGGTCAAAATACAGTTAACTCAATTTCATTCAATTGTTAATCAAATAAAATAATACTGATTTATAGACTAATTCTAAAGTTCCAACCAAACAAAAATCTTAGTTTTCCTTTCCGTTGCATTCTCATTCTCATTCTCATTCCCATTACCATTTCGATTACTATTCCACCATGTAATCAAACGTGACCATAGAGTATTGACCAATAACTCGAGTATATATTATTTTAAAAATATAATTTTATTAAAAGTTTCAATAAATATTTTTAAATATATGCATGTCATAGAAATTATAATTTTGATTAGTTGAATAAATTTAAATTTATCTAAAAAGTTTTTTATTTTTTATTTTTTTTTTTATTTCGAACAACTCATAGTTTATATATAAATATTATTCATTTAATATCATATTAAAGGTTGTAGTCAAGTGGTAAAATTTTTTTAATCTTTGAACTTGAAGTTTGAAGTTCAACTCCCACAAATGACAATTAATTGTCATTATTATCAGGTGGGTGGTGGCCGGCCAGTGGGCAGGTGCGGCGGTCCGGTCGGAGGCGGATGGCGGGAGGCGATAGTCCGAACGACGGCGGTGGCGGTCAGGCCGGTCGGTAACGGGTGTCTAGGCGACTGCGGTTGTTGGTGGTGGTTGGCAGCGGCGGCGGGTGTCCGGTGTCGACGGGCAACGGTGGCGTGGTTGTCGACAGCGACGGCGGTCAGACCGGTGTCCAACGACAGCGGTGGTCCGGAAGTCGGTGGTTAGGCCGGCTGGTCGCTGGTGTCAAGCGACGTCAGGGCTGATCCGGTGGGAGGTGTAAAATATGTAATTAAATATTAATATTAAATAATGAAAATTAGAAAAAAAGTACATAGTTGACAGTTTAATTTAAACCGTCAACAAACCCCTTATTTTCTTGTAGTGTATACTCTCATTTAATAAATGGAGCTACAATGTCTATATATATAAATGAAGTCTTCTATCGATTAGCAAATGAATACCACCAAACTAGTGAGGATAAACTAAAATGAAGTCCTCTATCGATTAGCAAATGAATACCACCAAATTAGTGAGGATAAACTATGCTATATAATTGTACTCATTGATAGCTCAAATGATAACACTTGTAAACATAAGTCTATCACTTATCTCAGGATTAAGATAGACTCTCTGATTGCCCTTATAATGAAAACTTTTATCCACTGACGGTTCTAGATAAATTATTTCATTGTGATCCTATTCAATGCACATAATGCACTAGATTCTTTTACTCAAAGACACTTTGATGATTTTAAACTTATCATATCACATTTGATCCCACTCAAATGCTAGCAAAAGAATCCACAACTTTAACAAGGTAAAGGTGCCCAACGTTTTTCTTAAGTTATGGACATAATTCAAAACTAACTAAAGAATTGTGTCTACCTCATACATTTCCGGATGTACGAACAATTCTTTATTTCTCATAGACTTTTGAACCTTATGATTATTTACTTTTGACAATTATAATATTTAAACTATAAATGCTATAAGATTTGTAAAACAAAAAATCACTTTATTAATATGAAACGATTGTCAATAACATTATTACACTCTTGCTATTGAACATAATTCTAACAATCTCTCATTTGTGCTATAGCAAGTGTGTCATATCTCTCATTCCTATGTTCGCTAGGTGTTCATCAAAACTCTTCTAAGGTAGAGCCTTTGTGAAGGGATCTGCTAGATTTTCCGCAGATGCGATTTTGGTAATCGTCAAGTCACCCTTATGCACAATCTCCCTTAAAAGATGATGCTTCCTTTCAATGTATTTTCTTCTCTTATGACTTCTTAGTTCTCTCGAATTAGCTACTGCTCCACTGTTGTCATAGTAAATAGTGATTTGCTTATTCGCATTAGGAACCACTTCCAAATCAACCAAAAATCACTTTATTATAATATTTACTTTTGACAATTATAATATTTAAACTATAAATGCTATAAGAATTGTTGAACCAAAAATTACTTTATTAATATGAAAAGATTGTTAATAACATTATTACACTCTTGCTATTAAGCATAATCCTAACAATTTTTTACAAGCGTATTTGTGACGGCCTCCGACGGATTTTTCTCGTCGGAAAAGAGTATTTCCGATGGGAAATGGTCTTTTTTGATGACATTTATCCATCGGGAAAGACCATTTTTTTTGTTAGTGTTTCTTGATTGCATTTATTGTCATTGTCCTGTTTAATGACAACTTGTGTTGATTGACTTTTGTTTGATGGCTAGACTTTAGATTCTCATATATATATATATATATCTAGTTAGGTCTTTACGAGCTTTCATATAGACATATTGATATATAAGATTGCTTTTATTGTCATCATTTAATCTCTAGATAAGCATTTAGTGTAGCTTAGCATTAATTACATTTTGGATATTGTCATATATTCACACAGGTTGTTTATTTTTTCATTGAGAGTTAAGTCTTGTGGCTAAGTGGTTAGTCCACAAGCAATTGGTCTAGAATCACTATAAAAGGCCCGTAAGGTAGTAATGGTGGGTTAGTGACCGAGAATGGTATGACTAGAGGTCAACCTAGGTTGTAAACATTATTACATATAGTGAATTTGAGGACCGCGTGTTGGTAGAATGATAGCCCGTGAATTTTTTCTAGTTGTGGGTTTCTCACGTAAATCAATCAACGTGTTATTTATTGTTTTCCGCACTTTAATTACATTGATTGTATTGGATTGTATTGAGTCAATTTTCACAATATTGACTAATTCTAAAAATTGGTACCTAATTGGATTAATAACCCATTCACCCCCTCTAGGTTGTTTAGACATAAATTATATATATATTTTAACGATTGAATGCATACATCCCAGTCATCTCAATCGTAAAACAATTAGGAAACCCAAGTTGAACTCTAACAAACTTATTTTTATTTTTATTTTTATTTTTATTTTTGTTAAGAACTGTCTCAGAAAGAAACACTATATAAGGGGAATGTGAATGAATAACACCTCGCAAGGATGCCAATGTACGAGGGTTCCCTAGCCCTCGCACATTCCAACACAAGAGACTCATGGCGTCCGACAAGTGTGCTTAGTAGAACCTGTCGATTTAGAGAGGGAAAAATCAAGTTCATATCCACCATTGACAGTATTGGAAAGAACAAGGGGTGTAACGGGTCAGACAACTACCTTCTGTTTTTTTATCACCACACAACTTATCAATATCCTCTGATAGCTTTCTTTTAGAACCCAAAGGTACATGACTGTGCATGGAATTTTTACGTGAAAGAATTCTTGAATTCTTTTTAAAATCTTGACGTGGCAAAGAAGATTTATCAAACACAGGAATACTAGACTATGTAAACTCTTGTTGAAAAATATTTGCTAGGTCATCAATACGATCTCCACTAGGAGATTCATTCTTCAAAGGAGACTTAGAATCTTTATCTATCTCAACAGAAGAAAAACCTTTTGAATTCAAAAGACTCGTTGGATCCTCCTGAATATTTGGGATAAAGATATCTTGGATCATTCCTCTATCCTTAGCCGCAGACAGCTGATTCCCAGAACTCATATCAGGCACCCCCAACGGAAGGTCAGCCTTTTCCTACGAATCTAGAACTGTAACATCAAAGGTAGCAGTCTGATCAATACTCCGTTTACTTGACTTCTTAGGACTTTTACCAGGATCACACTTATTACCCCTATCATAATGATGAGGCCTTTGTTCCCCCAACTCCATTTCCCTTTACCACTATCAGAAGGTACATGTGCACGAATCCATACACCATAACAGGCAATAAGCATCTCCCCCTCTTTAGATTGAGGGCATGTACCAATAAACACA
This sequence comes from Acer negundo, assembly GCA_035582765.1. NCBI lineage: Eukaryota > Viridiplantae > Streptophyta > Magnoliopsida > Sapindales > Sapindaceae > Acer > Acer negundo. The sequence continues at coordinate 11,437,481 of CM069236.1, read as the reverse complement.
TAAATCTGCCAGCCGCTCATTAAAAATCAATCTGTCTGGGGGGGGGGGGGGGGGGGGGGTTTGCTGTGGTGTGTGTATTAGTTCAAGATTTTATTAGACAATTTGATGAAGTAAAAATCTGGTGGCATTCGAGTGACCCAACAAACCACAATAAACACATAAATCTGCAGCCGCTCATTAAAAATCAATCTGTCTAGGAGTGTATTAGTTCAAGATTTTATTAGACAATTTGATGAAGTAAAAGTTTGATGGTATTAGATTGATACTTTTTAACAAGTTAGATAAGTCTGGTGGTATTCGATCAAGACTTTTAAGATTTTTTTAAAATGTCCATATTGTCTTGTGGTATTAGATCTAGACTTTTAAGATTTTTTTTTAAAGTCTATATTGTCTGGTGGTATTGAATCTAGACTTTTAAGAGGCAGTAAATTGTCTGATGGTATTGGGTTGTGATTAAGATTTTTAAGATTTCATGACAAAATGAATTTTTCAGATTTTTTAGTGATATGTATAAATAGCTTGAACCAAAAATTGTCTTGGAGTGACCCAACAAACCACAATAAACACATAAATCTGCAGCCGCTCATTAAAAATCAATCTGTCTAGGAGTGTATTAGTTCAAGATTTTATTAGACAATTTGATGAAGTAAAAGTTTCATGGTATTAGATTGAGGCTTTTTAACAAGTTAGATAAGTCTGGTGGTATTCGATCAAGACTTTTAAGATTTTTTTAAAATGTCTATATTGTCTTGTGGTATTGGATCTAGACTTTTAAGATTTTTTTTAAAGTCTATATTGGCTGGTGGTATTGAATCTAGACTTTTAAGAGGCAGTAAATTGTCTGATGGTATTGGGTTGTGATTAAGATTTTTAAGATTTCATGACAAAATGAATTTTTCAGATTTTTTAGTGATATGTATAAATAGCTTGAACCAAAAATTGTTTTGCTATCTTCCTCAATACTTTCCAGACTTTTCTCTCTCTTTCAAAATAATCTTCAGCTTTCACGACCTTCACACCCCCATCACTATAGAATTAATGGTTCCAATTGATGTTATTGCAGTTCAATATTGCTTTTATAGTTTCTCATTTGTAATTGCTGCTAGTATATATACTGATTCGTCTTCCTTATAGCATGATTTCACGTGTGTTATGTTTTTGTTAACGATGCACTTGTAGAACATGTAATTGGTCGTTTTCAAATTATGATGCTGTCCTAAGTCAGCATTTGGATCTTTGATATCAACTTAACCTTCGGCATGAAAATCCTTTATGATTCTCTGTAATAATTTGTCAATGCCAAAGATTACCAAAGGTTAATCTTGTATATTTTCAATCTACTATATAACAATTAGGATCAATTAGGAACAATTAGGGGTTGTCAGAAAATGGACTTTAATGTTGGGCCATTTAATGCATATCAAACGAGTTTTCTTTTCGAAAGACTAGACAGGGAAATAATATTGACTATAATCCCATGCTGTTTGAGCTCTACGCAAGTTTTTGGTTAGTCTTGCAATAGCAATATAGCATATCTCGTCCATATTTTATTACTTTACTTCATAACTACATATTTCTCATTCAACTTTTATTGTTCAGTCACTACCCTCACCAAGATTATAAGGCACTGGAACTTGAAGAGAAAATTAAATATTATAATTAACTCTTGAAAGTCCATATTTATAAAAGTTCAAAAAGTCTTAAAATAAAGTCTAGATAATCCTAATAGTCTATAAATAAAGTCCAAAAACTCTTTTAGAATCCTAAAAGTTTAGTCCATATAATCATAATAATCCTAAAAGTATAATCCTAATTATCCTAATAATCATAATAGTCTTGCAAATCCATAAAATCCTTACATCCCAAAATTGTTTATTAAAATCTCAATCCAATACACCCCCCTAATTTTTGTTTTCTTAAAAATCACTTTTAAACAAGGGTTTTTATCAAAAATGTCATATTTTAAGGGACCATTTGTAAGTATACCCTAAAATCAAAATGAATTGCAAAGCTACCCTATTTTTTCCAAAATGGCCTCACTCATTATTACACCACATTTATTAACCTTATTTATTACTTTTACCAACCAACTTATCAAACAAATGAACTAAGCACCATTTTAACATTTTCTTACTTTACAACACTTTGTTCCCCACACTTTTCTTTTCAATTTTAGGTTTTAAAAATATCGGAGAAGATTATATAAAGTAGTTGGGAAGGTACATTTTAAATTTATTTATTCAACCTCATAATCCTTATTTTAATGGAATTCATATTTACCCTTGATTTTTTTATTTTATTTTATTTTAATTTTTTTTTAAATTCCAATGAGATTGAATCACATTGAAAAACGAGTGTCGAGATAGGGTCACCCTGACCAGAAGTTTTTTTTTTTTTTTTTTAGTTTATGACCAGTTTGGTATTTCTTTTAAAAAGTTAAAATCTACTTATTTAATAATTTTGATTTAAAATGATGTTTGGTAAAACTTTCAAAAGTGATTAATTGATAATCTGACAAGTTTTGACAGTGATTTTGAGAAGTAGATGATGGATTACTTTTTAAAAGTGATCATGGAATAATTTATTTCATCATTTAATGAATCTTTTAAAATATCATTATTAACCTTACAAAATCAAAATAAAATATTTATACCTTATTTCATCTTAAAATTAAATATTCTACTAAAATATTGATTTAATTTATAAAATATTTTCAAATATCATTATTGTTCTTATAGAGTTTTTTTTTTTTTTTTTTCTAATTTAAATATTCTTCTTAAATATTTATATAATTAATGAAAAAAAAAAATAGAAGGTTTTAAAATCATGTATATTTTAGTCAGTATAACTAATCTCAACATTTTTGCAATAAAATTACCAAATATATGTATACTGCTTTTGAGATATACAGTAGTTTTAAAACTACAAGTAACAAAACATTTGCTAATTAACTTTACAGCTGATTATTCCTTCAGCACAGTTAACAACAATTATTCTATAAGTTACATCAATACCAAACTGGCCCTTAGAAGCCACGAAAAAAACCTTCGGGTTAGGATGACCTGGCATTGGGTCACTTTGTCGTGAAATTTTTTTTCATGGCATCTAAACCAAAAAAAAAAAAAGATTCGGGTCTTTGTCCCGAGGTTTAAAAAGTCTTTGGATAGGTTGAGCCAGTGCTGAAACTTTTTAAACCTCGGGACGATGACCCGAAGCTTTTTTTCATGGTTGTTTTGTTTATTTATTTATTTATTTTTAATTCAATGTTTTCACAATCACATTTATTTTCTTTGATGGGGTGGATCGGGATGGGGTGGGATCGGGATAGGCAAGAGGGTTTGGGATGGTTAGGGAAATGAGTGAAATTATTTTTATTTTTAAAACAATGTCATTTTCAGGTGGTTTTGCCATTGTTTTTGATTTTAGGGTAGATTTGCAAATGGCCCCCTAAAATAGGGTACTTTTGCTAAAAACCCTTTGAACAATTAAATAATAAAAAAATTAATTTTGTTTTAAAAAAGCAGCCACAACAAAAGCCGCCACCTCCTCTTTTTTCCCATTAATCCATTATCAAACTTAATAATATTTATTTCAAACAAATATAATCATCAAATGTTTTTTGAAAAAAAAAAAAAAAAAAAAAAACTAAAACCTCAACTGCGATGCAGCTGGTGGAGGCCGATCTGTTCCACCAAGGCACCAAACCTTCAGTAACCATTAAATAGAATATCTTCAACCCTTCACCAACCTCCCCATTATCAACACAATTAATTGAACTCCACGGGAACCACATCAATTTTAGTTGTAATGCCTGGAAAGTGTTCGATAGAGTGCTAAGTTTGTAGGAATGCAAAGTTTGTGCCACCCTTCAAATTTAATGAAACTGTAGTAGCTCCACCTTTGGGTAGCAGCTTGGCAATCCTTTTAAAAGGAGGTTGTGCTTCTTCTGTACAAAAGAGGAGATCATACCTCCTCAGTTGTTGAGAAGGTGGCAGCTTTTAGAGGATGCTAAAGTCTATCTTGATCAACGTCGCAATTTTTTTGTCGATCTCCAACTGTTGATAGTGGTATAAATGGTCGGAGGAGGTGAAGATTACATTTGAAAAATGTTGAACATAATATTTGCCGAGAAGACACGTCACTTGACAGCGTGGACCAATCTTGCCACACAAGCAAAAGTCATGGGATCAACCAAAGGACGTACCGGCATTCCACGTTGATAGACCACCTGGCACAAGCACATTATTAATAAAGCATCGGAAAATACTAGCAATGCTGAATAAAGCCGTGAGAAAGCCGTGCCTGGTCGGCTCTACATGGCATGAATAGGAAGGACCCCATATTAGGGTTTTTTCCATCGTCCTACAAAGATAATACAGCTGTAATAAGCAATCACAAATCAACTAATATACTGCCACTAGAAGGAGTTCAACAAGGAAACCAGCAAATCTTCTCTCCGATACATCAGAGTCCTAAGCAGATTCGGAACCAACAACATTAAACACGTGACAACACCAAATAGGAAAAGAATCCTAAAACCAACTCTGTCATCCTTTATCTATACACCACAATTCCAAACCAAATGAGTACCATGTATAAATACACATGCAAAACACATTACAGAGGGAGGTAAACATCGAGTGAGAAAGAGAGAGACCAACGTGTGTATTGTTTTACAGAATAATGGATTTGACTCAGTTGCTAAAGCAACGACCCATGGGCATTTCTGCGATCATCGAAGCTTTACCACGTATCTGGCCTATTTATTACTCTTTACTTTCATTATGCTTTTATTACACACACTTGTAGGTTTTATTAACCTAAATCGTTGATCGGTTGACAATTAAGAAATCACCGTCAACAATTGGCATTAGAATGAGGGGATTTTCGATTTAAACTTTGAAGTTCTTTGTGAGATAAAGGTTGGCAATGAAGATGGTAGTGGTTCTAGAAGCAGCCAGGAATTACCAGATAACATACTAGGAGTTGACACCACTCTCAATATCACATGACCCTCAGATGCCGCCCTAACGACTGAGAATCAATTGGTGGTTATGGTAGGCATTCAAAGGTTTCCTCCAACTGGCAAGGAGATTGCCCAATGGTTTCAGGAATCCTTGCAACAACTTATACCGATACGACTAGACATGGGGTTACCTGTCTACCATGGAAGGCCTAACTTCACCCTATAACCTACATACCCCAGACCGGCTGTAAGGTAGGTTGAGTTTTGTGGTAATTGGACTAACACCGGACACAATGCTAAAGATTAGTTGGAACCCAATTGACCGACCTGAAACCATCTTAGAAAGGCAGGCCCGGGCCAGTGAAGAGCCTAAGGAAGACGAACATCCTCTTGGGAGGCACAATTTTGATCAAGCGGAACATGATCAAAATTGATCCAACAGGTGTACCCACTGGAAAGATCAGTCGTTATCATCCGGAGAAAGTGACCAACACCATCATTGAAAACTCCAAAGAGGGACGATCCGTTTGCATGTCATGGATTGAGAAGCTTGGAAGTAGGATACTGAAGAACAAAGGTTAGACTTGACCATTAGTCAAAGTTTCAACCCCAGTGGAGAACCGAAGGGTGAAATGGACATACTCATACAGAGCTTGATCCGAGAAGTGCAGAATAACAGGCGATAGATGGATGCTATGGTAAGGCATTACTGACATAACAAATTGTCAGATGACAAGTCAGACAACCCTTTCACCAATGACGTCCTCTGGATACCCTTCCTTGAAAGATTTAAGATGCTGCACGTGGAATAGTTCAAAATGGACACGGACCCAAAAAAGCATGTCAGGAGATACAAGAGCGCCATGGCCAAATACGTTTAGAATGATGCCTTGCTATGCCTCAACTTTCCTCAAACACTCGGGGATTTAGCCTCTTGGTGGTTCAGGAGATTACCCACAGCGAGCATAGGAAGTTTCAGCGAGTTGAGCAGGGCGTTCTTAAGGCAATTCCCTAGGAATGTGCATAGGAAGACGTCAGTGGCTCACCTCTGCCAGCTCAAGCAGGGGAAAAACAAGTTAATCAAGAATTATCTAAAAAGGTTTGGACAAGAAGTGTTAGAAATTGGTAGTGCAAATGACGAAGCCATTATCGCGGCATTCATCAACAACTTACAAAATGACTAGCTATCATTTGATCTAAGGAATGCCCGCCTGGCCAATTATGCAGATATGATGGACATGGCAATGGGGTACTTACTGGCTGAGGAAGAAGAGATCGTAACTGGTAGGTACTTCGTACATGGTGGACTGTTTGAGGAACATAAAACCAAGAATAATATGCCCAAGACTCAGAATCAGAAAGGAGATAAGCAGAAGAACAATGCCCGGGTGGTCGGGATGGTTATCGAAATTATGACCCGAAGACTGATCAAACAAGGGAGAGGTTCCAGGGGAAGTACGTAAACTACACTCAATTGAAGAAAAAGCAAGAGGAAGTTCTTGCAATCCTAGAAGAAAAGAACTTGTCAAAGGAACCTCCTAGGCACTCATATTTTGCTCGTAGGGATACTACGAAGTATTGTCAGTTCCATAAGGAAAATGGGTATGAAACCTCAAAATATTTCCAACTCAAAGACCATATTGGGACTTTTATTCGAGAGGGACACTTGAAAGACATCATCTTGAAGAAGACCGAGAAAGTGGACGATCACCGAGATAACCGGTAAGAGAGCCGAGGAAAAAAGCTGAGCCCAAAAAAGGTTGAGGAAGAGGGGGCAATAAATACCATCTTCGATGGGCCAGCAACTAGAAAAAGCAATAGAGAAAGGACACAAAATTCGGGAAGCAATGAAGGCTAGAAGGGACATCGATGTAAATTCCATCTAGCTTGACCCAAAGAGAATCAAGGAAGGCTAAACTTGAAAATATTTATTGTGGTTGACTCACACGGCGTGGATGTTAGACCAAAGAACGCATTAGTCATAAGTGCTCGGATTTGTCATAGAGAGGTTCACTGGATACTGATCGACAATGGAATCTCGACAGACATTCTAAGTGTAGGGGTTTATGATCTACTAAGACTAGACAAGAAAGAACTACAACCTTTTCATACCCCACTTCGAGGGTTTGGCGAAGTAGAAGTGAGATCTTTGGGCACGGTAAAACTGAAAGTAAAGGTCGAAAAGGCCTCTTGTTAAAAGACAGTATTACTCTACTTTATGGTCATCGATATAAAAAACTGGCCTCACAACACCTTGCTGGGCCGACCATTCCTAAACAAGGCCAAAGCAATCATGACCACCTACTCCCTAATGATAAAGTTCCTAACAAAGTATAGGGTAGACATGGTCAAAAGGTCACAAGAGATGGCATAGAGGGCATACCTTTTAGTCTATAAAGACAAAGAAGATAGGGAAGGCCACCAAACATGTATGATTTTCTCAACTAACCAAAACATGGATGGATTGGAAGACCAATCAGAAATACCCAAGGGGTTTGAGCTTGACCCAAGAGAAGAACCCAAAACACATAAGGATGAGTCAACAGAAGATGTAACCCCATATAGCAGCGAGCTGACCAAAGTGGTCAAGATAGGTGCAAACTTGCATGAAGGCATTAAAATTGACTTGACCAGCTTGCTAAGGGAATATAAAGACTTGTTCGCTTGGAGCCATGAAGATATGCCCGGGATAGACACGAAAGTGATAGCACTACCTGGCTGTCGACCATGAATTCAGACCAGTAGTCCAGAAGAGGTGATTGTTCAATCCAGAAAGGAGCGCGACAATTAAGAAAGAAGTGGAGAAGCTGCTCCCCGTAGGATCAATAAGGGAGGTCAAATATCCACAGTGGGTAGCCAATGTGATGCTAGTGAATAAAAAGAATAATCAGTGGATGATGTGTGTGGACTTCATAGATTTGAATAAACCTTGTCCGAAGGATAGCTTTCCCCTACCGATGATAGACCAGTTGGTGGATGCCACTGCAGGCCATGAGTTGCTTAGTTTTATGGATGCTTACTTAGGGTACAATCAAATCTGGATGAACAAAGCGGATGAAGAGAGAATAGCATTTACAACAGACCAGGGACTCTATTGCTACACGGTAGAGCAACATATCAGAGATTAGTAGCAAATCATAAATAACATGAACGTCTATGTGGATGATATGCTGACCAAAAATGTAACGGCAGGAAAACATGCATCGGACCTAAGAGAAACTTTTGACGTGCTGAGAAGATATAAAATGAAGATGAACCCGAACAAGTGTGTGTTCGGTGTACTATCGGGAAGATTCCTAGGTTTCCAAGTTCACCAAACAGGAATCGAGGTGAATCTAGAAAAGAACAAAGCTCTCGCGGACATGGTCTCACCAAAGACATTAAAAGAAGTACAAAGGTTGACTAGATGTCTTGCATCGCTCAATCGATTCATATCCAAGTCGATGGACTAATGCACACCGTTCTTTAGAGCAATAAAAAAAGAGAAGGGTCTTAAGTGGAGTCAAGAATGTGAAGAGGCTTTCCAGAGATTGAAAGAATACATGGGGCGAGCACCAATCCTCTCAAAACCTACAGTCGGGGCAACTCTATATTTATACCTATCCCTTATGTGGTATTCAAACCTTGACTTATCACTCACAATCCTTCCTATTTCTTGAGTGCGACGTCTACAATCTTTCTGATACCGTTGGTTCTTATCTCCTTATAGATAACGGGTCGCTATCTTTTTATTTTCTTTGTTACAAATCCGAATTAGAACATGATCCTTGGTTACATTACCATCTTATTGGTTCTGGGTCTCACTACTCTTGGTGAGGTTCATATCAACATGCCAAATCTTAAAAAACAACCGAAAATTCTTCTAATAAAAATTGCTCCACACTCAGCAAATTTGTATCCAATTCAGAAACATACAAAACATTTTTTATGTTGCCAATTTCACATGATTTTATCTTCACAGTACCTTTACCATGTGACTCCAAACATGTTCCATCACCCATCTTCACTGTTGTATTCACTGACTTGTCTAAATTGACGAAAGTCTCCAACTTTGCTGTTATATGATTGTTGTAGCTGCTATCCATATACCAAACATCGTTTTCACACTCCTTAGCAGAATAACATGCAAAAAATAAATTTTCAAATTATTCCTTTCCATTTTCTTTTTCCTCGGTAAATTTGCATGTTTTTCCTTCAATTTGCAATATCTTTCAATATGGCCAAATCTCTTGCAGTAATAGCATTAGGGTTTTTGGTAAGAATTTTCACCTTTATCACTTGACTCATTGTTGTGATGAAAATTGTTATCTGAGCTTGACTCATTGTTGTGATGGAAATTGTTACCTGAGCGTGAGTGCGACTCATTATTGTGATGAAAATTGTTACTTGGGCGACCACCAAATTTTCCACCTCTCCTACCTCGAAACGAATGGCCTCCAAGCCCTTTCTTGTTGGCTTCACCAGACTGGCCATTGGATTTTTCTTTTGAGAGTTGTAATTTAGTATGAAAAGCATTTTCTACAGAATTCTTTTCATACCTTTTCATTCTACTTTCATGAGATTGAAGTGATCCGAGCAATTCTTCAACTGTTAGTATTCTCAAATCTTTTGATTCTTCAATTGCTGCCATCACATGATCAAACTTCCTGGGCAAACTTCTCCAAATATTTTCAATAACTTTTGAATTAGTTAACTCTTCACCAAATTTTCAAATATTATTCACAGTTTCCATTAAATTGCAAAAATAATCTTGCATAGACTTATTTTCTTTCATGAGAGAAGTTTCAAATTTTTTGCGAAGAGTTTGAAGTTTTACCGTTTTCACCTCAGCAATGCCTTGGTATCCATTTCTTCAACGCATCCCATGCTTCTTTGGATTTTGTTGCTGGTAAAATTCAAGGAAAGATGGATTCAACAACTGCTTGTTGAATGAAAAACAAGGTTTTGACATCTTTCTTCTTGACATCTTTGAGAACGTCTGCTGCGACTCCTTCCATAGCATAGCCTTCCTCTACATACTCCTATAAATCTTAAGAGATAAAGAAAGTCTTCATTTTTGTACTCCAAATTTCATATCCACTACCTTGAAACAAAGGTATAGTGAGGTGTGTGAGATTCAAACCACAATTGTTGGCCATTGGTTAAACCACTGCTAATACCAGATGATAATTTTTGGTAGGGCTAAACTCACTTAAGAAGACTTCTCTTAGCAACTGTTAGGTAGTGAGAGGAATAAGAAGATAAAATGGTGAAAAAAAACACAATATTTGGGTGAATTCACTTGACATTTCATTCAACATAAACAAGCCTTTATATAGGCAATTACAGGAAAATAATGACCAACATATAAGGACCTATGACTACCACTAACTTTAACATTACCCTTTAACAATTAATTGCCCACAAATTAATCACACCACTAACTAGAAAATAGCACCATAACTTAACATCCCATTGCACCAACAAACTAGTAAGTGGAGATAACTTATTTGACTCAATCTAAAAACTCATGTCATGCTGAACTCTAGAACCACTTACGTATAATCTCTGCATTAATTTTAACAATGATGTACATATACTATAATGCTCCATTGGAACTTAATGTACATGAAATTCCCTTAAGCCATATAGTGTATAATAAACCTAGATGGGGGGTGAATAGATATAGGCCCAATTTCTTCCAAATTTGAATTTTGTAGAATACAAGAATGAAATGCACACTTGATGTGTCTTAACAATCAAATAATGCAAGATGATCAATCAAGCTCTATGTGAATGATTAGTGATGATCTAAAGTATACTATCAACACACAATCACAAATCTATATAGAAATCAAAGCATGTGAATCAATAAGAACAAGATTTAGAATATTCAATATATCACACAAAAATCTTGGTTCTTAGATCATGAAATTAAACCTGGAAAATATCATAAGGCATATCATATATAATATTTCTAGAATCAATTTCAAGATCAATCAAGTTTAGCTAATATATGTTCAAGAGAAATCACAAAACTAAAACTCAATTAACAATTGATCAAACAACCCTAGAGTATGAAATAACATCATTATTAACACATTTCATCTATCAATTAGAAAGATTAAAAGAGATGATCAAAAAGAAAGTGCGAAGAAGATGTTTCACATACAAAGGTTGAGACTCGGATTGAAATCTACATGCTGTGAAAAATCACAAACTCAAATGACTTTGAAAATGCTTTGTGTTTGTATCTCTCTTAAAGAATAACATTTTTGGCTTTTGGATCACTCAATTTCGAGTTCGCATGAGAGAGTTATGATCAAAATAAGAAATCAAAAATCATAAAGAAATCCTGCACTCTTTCTTTTTCAATATTTATTCTTAGAATAAATGGGAAGGAAAAGGAGGATATTTAAAAGATTTCAGGAGAGGGAAAAACAAACCAATCAAGACATGCCACGTCACCAGCCACGTGTGGACTGTGTGTGGCACACGTGGGCAGAGAGGCATGCTGGCCATGTGGCACACATGGTCCTCTTTGCTTGGCCTTTCGCCTAGCAAGCTCTCTCGCGCTCCTCTTGCATTCTTCAGCCGTATTCGGGCATCCGAACTCTGAATTTGAATCCGTTTTAAGATTACGAACCATGACTCCCTCACACACAACAAAGACTACAAAACTGTGCAAAAAAGTTGAGAATTCATTTCGAAAAACGATGACGAAGACAACTTAATGAATGAGAACGCAAAGTAGCGTAGCTATATCATTTGGACTCGAAACCTAATGAATGAGTAACCGAAATGATAAGAATTCAATAAGGAATCATATGAGATAATGTTCAAGTCCAAAATATAATAAACACAAACAAATAAACATAATGTCACACAAGTATGCCATATCCACGCGATAGTTATAAAACATGCAATTCTACAATGTCATACTTCAATGAGTGTGAATGTGTTCTACAAAATGTTTGTACAATGATGCAGGGACACACATGTATGAATTGTGTGCACTTATGCCTTGCAAGAGGAAGAAGAAACTTGATACCTTAGCATCCAAGTATACAATGTTCCCCTTGAAGACGATATTTGCATAAGATGTTGCTTCTTCACCTTTGAAGCTTCTTTTCACCAAGAATCACCTAAGCAACAACTATTACAAATATAGAGAGTTTTGCAATGGAATCAAGCCAACACAAATCTTAGATCTTACAATCTCCCCCTTTGGCTATTCCATGGCAAAACCTCATCCTCACCATACAATTTTCACTCCAATAAACTCAAGTTTGATAGCATTCTCTCATCCTCACATTACAAAGAGATCCCTAGACTAAAATGTCTTCAAGTCTTCTTGAGTCTTCAAGAATCCCTTCTTTAAACTTCAAAGTACCTATGAGAAAAGAAGCAAACCAACAAGAGATCTTCTTCCAAAGAAGAATGGTGAGATATTTTCACATAAACAAATAAAAACTCCCTTATCCCAAACAAAAATGCATTATCTCAAGCAAATGAATGTTTTCACATTAAAGCTCTTCCTAAGTCTCTCAATCTTGTTAAGCCAAGAATTCTTGTCTCCCCTTAAATACAAGAATTCTCTCCCTTAAGACAAAGTCTCCATTTAAAGACAAAGAGGCTCACACAATTGGAACATTTCTCCACACAAAGTGAGGTATACATTTTTCTCCCCTATATCAAACATGGTGAGGTATACAATTTCTCCTCTTTTTTGTCAAGGAATAGAAAAAGGATACAAAAGATAAAGAACGAGATATTAAGCAAACAAATCATATAGAAAGTGAAGTTGAATAAACTAAAGCTCCCCCTCAACATATGCTCCACATATTATCACTAAGTAGATTTGTTCACAAGGGACACACATATTCACACATTCAAGCAATAAGAGAAAATATTTCATTACTTTTCAAAGTCCAAGAGAGAATCATAGATTTTCATTAATCTCTCAAAAATATTCTCACATTGCTAATGAATCAAGCACATAAGCAAATGTGTGTGTTTGTGTGTGTGTGTGTGTGTGTGAATGCTTCTCACATATATGGTAGGAGTAACTGTGATATTAATATGCAAACAATTTCCACACCTATCCAACTAAAGCGTTTCCAAAAATAGGTCAAACCGATATTCATCGGGGTTTTTGCTTTAAAATAATAGATTTCAACATTTGAGCATGTGTGTGCATGTGGCTCTTTTACTCATTTCTATTTGACAACCCCGAGCATTTCACAATTGTCAACCATACACCAATAAACCTTTTATTTTTCATTTCTTTTAGGCTTAGAATCAAAGTTTTTTTTTAATTTATTTTTTTTTATTTTTAATGATTCTTTTCAACAGTTCTTTGATTTTTCTAACATAAACATATACACCTCGTGACAGTTTTCTCTCATCACAATGGCATAACCCTTTCCTACATTGGGCAGCTACACAACCAAGGTGTGTAGCCCTTTCCATGAGGGTGCTCGTTGAATACTATGTAGTGCCGAAGCAAAATGGATACATGCCGTTGGTCATCTATCATGTACTAAGTAATAGGCTTCGAGATGCATCCTACATACTTTCAACCACATATACTCAAAACTAAAACATATAAGAAAAGCATTTGTGCACTTTTTAAAAAATAAGATTTTCAAGCTCAAGTGCATGATCTAGAAACAATATAAGTTATTTTTTCAAGATCACTACTTCTCATGTAAGGATTCCCATATTTTGATTGGCTTATTTTGTGGACAAACCACAATTGGGGTTTGAATTGTAAGGGTAGTTTAGGTGATTGAGGATCAAGCTCAAAGTCCCTTTTCAAGACCTTAAGTTGATAAGCACCAAAGGTAAAACTCTATTTGCTTACTTGTAATTGAAGAGATTAGTTGCACACACTCACAACACATGCATAATTCATATTCTTGTATGTTGTGGGTATTTTCTATAAGTGCTCATTCATGATCATTTACATCTCTTCATGCATATTCTTGTTGATTGCATCTTAGGAATAAAATGCCATGTCATTTAGGCATTTAGGATGCAGGCGATGTATGGTCGCTCTACAAGACGCTCCACGTATAGCGCCCATCCCAGACCTGATGCATTTTAGTAGAGGCGCTGTACGGTCGCTTTACAGAAGCGTTGTACATATAATGCCTATATTTTTCCCGAGACAAATCAGTGTTGTGGTGTTGTTCAGGCGCTCTACTATAGCGCTCTACGAACAGTGCCAATGAAGAATGTTCTTCATTTTCCCAGGTAGGCACTGTACAGGTGGCTCTACGTACAACGACTTATACAGCGCCTAAGGCAATATTTGTGTCACTTATCAAAATGCAGCACTTTGACTTTGACACCCTATATATATATGCCTCTATGACTTTATGTCGCTTGAGAGAGGTCATAATTAGATTTCATACTTAGGATATTTTTCAAAGTAAGAAAAATAAAAAAGAACTCACCTTTAAACACTCAAAGCTAATCCTTTTTGCATCAAACTTCATATTGCATTATTTATGACCACATAGAATGCATCCATGCATGGTTTTGCATCATTACAACTTGCTTAGTAAGATTCTCACTAACTTCATCTAATTTTAGTGTCTTTCTTAACCAGTCATCTCTTTATTCACTTGTATATTTTTAGATCATATGCTAGAAACAAGATAGAGATTGTTTGTGATGAATTGATTGAGTGTTTTTTTGTGATAGCTATCTATGTTTTTATAATCTATGTTTAGCTAAGCTTTTTGACATGTCATTTAGCTATTGATATCTAGGATTGCATTAATTCTTATTCATCATCCTAGATAAGCATCTAAGGTTACCTAGCTTTATTTGCAATTTGGATATCATCATATATTCACTTAGGTTTTATTATCTATTCATTGAGTAGTAAGTCTTGTGTTGCTACCGGGATTATATAGCTTAAATCACAAGCAATTGGACTAGGTTCACTCATACCGGGATTAGGTAGGTGTATGATTATTGACCGGATTAGGTCGTAATCATTATCATATTTAGTGGATTCAAGGTTCAAGTGTGGTGCACTTACTAGCCCGTGGTTTTTCTCCTGAGGGTTTCCACGTAAATATCTTGTGTCATTTACAATTCCGCACTTTATACACTTGATATATTATTGTGACTAGTTAGGGGTATTTTCGTCAATTTGACTAATAACAAAAATTTGGTAAAATCGGATAAAATCTATTCACCCCCCTTTAGATTAATATTAGGCACACCTTAATTTGTCTCATCTCAAGTGAGAGGCTCTCAAAGATATTGATATTACAATTAAGTTTTGCTTATCAAGCCACTCAACAATCACACATAGACAATAATCAACACAAATCATGCCAATGGATCTTTGAAGAGTTTTAAACCTATTATGTCCAAGGGCTTAGTGAACTAATCCGGAAGTTGATTTTTTAGTAGGAATTGCTCTAGAGAAACAATAGAATGTTTAACAAGTTTTCAAATGAAATGATGCCTAATAACTATGTGCAATGAAGTCATGCATACATAGAGTTAAAACGATGAAATAGAAAGCAAGCTTTTAGAATAGAGAAATACCTTAGCAAGCTTATTCACCAATGAAAGGTCTCCACTCTTTTTATGAGCTGTCTTGGCTTGTTTGTTCTCATGACAACAAGTTGTTGGTGTATTATCCCAAGAGAATAAAGACCAAACACTTTCAACTCAAACAAACACATGAAAATGACTTTCTCTAAAAGTTTTAACAAGAATTTTCACCAAATAGATTTCAAAATTCAACTTCTCTAAAATTAATCAACAAATTTGGACTATCATAGTGAATATGTGAGATAGCTAAGTTCATGCCAAGTTATAGAGATACAAAGCTAGGCTAGCTAAGTTTCTTAACAACTTGACATTAATATTCAAGCTAACTCACATGTGCAATCTTACACTAATGGAAAGAGCACCCACCCTTGACACATTTGGTCTTGGGTGAACTAACACAAACATCATGATCATTTCGCATGACAATATGAAATTTAAAAGATAAATCATCAACTATCTTCTTGATGAAAATATCACTCATATTAAACTCATCATTGTTGCTATGGACAAATATTTCATCAAGACTATGAATATGATCATGTGAAACACTCTTTTTCAACCAAATCTTCTTAACATTATTCTTCACATGATTATCAATATCATGAACAACATTCAAAGATTTATAATTAGAAACATGTTTAGAAGAATGACTAGGAACATTTTTTATATCATGCTTCGATTTGGCTCTTAGAGCATATTGTGCAGCTTGACATTTAGGTGTGTCTTTTCTAACCCATACACTCTTCACAATACGCCTCTTACGTTTACCAATTTCATGCTTTGACTCAATGTTAGACTTTTTAACATACACCTTGACCTTACTTGTCACATCTTCACATATATCAAACAAAGCATTATCAATTTTCTTACGCATGGTAGAATGAGGCATAACATAAGATTTATCAAGCAAGTCATCAACACGTTTCTTCTCAACATGCTTTTCCAAGGTCTTCTTAGGTCAAGTTCTATATTCATACATGGATGATTGCCTATGACCATTTAAAGATATATCATCTAAAGCATTATCAAATTTGCATTTCCGAATGTATGCAAAGCACTTAGGTTGAATATGTCCTACCATGTTACAATGATGGCATATAGGTATATATTTGAAAATTTTACCATTTGCATGTGCTTCCAAGGTATTTGATCTTCTCATAACTCTACCTCTTTGAGATCCAACCCTTGATGCTCCACCTCTTGCATTTGAGGTTGATGCTCTTTGACTCTGAGCTTGTTAAGATCGTCCATTGAAGTTCCTTGTTGATTTAGAGGCACTTACGATAGCTTTCATTACCTTACCTTGAGAGAGAGTACCTACATTTGTTTCAACACTTGCTTTGACAAAAATAGATTTGTTAGATGAAAGGGGTTTCCTTCTCATTGATATAACCCAAACCTCTTTTGTCACATGGATGCTTACCACTTCTAATGAGGGTTTCTAACTTGTTCGAACTAGATGACATCTTGTAAATCATCCTATTAGCCTCATCAAGTTTATCACTTAGCACCCTATTCTTAATGGCATATTTCTCTAATATATCATCACTGTTCCTAACATCTTCATGAGATTTCTTTAGCCATTCTTCATACTTCTTCTCTTGTTTTTGGTGCTCACTAAGTTTGACTTTAAGCACATTTTTAAGCCTACTAGCACAAACAAGAGAACTGTCCCTTTGCTCAATTTCTTGCTTCAAGATGCTAAGTCTATCATTGCTATCTTTTAAGTTCATTTCTAGACTTAGGATCTTGTCTTTAAGTTCATTGAATTCTTTTGAGCCTAGACCATCATTCTCAAGCTTATTATTAACAAGAGTTTTAATTATCACCACTAAATTGGCATTGATCAACTTCAACTTGTTGTTCACTTCATTCTTCTTGACACTTTCACTAGTGGGTTGAAGAATCTTGTCATCTAAGCTTATATATCTTGATTTGAGGAGGCTTCTAACTCTTCATCATAGGAGGAGATTCCACTATCTTCACTACTTGAAGAGTTTTCACTTTCCTTATTACTTGAGGAGTATTCACTATTATCCTCAAATTTTCCTTCATATATAGCCACATGAGCAATTTAATTGCTAGTAGATTCTAGATCATCCAAGGACTCCTCTTACTCTAATACATCACTCACACTAATCCATGATTTATCATTGATGGCTCTAATGTATGCTTTCATTGTATTTCTCCAAAAGGTGTAGTTACCACTATCCAAGAATGGAGGTCTAGCACTAAAGGCACCTTCCGGAATCAAATCACCCATAGCTCAAAAAATACAACAAACACAAAACACAAACACTATAATATGGATCTATCTAATTGCTTCTAGACACCCGCTCTGATACCAAATGAAATTCCCTTAAGCAATATAGTGTATAATATACCTAGAGGGGAGGGGGTGAATAGGTATAGGCCCAATTTCTTCCAAATTCGAATTTTATGGAATACAAGAATGGAATGCACACTTGATGTGTCTTAACAATTGTATTGTTTTAATCAACACATGCATAAATCAATATACAAGTGATGTAATCAATACATGATATGGAAGATAATGAAACAAAAAACAAAACTTGACACATTTGTTTTTACATGGTAAAACCTCCTAAGAGGAAACGTCCACGGGTTGATACCACAACTACCAGAAAAGTAATCCACTATATGAAAAGGACTTACACACTCAAAGCTATCAATAAATGATATCCACCCTAAGCTATCAATAAATGATCTAATCTACCCTCAAGGCCTAGTGAACCACCTAGCCTACTCCATATCCAAGGTGTGTTCTACACCTCTAGAGAGAAACTTCCTATCCAAGGCTATCAAGCCTCTAGGAAGATTTCCTTACTTAGGCTAGTCAAGCTTCCCAAGCTCAACTATCCAAAGTACCAAACTCCTAGCTAAGTCTTTTGATTAACTATCCGGACCACATGTCCTAGTCAAGACTTCTTGCTCTAATTAAGACTTCACTCACCTTAATAAGAGACTTCAACCTTTCCATAATGCAATGATCTAAGTGATGCAAATGATGTAAACACAATCAAATAAAGCAAGATGATCAATCAAGCACTATGTACATGCTTAGTGATGATCTAGAATATAATGTCAACACACAATCCCAAATCTATCTAGAAATCAAAGTATGTGGATCAATAAGAACAAGATTTAGAATATTCAATATATCACACAAATATATTGGATCTTAGATCACGAAATTAAACCTAGAAAATATCATGAGGCATATCATATATAATATTTCTAGAATCAATTTCAAGATCAATCAAGTTTAGCTAATATATGTTCAAGAGAAATCACAAAGCTAAAATTCAATTAACAATTGATCAAACAACCCTATAGTATGAACTAAAATTATTCTTAACACATCTCATCTATCAATTAAAAAGATTAAAAGGGATGATCAAAGGGAAAGTGAGAAGAAGAAGTTTCACATGCAAAAGTTGAGATTGAGACTGAAATCTGCATGCAGCAAACAATAATGAACTAAAAATGACTCTAAAAATGCTTGTGGTTTGTAGCTCTCTTCAAGACCAACATTTTTAGCTTTTGGATCACTTAATTTCGAGTTCATATGAGAGAGTTATGATTAAAATAAGAAATCAAAAATCATGAAGAAATTCTGCACTCTTTCTTTTTCAATATTTCTTTTTAGAATAAATGGGAGGGAAAAAGAGGATATTTAAAATGAACCATTCAAGACATGCCATATCACCGGCCATATGTGGACCGCGTGTGGCACACATAGACAGAGAGGCATGTTGGCCGTGTGGCACACGTAGTCCTCCTTGCTTGGCCTTTGGCCGAACAAGCTCCCTCGCGCTCCTCTCGCGTTCTTCAACCGTATTTGGGAATCCGAACTCCGAATTCAAATTCGTTTTCGGATTACGAACCGTGTCTCCCTCACGCACAATGAAGACTACAAAACTTTGTAAAAATGTTGAGAATTCATCTCGAAAAATGACAATGAAGACAACTCAATGAATGAGAACGCAAAGTAGTGTATCTATATCGTTTGGACTCGAAACCTAATGAATGAGTAACCGAAATGACCAAGACTTAATAAGGAATCATATGAGATAATGTTCAAGTCCAAAATACAATAAACACATACAAATAAATGCAATGTCACACAAGTATGCCATATCTACGCGATAGTGATAAAACATGCAATTCTACAATGTTTGACAATATGAGACTAATGCATGTGCATACTTCAATAAGTGTGAATGCGTTATACCAAATGTTTGCACAACAATGCAGGGACACACAAGTATGAATTGTGTGTGTATGCACTTACGCCTTGCAAGAGGAAGAAGAAACTTGATACCTTAGCATCCAAGTATATGATGTTCCCTTTCGATATTTGTACAAGATGTTGTTTCTTCACCTTTGAAGCTTCTTTTCACCAAGAATCACCTAAGCAAAAACTATTACAAATATAGAGAGTTTTGTAATGGAATCAAGCCAACACAAATCTAAGATCTTACAGTACACATTTTCATGAAGTTCTTTATCATTTCGGCCAGTTATACTAATTAACCTAATGGCTTTTATTCGCGCATACCTAATGGAAATGTTGGATTTCCAAAGGATGACCTATTGAAAGATTTACAATATGAAAGAGATAGGAATCAATCGCTGGAAGATCAAGTACTTACGTACGTTCTCAATGGTTACTTTCTTTCAATTTTACATCAACAACCAATCTCAAAAAGTGTGAATAATTGTCTGATCTTTTTCATCCTTTGCAGAAATAACTCATGGAAGCACAAGAGAAAGTAGAAGAGTCAAATCAAGAGGAAGCTTCTATGATAGATATTATTTTAGAAGAAAGAGAGCAGTAAAATGAAGTGGAGGCAAGATTGAGAGAAAGACTGAGGGTGAAGATACATTTTTAATTTATTAACCTTTTGCATCATTAATTATCTATTGAAATTGTTTCTCTTCTCCTGTTAATAACCACATTTTTTCTAATAATTTGAATATTTTCTGATATATGCTTTATGAAGCCTCTAATACCATTAGCTTGCTAGTCGAAAAGGTTAAGCAACTAGAAGGCAGGGGGAGCTCCAGGCTGCAATAGTTGGGAGAAGATTATGTTGAAACAAATATGGCGTGTCTAAATATATCTAGAGGGGGGGTGAATTGATTTTTTACAAATTTTTTTTGATTAGTCAATATTCAATAAAACCCTAAACTAGTCAAAAATACAATCAACTTAATCCACGTGTTGAAAACAATAAATTGCATGTAGATTGATTTACGTTAGAAACCCTCAACAGGGAAAAACTCACAGGCTACTATACGAGTCACACACGGTCCTCAAATCCACTACTTGTAATGATGTTTACAACCTAGGTTGACCACCGTCAAACCATTCACGGTCACTAACCTACCACTACTACCCAACAGACCTTTAATAGCGATTGTAGACCTACTTGCATACGCACTAAGCAATCTTAGCCACACGATTTAATTCTCACTGAAGAGATCAACAATCTAAGTGAATATTATGATATTCAATATGCAAGCAATGCTAGGTTACACTAAATGCTTATCTAGGAATTAAAGATTTCAATAATAACAATCCTGGATATCATGTGTCTACATGTCATATGTAAACTTAGCTATTTAAGATAAAATAATCTTAGATGTCATAGCTATCACAATACAACTCTCAATCAATCAACACAATAATCTCAATCTTGTATATAGAATATGTTCTAAAAGCATACAAGTAATGAATGAGATTTCTTATTAAGTAAGACACTGAAATGGATGAAATTAGTGAACAACTTACCAAGTTATGTGTGCTGAAGAAGACCCATGCATAGATGCACCCTAATTGATCCTAGATGATGCTAGATGATGTTCGATGCATATGAAAATGGGTTTGAGTAATCAAATGTGAGTTCTTGGATGATTTTCTCTCTTGGAAAATATCTTAAGTTAAAAATATGATTTAGAACTCTTAAAAAATGACCTAAAGACAAAGTAGCATATATATAGGGTGGCCAAGTGATGCTACATCATTTTGTTTTAAAAAACAAAACTTTGCCTTGGTCGTTGTACAAAGCATTGTGCGAATAGTGCCTGTACAACGACTGACCTAGGTATGAAGAACAATTTCTTCATTGTCACTCTACATACAGCGACTTTGTAGAACGACCATACAGCGACTCCCGAAAATGTGCTCTCGGGTTTTTGATGGTCGTTGTACGAGCGTTGTACGTACATCGCTTTTTACAGCTACCGAACAATGAATAAAATAATTCAATCAGATCTGTAAAAACCCGAGAGCACTAAAATAATTCTTCGCTTTTTACACCTTATTCAAATTCCATCAGGTCTCAGATGGGCGCTGTACGAACAACGCTTTGTACAGTGCCTTCATCACAAATTTGCATCCTAAATGCCTAACATGTCATGTCAATTATCAACCAAGATGCAACCAATTAAAACATGTATGAAGAGAATTCAAGATCATGAATGCACATAATACACAACATATAAGAAGTATAGATATGCATGAGTTGTGTATGTGTGTGCAACTAAATCTCTTCAATGCAATTAAGCACAAATATTTTACCTTTGGAGTGCTTATCATCTTAAGGTCTTGAGTGGGGAGCTTGATCACCAACAATTAGAAGCCTAAGCTACCCTTACATCACAAACCCTAAATTTGGTTTGTCACCGAAATAAGCTAATCAAACTTGAGGAACTTACAATCTCCCCTTTTAGCTATTTCATGACAAAACCATCACTCACATTGATCATCAAAACAAAATTAAAACTAAAACAATGATTTTGTACATTAGAAAAAGATTATTAAAAGCTAAAATTTGAAGTCTTCAACCTCTTATAAAACAATCAATCCTTTAAAACAAAAGATTGCACTTTCCAAAACAAGTGTATGTGAGGTGATCAAGTGAAATAAAAAAACAAGCATTAGCATTTAAAGAAATCAAGCAACATCATGCAATGAATGTGCAATGCAATGCTCCCCCTCAATTGGTAATCTCCCCAATATGTGAATTTGCTACTATAACTCCCTTACTACATACTACTCCCCCTTTTGTCATGAGATAGGCAAAAGAGTATCCCCCAACCGGGTCATTTTAGCAAAGAGAGATAATAGCATACAAGACATTTGCAAAATTATATAAGCCACTTTATGCAACGCAATTAATTGGAAGAGAAGCAAGGAGATTTATTTTAAGAAAATGTGTGATTAAAATGCTTTGCATGCAAGACATGTTGTATTCAAGTCCAAAAATCAATGGTATTTGGCAAAGCAAATGACAAAGGTTTCCTTAAAGAATTCAAACTAATTTCACCATTTGTCACGAAATCAAGCAAGGATATAGAGTTATCATTCAATTCAATTTAAGAGGCAACTATATCCAAATTTATAAGCAAAACAAGGTATGAGCGACGTTTGCACCCTATTCGATTTTTCTGGTAAGATACCTGCATCATAATAGCCAGGTTCAATAAAAAAAAAAAAAGAGACATTGGATTTTAAAATCCTTAGAACGGATACAAGATCCTTTATCCATTTGAGTCTTATTTGCTTTTCACACATAATTTTTCATTTTGAAATTTGCAATCAATAATCCTACTTTTCATTTTTAAGCATTCCATTAGACATCATGCTTTTCATTTTAAGCATGCCATTTGAAAGAATCATCATGTCATGGAGATTAATTATAGGTCATTCAAAGAGTACTTCCAAAGTAAATCTCCTAGTCAAAAAATATATGTTTGAACATAAATATGACATGGATTGCAATCAAAGGAATGGTTCACACTTATTGAAGAAAATATCATATAAACATATGTGCAACCAAGATACTCAAGCAATTAATGAAGAAGCATAAGATTTTTCAAAATTTTTGCATGTGAAAAGTATGCAAGATTGCTCTCTTTGCTTGAGTTCCCCAAATGGGGTCAATTTTCAAACCACATCAATCCACAAGACATATCTCAATAGATCTACTAAGTGCTTGAAACCTAGTTGCATCTAAGGGTTAAGTAAATAAGTCCACTAGTTGATCATTTGTACCTACATGTTCAAGTACAATGCATTTGTTCTCAACTAGTTCTCTAATGAAATGATGTCGGATGTCAATATGCTTTGTCCTAGAGTGTTGAACCGGATTCTTTGAAATGTTAATGACACTCATGTTATCACAAAAGAGAGTTAAAGTACCTTGATTGAATCCGTTTTCAGCAAGCATTTGCTTTATCCATTGGAGTTGTGTGCATCCACTCCCCGCGGCAATGTATTCGGCTTCGGCCGTGGATAAGGAAATCGAGTTTTACTTCTTGCAAATCCAAGACACCAAGTTGTTCCATAGAAAGAAGCAATTGCCCGTTATGTTCTTCCTATCATCACAATTTCTTGCCCAATCCGCATCACTAAAGCCAACTAAACTAGCATTAGTGTCAAAAGAGTACCAAATCCTATAGTTGGATGTCCCATTCACATAACGAATAATTCTCTTAATGGAAGAAAGATGAGACTCCTTAGGATCTGCTGGGTACTTAGCACACACACCCAATCTAAAAGATATATCGAGTCTAATTGGGTTAAATAAAGCAAGCTACCAATCATGCCCCGATATAAAGTTTGTTCCACTCTTTTTCCACTAGCATCCTTGCTTAACTTCAAATTGGTACTCATGGGTGTATCACAATATTTGGCATTTTCAAGATCGAACTTCTTCAGTATGTTTTTAGCATATTTAGCTTGGGTTATAAAAATCTCATCATTTAATTGCTTAATTTGCAAACCTAAAATGTAACTTAGCTCACCAACAAGACTCATCTCAAATTCATGAGACATGACATCAACGAATTGTTGGAATTTTGTGTTGTTGGTGGAGCAAAACACTATATCATAAACATATATTTGAGCTATGAAAAGCCCATCATTGTTTTTCTTGATGAATAAAGTCTTGTCAACACTACCTCTTGTGTAGTCATTGTCAACAAAAAATTGAGTGAGGCGCTCATACTAAGCCATCGGTGCTTGTTTCAACCCATCTAGAGCCTTATTGAGGCGATAGACATGGTTGGGGTGGTGTGCATCCACAAACCCTTGGGTTGTTAAACAAACACTTCCTCTTTCAGGAAACCATTAAGGAAGGCACTCCTTACATCCATTTGGTGCAATTTGAACTTATGCACGCAAGATATGGACAAGAGAAGCCTAATGGACTCTAGACGGGCAATAGAAGCAAAAGTCTTGTCAAAGTCGATACCCTCAATGCAACAAGACTTGCCATGTTACACAAACAAATATGTATCTCTTTCCACCTAAACTCTCGATTTGCATGGGACCCATAAGATCCATGTGGAGAAGCTCTAGAGGCTCCTTGGTGGAGAGATACTTGCCTTTCTTATGCATGCTCTTTGTTTGTTTCCTTTGTTGGCAAGGTCCGCAAACACCATTAACCTTATTCCCAAGCTTGGGAAGGCCACGCATAACATTAAACTTATCTAAGATTCGTAAATCCTGGTAGTTCATGTGGCCAAGTTTTTATGCCACAACTCAATTTGCTCATCCTTAGACAAATTACAAGAGACAACTGCAGCTTCAAAACAATAGCAATTGTCACTAGATCTCTTTCTTTTTAGCAAGGTTTGTCCATCGGGCTTTAAGATTGAGCAATAATTTTTGCTAAACAAGATGGAGAGTCCTTCATCACTAAGATGATAAATGCTTATTAAATTGGCTTTCAATCTATCCACATATAAAGCATTAGACAAGGAAGGGTAAACCGGGAATGAAGATGGTTACTTTCCATACAACTCTCTTTTTAGACCCATCACTAAAGTTGACAAATCCCTCTTCCTCCATGATAAGAGTCTCAACGAAACTCTTGTTTTCCATCATGTGCCTAGAGCACCCACTATCTAAATACCCAAAATTAGAAGAATTTGCCTTCAAGGCGATTTATGCAACATTGTAAAAATATTGTTCTCTTTTAATCCACCTAGGTGAAACATTTTCTTTCCTAGTGGTCATTGGTACATAGGCTCTAGATGTCCTAAGATCATACGAATTTATTCTATTCTTCCTAGGAACATGCATCTTGGCTCTACTCTTTTTCTTTTCAATCATTCTTTTAACTCTACACATTTAAATGTAATGAAAGCAATTTGGTCTAATATGACCATAAATATCACAAAAATGACATATAGGGATGAAGTTAGGAATCATACTATGTCCTTGTGAATGCATAAGAGCCTTCCCATGTTGTTGTGGTTGAATCAGTTCATTGCTTCTTCGTTGTTGAACCGGTCTAGCTTGCTTCCTTGGTTGAGCATGCATGATTGGTCTCTTTCCTTGGTGAGCCAATTGTTAAGGAAAGTTGGTTGAGGAGCTCTTATGGGTTAAGCTTGAGCTTGTATTCTTGGTGCCATCTTCACCTGTGCTTTATATGAGCATTATCCTAGATCAATCTTCTTCCTAGGAGTCAGCGTTGGTGAAGCTTCTTCATTGCTCAAGCTCTTGACAGACACGGTCTTATTAGGAGTTGAGATCTCCTTTTGTTTTCAAACCCAAGATCTCTCTTGTCCTAAGGACTCTTTCCAACACTTAACATGTTGAAACAATTATGGCGTTTCTAATTATATCTAGGGGTGAATAGATTTTAATCAAGTTAATTACCAATTTTTCTTGATTAGTCAATATTCAACAAAAACCCCAAATTAGTCAAAACTACAATCAAGTGTAAAATGTAGAAATGAAATAACACTTGATTTTTATGTGGAAACCTTTAACAAGAAAAAACCACGGGCTGGTATATGCGCCACACACGATCCTCAAATCCACTATTTGTAATTGTGTTTACAACCTAGGTTGACCACATCAAACCCTACACGGTCACTAACCCACCATTACTACCCAACGGGACTTTAATAGCAAACCTAGGTCAATTTGCTAGCGGACCAAGCAACCTTAGCCATAAGACTTAATTCTCACTAAAGAAATCAACAACCTAAGTGAATATCATGATATTCAATATGCAATTAATGCTAGGTTACACTAAATGCTTATCTAGAGATTATATATGTCAATAATCAATCCTAGATATCAATATTGCTATATGTCATGGCATACAACATAGCTATCATAGATAAAGTAATGGGCTGCTCAATTATATTAATATATTAATGAAAGACATGTGGGTTTGTTTCTTTTAGTAAGAATGGGTCTGGTTCACATGTGGGCTTTTTTTTATTTAAAGTCCAATGGATTAAATGAAATAGGAAAATAATATTAGGCCCATCTTATATATAAGTGGGGCGGCTAGGTTAAGGTTTTGACCTAAAAATATTATTTTGTTTCATTTGTTTTAATTAAATAAGAATTAATTGATTTATTGATTAATTGTTTAATTAAAGAAACAAATCTTTCCTAAAAGTAAAAGACTTGTTTGATAAGTAAATAAATAAATTAGTATTATTTATTTAATCAAATAAGGAGTCTTTTTTTTTTATTTAGTCAAATAAAAGAATAAAAATAAAAGAGTTGGATTAGGGTTTGAAGTCTATAAAGTTAAAAAGAATTAGGGTTGAATTTTAGTCACCCTATATAAGTGACATGATGAAATTCGGCCAACCCTAATTAGAAACTACATAGAATTCGGCAACCCTAAAGGAAAAAGAAGAAAAATTCGGCCAACCTATATATATGTTCTTATAGGGTTCGGCCACATCAATTAATTGGTGCTTGAGTTTTTATTTTCTTTCTTCTTCTTCTTAATTCTAAGAGAGTTTTTATTCTAAAGAGACAAAAAGGAGTGAAAAATTATTCTTTGATAGTATACAATTGCTTAAACATCAATAAGCTTGTGTATACGATATCGATCTAGGTTCACGCGAGTTTCGATCATAAGATTGTGAACTCAAAAGTGACCGGAATAATTTTGACATTCTTTTGATTGTTTTGTGACTAACAAAGAAAAGAAAGTATTTGTTTGGTCCATTCACAGGTTTGCAATTCAAAGGAAAGGGAGACCACGCTCCTAGGTGATCCACGTTCGTGCTCGGATTGAAGGTCTTGCGGATTACCATCGACGTAAGTCAATCGGATCACGCGACAAGAGGTAATTTACTTTTGTTGATATATATGCATGTTTATTGATTAAAAGGGTTTAAGGTTCATAAAGGAAAAATTTTAAAAGTCACTAAATCGTCTTTAGTATCGCTTCCGCTGCGTGTAACACTTTTATTTGTTTATTTTTCCCTACAACCAGTCCAACCTAGGATTAGATCATTGGGTTATTGTCAATACTATTCTCAAGTATCTTCGTAGAATGAGAAACTTTATTCTAGTGTATTCTAAAAAGGATTTGATCCTGTTAGGATATACGGATTCTGATTTTCAGTCCGATAGGGGTTCTAGGAAATCCATGTTTGGATCAGTATTCACCCTTAGTGGTGGAACCATTGTGTGGAGGAGTGTTAAGCAATCTTGTATTGCTGATTCCACCACGGAAGCTGAATATGTAGCCGCTTGTGAAGCTGCTAAAGAGGCTATTTGGCTCTGAAAGTTCTTGACTGATCTAGAAGTTGTTCCATATTTGGATAAGCCCATCACACTTTATTGTGATAACAATGGTGTTGTGGCTAATTCCAAAGAATCAAGAAGCCACAAGAGAGGTAAGCATATAGAAAGGAAATATCATCTCATTAGAGAGATAGTGCAGATAGGAGATGTGACCGTGACCAAGGTAGCGTCACAGAACAATCCTGCTGATCCGTTTACTAAGACCTTAACGACTAAAGTGTTTACGGGTCACCTAGAGGGTCTAGGTTTACAAGACATGTCTCACATGCTTTAGTGCAAGTGGGAGATTGTTGGGGTTTTTATCTTAAAACTTGTAATTTGTAAATATGAATTAAACATAAATAAAAGAAGTAGTTTATTCATTCAAATTTTCTCATACATTTATATATAACATGTGCACTTAAGATCCAAAATTGCCGGATGTAATTTTGAACTGAGTATATGAGTGTCATATATAGATGGATTCAGTTTGAAATAAGCAATCTAAAGAGTCTGTAGATAGCAAATAAAGCTGGGTACTTTATTTGTGGTTAATCTATAGCTGCGGTCCATTCCTTAATGTACGGTGATATTATCCTGGATCATTCATATGGTGATATGAGAATGGATGCATTTTGTATGATGTGATCATATAGGAATGGACCATGATTTATATGAATCTCTCACTAAGATCTATTTACACTGAGATTCATATATATCGACAAATGATGGCTATATGTGGATGATCTTAATCCTGAGTGTCTAATCGACTCATTTACGTTAGGTCGTAGTCTTTGTTGTACAATGGGTGAGGTCGAAGTTGCATTCCCGATCTATATGCTCCGTATGTTGGGATTGTGGTTTGGCTTGTGGCTGGGAAGGTTTGTACACAACAGTGGAATCCACTCCTTCCTGCAAGAAGTAGATAGTAGTTCTCTTAAGGGTTGATTCGGGTCTTGAACAATATGAGCGCTCTCCTAATTCCGTGAGGAATGTAGGATTTGTTGTTCATTAGAGAATAAATGGTACTTAATGGATAGATGTATTTAGAGGAGTATAATGGACATTATGACCCAGCTCTATTTATTAATTAAAGAGTTTAATTAATTAATTCTAAGGATTATTGGAGCTCAAAATACCGTGGGTCCATTAGGTCCCCTTGCTAGCCCGATCGATTTAGGTAACAAGGGTCACGGTTAATTAATTGGATTGTCCAATTAATGGTGTTACGAAAGTGACACGTGTCTATTCGGGAATTAATTGAATAATGTGATTATTTAATTAATTAATATTAATGATAATGTTAATTAAATAATTAGATTATTTAATTGTGTAATTAATCATTAAATGGAGGGTGTTGATTGATATTGAATTTTGAATGAAGAAAAGATAATTTGATTATTTTATTTTCATTAAATTAAATATTTAAATTTGAATTTAAAAGAGTTTTGAATTCAAATCAAATCAAATAAATTAATATTAATTAATATCTTTAAAGATATCAGATATCTTAAAAGATTTGATTAATTAGTTTATTTTTAAAATATATATGATATATGTTTCTTTTAAAAATACTGATGTAGGATCAGTGTATTTTTGATTTGAACTCAACAGACAGGCCACTCAAAAAGAAAATGTGAACAAAAGGTGTGCGGCCAACTCAAAGAGAAAAAGAAAAGGGAAAAGTTTCCTATGCTTGCTTTTGACATCAAGTGGTCGAACTTCACCATACAAGACAAGGGGTTGTCTTCATGTGTCTATTCATCCTCCTTGTTCCTGAGTACCGTGATGTTCCCACACGCCGTTATCAATCCCGGGTCATAGCAAGGAAGATCTTGTGGTTCAAATCAGGGAGTAGATCGTATTAAAGAGAAAGAGCCTCCAATGTTAGTATGAAATCATTTCACCTTCGTTGTTGTTTTCGATTATTACTGAACAATTAGGTTTACTTGATGATTGCATAAAAAAAATTAAAACTATTCCACTACGCAATCTGTAACTTTAGGTTCCTACAAATATATGTGAGAAGAAAACTGAACTCATAATTAGAATGTATGCCTTAGTGTAATCATTGAGTCCTTTGTTATCCATTGTCCCATTATTTGTCTCACCATTCACCTAAAGCCCCATTATAACCAAAAGAAAGACCTTTGTGATCTTTAGGAATGTCTATTTTATAAATTTTGGTTGATACATGTTCTTTTCGATACATGTTCTTTCCGATTCATGGTTTGCAATTCCATTCATGAGACTTACTTTTCAGAAATTGCATTTTAATTGTCATAATGTGCAATCAATTAGATATTCATGACATAAATTCATATTGCATATGATTTTGAGTGAAACCTAGGAATCTCAAGGGAAGAAAAGAGAGAATCCGGTGAGGAGTAGTTATCAAGGCGAATTACATTCTAAACCGAATAGCACATTTGCTTTGAAGCTTAGGCATGTTGAATGTAAGGTCGCATTGCGTATAATCATATGTAGAGTAGCATGCTCTTAATATATACTTAACATTTGTTTACATGTAGAAGTCCTCACTAGTGCATCATTGTTTTTATCTCCTCATTTTGGTTTTGCATATTTGATTGAAAAATATTTGAAATTTCTTGATGTTTGTCTTTGGGGTTGATTTGTGATTTTTTTGCTCGATGACTAGCAAAAGATAAGTTTGGGGGTATTTTATCAAACCAAAATTGGTATGATTTTGGCCCTCATTCCTATCTCCTTATGCTTGATTCTCGGGTGTTTCCCCGTATTTAATGTTGTTAAATCAAGTGTTTCAGGTTTACTTAGGCCTCAAGGGTATTTGTGAAGAAGGTGTGACCTTTGGTGCAAAAAGGAGCACAAGTTGGCAAAACAGGGCATTGTCGCCACTTTGGCTAGATTTTGTTGCCACTGGCAACACAAAGGAACAAGTGGCAACAGAGACTTGTTTTCAACATAAATCAATCAAGTCTTGTCGCCAATTCCATATTGGGGAAAAAGATGAGAAAAGTAGTGACATGTGAATCTCAGAATGGATAACTGTTTGTCGCCAGTATGTCGCCATAGCCACACAAGTAGCTACATCTTTCCACATCGGATTTTCAAACGGTTATTAGTACAATTCTGAGTGTGACTATATATATTCTTCTCTTCCAACTTGAAGAAGAATCGAAGCATTTAGAAAGCACGAATTTACAGAGCATTAGACCTAGTTTCTCCTCCATACATCACTTCTCAACTTCCTCCATTCTCTAAACTTGTACTACCTTTTCCATCCAAAACCTCAACACTAATTTCTAGATTACTTCACCCAACCATTACTCTCTTTCCATTCTCTACATTTCAATATCTTTGTCACTCACCATTAGACACCCACATATCTAAACACATCCTATTTTACCATTCTTGACACTAGAAGCAACAACGGAACTGAAGGAGCAAGCACTAAAGAAGGAGGCGTAAGGGTGATTTCCTTAACTATTACTTCCTATTCATTTGATTGTAACTATGTGTAACTAAACCCCTAATCTAGAGGATAAATGTGAGAAACATTTGTTGTGGGTTTTTGCTTAAGCTATGTGTAATTAAATCTCTATTTGCTTTCTATTCACTTAATATTGAGATTCTGTACATTATGTGATTTGCATTGTATATCACTAATAGATCATATTATTCTGTGGGATAATTTGTTGTGAAACCAATCTTGGATTGACACCCTTGATTGGTTAAGGAACTTAGTGAATAGGATAGATTAGTGGTGGGTATATCAACCCCACTAATCTAAACCCTTGATTTGTACCAAATTAATCCCATCTTGACCCCCTCTCTTTAATCGGTTAGGCATTGAGGTGAGAAGATGTTTAGTGTTCATAAAAATGACCTAAACACACTATAGAAAACAAATGGTTAGGATCTTAGAGATATGGTCATTAATGAAGTTTTGAATAGCATTATCCATGTCACTTGTAACTCTATCAATTCCCTAGCATCTACTATATTTGTTTACATCATCCCTCTTATCAAGATTGTTGAGTCTTCTATTTTTCCTATCATTTTTGTATGTTTATCTTAATTGCAAGTTTGGTGGTTTATCAAACCACACAACTATCCGTTCATTATGATTTATTTTATTGCAATATATATTAGTCAATCAATATAACATAATACTCAATCTCCATGTGGAACGAATCTTACTTACCACTTCCTAAGAATTAACATCTTAAAGGATTTTTAAGTGGCTAAAACATGGTTTTCAAAAGAACATAAAATAACATTTTGTTGAGCATATAAACGACCTCATCAATAAGTCCGCTAGTTGATCATTTGTATTTACATGTTCAAGTACAATGCATTTGTTCTCAACTAGTTCTCTTATGAAATGATGGTGGATGTCAATATGTTTAGTTCTAGAATGTTGTACCGGATTCTTGGAAATATTAATAGCACTCATGTTATCACAAAAGAGGGTTAGAGTACCTTGATTGAATCCGTAGTCGACTAACATTTGCTTCATCCATAGGAGTTGTGTGCATCCACTCCTTACGGCTATGTACTCAGCTTCGGCTATGGACAAGGAAATCAAGTTTTGCTTCTTACAAAACCAAGACACCAAGTTGTTTCCTATGAAGAAGCAACCGCCCAATGTGCTTTTCTTATCATCACAATTTACTGTCCAATCCATATCACTAAAGCCAACTAAACTAGCATTAATGTCAAAAGAGTACCAAATCCCATTATTAGTTGTCCCATTTACAAAGCAAATGATTCTCTTATCGGAAGAGAGATGAGACTCCTTAGGATCCGATTGGTACCTAGCACACACACCCACACTAAAAGATATATTGGGCCTATTTGAGGTCAAATAAAGCAAGCTACCAATCATGCCTAGATATAGAATTTGTTCCACACTTTTACCATTAGAATCCTTGCTTAGCCTCAAAGTGGTACTCATGGGTGTATCATAATGTTTGGTATTTTCAAGACCAAACTTCTTTACTAGGTTCTTAGCATATTTAGCTTGGGTTATGAAAATCCCATCATTCAATTGCTTAATTTGCAAACCTAGGAAGTAACTTAGCTTAGCAACAAGACTCATATCAAACTCATGATACATAACTTCAACAAATTGTTGGACCCTGGTGTTATTGGTGGAGCCAAACACTATATCATCAACATATTTTTGAGCTATAAAGATCTCATCATTGTCTTTCTTGATGAATAGAGTCTTGTTAACATTACCCCTTATGTAGTTATTATCAACAAGAAATTGAGTGAGGCGCTCATACCAGGCCCTAGGTGCTTGTTTCAACCCATATAGAGTTTTCTTGAGACGATAGACATGGTTGGGGTGGTGTGCATCCACAAACCCCTAGGGTTGCTCAACAAACTCTTTCTCTTGCAAGAAGCCATGAAGGAAGGTACTCTTCACATCCATTTGGTGCAATTTGAGCTTGTGCACACAAGATATGGACAAGAGAAACCTAACGTACTCTAAACGAGCAACGGGAGCAAAAGTCTCCTTATAGTCGATACCTTCAATTTGATAGTACCCTTGTTACGCACAACGTTTCCATCCTCATTGGATTTGTTCCTATATATCCATTTGGTGCATATGATAAGGGTTGGTCTATGCTGAAGTACTAGTGGTCTGCTGATGACCTTATGGTGGTACGTGGATTACTCCCGTCAGGAAACTGGCCATGGCACGAGGTTGACATGGTAAGTGTTTAATTTACATGGTTTCAATATGTAGGGGAAAATAAACAAATAAAAGTGTTACACGCAGCGGAAGCGATACTAAAGACGATTTAGTGACTTTTAAAATTTTTCCTTTATGAACCTTAAACCCTTTTAATCAATAAACATGCATATATATCAACAAAAGTAAATTACCTCTTGTCGCGTGATCCGATTGACTTACGTCGATGGTAATCCGCAAGACCTTCAATCCGAGCACGAACGTGGATCACCTAGGAGCGTGGTCTCCCTTTCCTTTGAATTGCAAACCTGTGAATGGACCAAACAAATACTTTCTTTACTTTGTTAGTCACAAAACAATCAAAAGAATGTCAAAATTATTCCGGTCACTTTTGAGTTCACAATCTTATGATCGAAACTCGCGTGAACCTAGATCGATATCGTATACACAAGCTTATTGATGTTTAAGCAATTGTATACTATCAAAGAATAATTTTTCACTCCTTTTTGTCTCTCTAGAATAAAAACTCTCTTAGAATTAAGAAGAAGAAGAAAGAAAATAAAAACTCAAACACCAATTAATTGATGTGGCCGAACCCTATAAGAACATATATATAGGTTGGCCGAATTTTTCTTCTTTTTCCTTTAGGGTTGCCGAATTCTATGTAGTTTCTAATTAGGGTTGGCCGAATTTCATCATGTCACTTATATAGGGTGACTGAAATTCAACCCTAATTCTTTTTAACTTTATAGACTTCAAACCCTAATCCAACTCTTTTATTTTTATTCTTTTATTTGACTAAATAAAAAAAAGACTCCTTATTTGATTAAATAAATAATACTAATTTATTTATTTACTTATCAAACAAGTCTTTTACTTTTAGGAAAGATTTGTTTCTTTAATTAAACAATTAATCAATAAATCAATTAATTCTTATTTAATTAAAACAAATGAAACAAAATAATATTTTTAGGTCAAAACCTTAACCTAGCCGCCCCACTTATATATAAGATGGGCCTAATATTATTTTCCTATTTCATTTAATCCATTGGACTTTAAATAAAAAAAGCCCACATGTGAACCAGACCCATTCTTACTAAAAGAAACAAGCCCACATGTCTTTCATTAATATATTAATATAATTGAGCAGCCCATTACTTAAATAATGTGTAAATTATATTCTTAATATATTAAATGCAATTCTAGATGGACCCTTAAATTGGTCCGGTAGAATATATCAAGTGATCCATGCAAGTCCGTGTGGATTGGGGATCTTGGCGGGCCATCTAAATTTAAGCTTCAATAGACATAACCTAATCACAATCAACAAATGATTCACTTAGGTCCGATTCATTAATTTTAACTCATTCCACTAAAGAGCTAAAACTGAACTCTTAAATAAAGATAGAAAAGGAAGATGCTCCTCATTCATACCCTAGACAATCATATTGGAGATAGTGTATCCTCGTGATTAATATCAGTAATCGCCAAGAGTTCATAGACCGCCTATAACTCTCCAAGTTACCATATTTACTCATATGACCACGTTTTGAACTTGGATATTTTGACTTGTCCAGAAGCCATGTTTTCAATAGACACTATTGAAAACTCAACGTTGAGATTTAATATCCAATTACCTCAAAACATCCATATGATGATATTATACTCTCATTTAATTAAATGGAGCCACGATGTCCATATCTATAAATAAAGTCCTCTATCGATTAACAAATGAATATCACCAAACTATCGAGGATAGACTATGCGATATAATCGTACTCATTGATAACTCAAATGATATCACTTGCAACCATAAGTCCATCATTTATCTCAGGATTAAGATAGACTCTCCGATTGTCCTGATAATGAAAAGACTATTATCTATTGACGGTTCTAGATAAAGCTTTTCATTGTGATCCAGTTCAATGCACCCAGTGCACTAGATCCTTTTGCTCGAAGACACTCCGATGATTTTAGACTCATCATATCTCATTTGATCCCACTCAAATGCTAGCAAAAGAATTCTACAACTTTAACAAGATAAAGGTGCCCAACCTTTAACTTAAGTTGTGAACAATATTCAAGACTAACTAAAGAATTGTGTCTACCACATACATATCCAGATGTACGAACAATTCTTCTTTTCCCATAGTCTTTAGACCTTATGATTATTTACTTTGACAATTATAATACAAACTATAAATGCTATACGATTTGTTAAACCAGAAATCACTTTATTAATATGAAAAAGATTGTTAATTACAACATTACACTCTTGCTATTGAGCATAATCCTAACAATCTCCCACTTGCGCTATAGCAAATGTGTCATATCTCTCAAGCCCATATTCTCTAGATGCCCATCGAAACTCTTCTGAGGTAGAGCCTTTGTGAAGGGATCCGCTAGATTTTCTGCTGACGCGATTTTGGTAATCGTCACGTCACCTCTTTGAACAATCTCCCTTAAAAGATGATACTTTCTTTCAATGTGTTTACCTCTCTTGTGACTTCTTGGTTCTTTCGAATTAGCCACTGCTCCACTGTTGTCACAGTAGATAGTGATCTGCTTATTCGCACTAGGAACCACTTCTAAGTCAATCAAGAATTGGCGGAGCCAAACAGCCTCTTTGGCAGCTTCGCATGCAGCAACATACTCAGCTTCCATGGTGGAATCAGCAATACAAGATTGCTTGATACTCCTCCATATAACTGCTCCTCCTCCAATAGTAAACACAGCCCCTGATGTGGATTTTCTGGAGTCAGAATCTGATTGGAAATCAGAATCTGTATACCCAACGGGAACCAAATCCCCTCCAGAGTATACAAGCATATTATCTCTCGTTCTCTTAAGATACTTGAAAATATGCTTGACTGCCGTCCAGTGATCAGGTCCAGGTTTCGATTGAAACCTGCTAACTATGCCAACAGCAAAACAAATATCTGGTCTAGTACAGAGCATTGCATACATGAGACTTCCAACTGCCGAGGCATATGGAACTCTACTCATGAATTGCTCTTCATGCTCATTCTTAGGAACTTGTTCCTTAGAAAGCTTGATTCCATGTCTGAAAGGTAACATACCTTTCTTGGAATCCTGCATGGAAAACCTAGACAAGATTTTGTCTATGTATGAAGCTTGGGATAATGCAATCGTTCTATTCTTTCTATCCCTTATTACTTGGATACCTAGAATAAAACTTGCTTCTCCTAAGTCCTTCATATCAAATTGTTTTGCTAACCATTCTTTTACCGATGTTAATACACCTACATCGTTTCCAATGAGTAGTATATCATCAACATAAAGAATCAGGAAAACCAACTTGTCGCCTTTAATCCTTTTGTATACACAAGGTTCGTCAGGATTCTGAATAAATCCAAAACCTTTGACAGCTTGATCAAACCTTATGTTCCAGGATCTGGATGCTTGCTTTAATCCATATATGGATTTCTGCAACTTGCATACCTTATCCACTTGGCCCTTTTCAATGAATCCCTCTGGTTGCATCATGTAGATGCTTTCGTCAAGACTTCCATTTAGGAAAGCTGTCTTGACGTCCATTTGCCAAATCTCTAAATCTAAAGATGCTGCAATGGATAAGAGTATCCTAATGGATTTAAGCATGGCCACAGGAGAGAAGGTTTCCTCGTAATCGATACCTTCTTTCTGTGTATACCCTTTAGCTACCAATCTAGCTTTAAAGGTTTCCACCTTTCCATCCATACCTCTTTTCCTCTTGTATACCCACTTGCACCCAATGGGTTTTATCCCTTTAGGCAAGTCTACAAGGGACCAGACTTTGTTATCGAACATAGATTCAATCTCGGATTGCATTGCCTTTTGCCAATGGCGACTATCAACATCCTCCATAGCTTCCTTGTACGTATAGGGATCATCGTCGTCCGGGAGATTCTCCACTGATTCTCCCAGACCGATGTATCTTTCGGGTTGTGTTCTAACCCTCCCACTACGACGAGGAATGGTAGGTTGTTGATCTTGTGTTGGATCGGAACTTACAATTGGGTTAGGTTGTGCAACCTCTCGTGGAATTGTATCTCCTGACATCTCATTCAGGACAATTCTACTTCTAGGCACAAAATCATTCATATAGTCCTTTTCCAGAAATTTAGCATTTGTCGAAACAAATACTTTAAGATCTGAAGGACTATAGAAATAATATCCTTTAGTTTCTTTTGGATACCCTACAAATATACATGTTTCTGAACGGGACTCCATCTTTTCTGTCTTTCCTTTTAACACATGCGCAGGACAACCAAATATCCTTAAGTGTTGTAAACTAGGCTTGCGCCCAGTCCACAACTCATGCGGTGTTTTAGGAACAGACTTAGATGGTACATCGTTTAGAATGTATATAGCAGTTTGTAAAGCATATCCCCAAAAAGAAATAGGAAGCGTTGAATAACTCAACATAGACCTAACCATATCCAAAAGAGTTCTATTTCTCCTTTCTGCTACCCCATTCTGTTGAGGTGTACCTGGTGCAGAAAACTGAGAAACTATCCCATTATCAATAAGATATTGCTGAAACTCACCAGATAGATATTCTCCACCACGATCAGATCTCAAGATTTTTATGTGTTTCTCAAGCTGATTTTCCACTTCAGCTTTGAATGCTTTGAACATGTCAAAAGCATCCGACTTATGTCTCATGAGATACACATAACCAAATCTTGAGTAATCATCCGTGAAGGTGATGAAGTACTCATATCCACCTCTAGCTTGAATGCTCATAGGTCCACATACATCAGTGTGTATCAATCCTAAACATTCAGTGGCTCTTGCACCTTTGGCAGAGAACGTCCTTTTGGTCATTTTACCTTCCAAACAAGATTCACAAGTTGGTAGATCATCAACCTTTAAGTCACTTAAAGGTCCGTCACTTACCAATCTTTTAATCCTATTAAGGTTAATATGACCTAAGCGTAAATGCCAAAGGTAGGTTTCATCTGTTGATAATTTTACTCTTTTATGATTAGGTTCCGTTATTTCTGTGTCTAACGAGTGAGAGATATTTCTATGCAAAAAGTATAGACCGTTTTCCAATGTACCTTGGCAAATAATTTTGTCATTCTTACTAATAATAAAAACTTTATTAAAAGTAACCGAATATCCAAATTTATTCAAACAAGAAACTGAAATTAAATTCCTCTTGAATTGAGGTACATAATAAACGTCTATTAAATCTAAATGCCTTCTAGAATCCAAATAAACTCTAATATCTCCCACTGCACTTGCAGACACTAACGTTCCGTTGCCCAAGCGCAAATTGATTTCATTCTTACTCAGCTTTCTCCTTTCTTGAAACCCCTGCAAGGAATAACAAACATGATTAGTGGCTCCTGAGTCTATGATCCAAGAATCTGTAGAATCAGCCAAAAAACATGTTTCTAGATAATTCAAATTACCTTCTTCCTTCTTGTTCTGGGACTTTGGGCAATTTCTCTTCCAATGTCCATTTTCACCACAAAGGAAGCATTTCCCTTTGATCTTGGTTACTTTCTTGGTCTCCTTCTTGATAGGCCCAAGTTGCTTTTTCTTCTGTTGTTTCTTGACCTTTTGACGGGCCTTAACAGTAGCAACTTTACCAACCATATGAATCTCTTGACCTTTGCCTTTCACAAGGATCTTTTCAGCACTTTGAACATCTTGCATCAGGCCTTGTAAGGTGTATTCCTTTTTGTTCAAAGTGTAGTCCAATTTGAACTGATCAAAGGAATCTGACAATGAATTGACAACCATATCAATCTTTGTCTCACCATCTATCTCAGCGCCATGCAGTTCAGCAATGTTGAGATGTGCTATGACTTTCATCATGTGATCTTTCACAGCCTGTCCAGGTTTCATCCTAAGATTCATAAAAGCAGTCACTGCCTCTCTCTTAGTCGTCCTAGACTTCATAGCAAACATCTCCTCTAGAGACATCATTATATCAGCAGCGGACTCCATTCCTTCATGCTGCTGTTGCAACACGTCGGAGATAGTGGCCATAATGTAACATTTTGCCATATCATCTGAAGTCTTCCACTGCTCATACTCATCTCTACACATTATGCTAGATTCATTATTAGGAGCAGGTGGTTTAGGAGTAGTTAGAACAAACTTATGTTTTTCACTTTGCAGTAACAACCCAATTTTCCTTTTCCATGTGACATAATTATCTCCAGTTAAAGTGTTATCTTTCAGGATGTTCATAAGTGATGGGGTCATGATTTCTGAATAAAACAAAACATATATAAGTAAATAATCATGATAAAGCACTTTTAAATATTTATCTTGAATTAAATAAATAACTCAATCATAAAATTCAACGGTGATCTAACACCCATAAATGTTACGCCTCCTTTGGGAGTTCGCACCATTTACTAGTTAGACTAGGTCCCACCTAATTGTTAACATAACAACCAGCGTTTTCAATTTTAGCCTTGCAATTTTACTGACAAGAACTCTTGGGAGGATATCAATAAAATTACATTGAGTGTGTTACCAAGATATCGACCCTCAATTTTCTCTCACGAAAATCCCTCCTTGGGGAGTAGATCTCGTTTGAGTCCATTGTCTAGTCTATCCTTGTAAGGAAGTATGTTGCTAAATTCCATTCATGGACGCCCCTTGGGGGGATTACCAATAAATAATAAAGCTCAACTAACCTTGGAGGCCATAGGTGTTACCAAAACACCTTCTCCCACTCAATTATTTAAGGCGTGTGATTAAATCCCATAGAATGATTTACCGAGTTATCTAGATGCCAATTTAGATACCTAAATCATTCAATGCATGTTCATACCAAAAGAGATATATGCGTGGCACTCCTATTCTATATGTCATGTTATCATACAATAATAAATATTGTAATATTTAAGCATAAATTAAATAGCAACAATTTTGGCCCATCCTAGAAAAACAAGTAAATTACAATTTGTCAGGAATACAAGATCTTCAGGTGGCCCATCAACCATACGCTCATCCTTCGGCCTTCTCCCATGGGCGTGCGCAGCCCACAACCCCACAAAGGGGCTGCCTTGCGCAGCCCATAAGGTCACACAAGGCTGCCATGCGCAGCCCACCAAAGTTTGGGCTTGTCATGCGCAGCCCAATCCACTCCTAGGGTGCGCACGGTGCTCGTACTTGGTTCCGGTTGCTTCGTTTTGCTTCGTGTCTTCGAATCTCCAAGACCTAAATATATTACGGCAGTATATATATAATAAATACTGCAGTATTAATTTTTTTTTTTTTTATTCACTGCAGTATTTTTACAAACCAAAAACTGCACATACTAAAAATAAATAAAAAAAAACTGCAGTAACCCTAAAAAAATACTGCACATATATATATAAAAAATAAAATAAAACCTAGCAATCTACCAAGAAGGAATTATGGCGATAATAGACCACCCTTCTTGTTACAACTCCGAAACAAAAATTACATTGAAAATCTAGGGCCAAAATCGAGCAATAACAAACCACATAAAATATATATAAATCCATACATCACATGTAATTATATATTTGAATACCTAGAGTGCCATCTCTTTCTAAACATGCATAATCACAATAAAAAGAAATAGATCCACGTATATATACGTTAATTAATTAAAAGGGTTCAACCTAGGCTCTGATACCAATTGTAGGGGAAAATAAACAAATAAAAGTGTTACACGCAGCGGAAGCGATACTAAAGACGATTTAGTGACTTTTAAAATTTTTCCTTTATGAACCTTAAACCCTTTTAATCAATAAACATGCATATATATCAACAAAAGTAAATTACCTCTTGTCGCGTGATCCGATTGACTTACGTCGATGGTAATCCGCAAGACCTTCAATCCGAGCACGAACGTGGATCACCTAGGAGCGTGGTCTCCCTTTCCTTTGAATTGCAAACCTGTGAATGGACCAAACAAATACTTTCTTTTCTTCGTAAGTCACAAAACAATCAAAAGAATGTCAAAATTATTCCGGTCACTTTTGAGTTCACAATCTTATGATCGAAACTCGCGTGAACCTAGATCGATATCGTATACACAAGCTTATTGATGTTTAAGCAATTGTATACTATCAAAGAATAATTTTTCACTCCTTTTTGTCTCTCTAGAATAAAAACTCTCTTAGAATTAAGAAGAAGAAGAAAGAAAATAAAAACTCAAGCACCAATTAATTGATGTGGCCGAACCCTATAAGAACATATATATAGGTTGGCCGAATTTTTCTTCTTTTTCCTTTAGGGTTGCCGAATTCTATGTAGTATCTAATTAGGGTTGGCCGAATTTCATCATGTCACTTATATAGGGTGACTAAAATTCAACCCTAATTCTTTTTAACTTTATAGACTTCAAACCCTAATCCAACTCTTTTATTTTTATTCTTTTATTTGACTAAATAAAAAAAAAAGACTCCTTATTTGATTAAATAAATAATACTAATTTATTTATTTACTTATCAAACAAGTCTTTTACTTTTAGGAAAGATTTGTTTCTTTAATTAAACAATTAATCAATAAATCAATTAATTCTTATTTAATTAAAACAAATGAAACAAAATAATATTTTTAGGTCAAAACCTTAACCTAGCCGCCCCACTTATATATAAGATGGGCCTAATATTATTTTCCTATTTCATTTAATCCATTGGACTTTAAATAAAAAAGCCCACATGTGAACCAGACCCATTCTTACTAAAAGAAACAAGCCCACATGTCTTTCATTAATATATTAATATAATTGAGCAGCCCATTACTTAAATAATGTGCAAATTATATTCTTAATATATTAAATGCAATTCTAGATGGACCCTTAAATTGGTCCGGTAGAATATATCAAGTGATCCATGCAAGTCCGTGTGGATTGGGGATCTTGGCGGGCCATCTAAATTTAAGCTTCAATAGACATAACCTAATCACAATCAACAAATGATTCACTTAGGTCCGATCCATTAATTTTAACTCATTCCACTAAAGAGCTAAAACTGAACTCTTAAATAAAGATAGAAAAGGAAGATGCTCCTCATTCATACCCTAGACAATCATATTGGAGATAGTGTATCCTCGTGATTAATATCAGTAATCGCCAAGAGTTCATAGACCGCCTATAACTCTCCAAGTTACCATATTTACTCATATGACCACGTTTTGAACTTGGATATTTTGACTTGTCCAGAAGCCATGTTTTCAATAGACACTATTGAAAACTCAACGTTGAGATTTAATATCCAATTACCTCAAAACATCCATATGATGATATTATACTCTCATTTAATTAAATGGAGCCACGATGTCCATATCTATAAATGAAGTCCTCTATCGATTAACAAATGAATATCACCAAACTATCGAGGATAGACTATGCGATATAATCGTACTCATTGATAACTCAAATGATATCACTTGCAACCATAAGTCCATCATTTATCTCAGGATTAAGATAGACTCTCCGATTGTCCTGATAATGAAAAGACTATTATCTATTGACGGTTCTAGATAAAGCTTTTCATTGTGATCCAGTTCAATGCACCCAGTGCACTAGATCCTTTTGCTCGAAGACACTCCGATGATTTTAGACTCATCATATCTCATTTGATCCCACTCAAATGCTAGCAAAAGAATTCTACAACTTTAACAAGATAAAGGTGCCCAACCTTTAACTTAAGTTGTGAACAATATTCAAGACTAACTAAAGAATTGTGTCTACCACATACATATCCAGATGTACGAACAATTCTTCTTTTCCCATAGTCTTTAGACCTTATGATTATTTACTTTGACAATTATAATACAAACTATAAATGCTATACGATTTGTTAAACCAGAAATCACTTTATTAATATGAAAAAGATTGTTAATTATAACATTACACTCTTGCTATTGAACATAATCCTAACACAATATATATAATAAATAAATTTGACACTTATAACACTTTGTTGAATCACCTACAGGTTCTGATTCCTTGCAATATTGGACGGCGTCATTGGATTCTGAATAGTGTCGACCTCACAGTCGGGAAGATTTACATGCTAGACCCATTCAGACATGAGGTTCCACGACATACCAAGAATGACCAAATCACGTGCTTAAGGTGTTTTTTACCCTTGATGTTGCTTCAAGTTGAGTTTCATAAGAACAGACGGAGGGGTGATATGACGTACACATTGACGGATAAACCCTTTCGAATGAGCATTGTGTCTACATCACGTATGCCTCAATAGACTAAAGGGTATGACTGTTTCAAGATCTTATTCTATCCTGTTTGGTTTTAATAACATTCCATTCTAACAGTTGTTCATGTGGTGAATTGCAGGGGTAACTGTGGTGCCCATACTTTGAGATTGGCAGAGTACCTGATGACGAATAGGGATACGTTCAACTAGTCAGAAGATGATATGGGCACCATCTGGGAGAAGATAGT
The DNA here is from genome assembly GCA_035582765.1 of Acer negundo. Classification (NCBI taxonomy): domain Eukaryota; kingdom Viridiplantae; phylum Streptophyta; class Magnoliopsida; order Sapindales; family Sapindaceae; genus Acer; species Acer negundo. The sequence goes on along the minus strand of CM069236.1, from coordinate 11,393,272 downwards.
CGTGGAGGTTTTTTGTAACTCCAACCCCGATTTTGTTTTGTAGTTTTGTAGTTGATGTACATAACATTTGAGTATTGAAATGATGAATTTTTTTTTTTTTTTTGAGTTAAAATGTTTGCAATTAAAAGTAGAACACACATTTGATATATTGAAATCCATAAATAATACAACGAATTCTGAACACTATAACAAAGAATCCAGTATGGCATTAAACGAAGAACTAAATTCAAATCAATTTCAGAACAAAAAAAAAAACGTTTAGAATAGTTCAACATAAAAGCATAAGAACCAAGGGTCTCATAACACAACTGTATCGAGCATGGTTCTGAAAGTCTAAACGATGTTGGAAGACAACAAGTTGGAGACATGTTCCTTAAGGCGCTTCTTAGCATCTTGCATTCCCACATTAGCAATCGTAAGCTTTTCTGGTGGTAATTCGTCTTCATCTTGTACTGCCTTGTCATATTTGATCGGTAAGTTTAGCATCTCCTGTACATCACAAAGAAACCAAGGTCACATCACTTTGTTGCAATGTTATTATCATTCAATTTTAAATAATTGAAATTATATCAATATCAACGACTCCATTCATTCCACGGTAGAGTTTTTGTGAGGGCACGTTTGTTTGTTGTGTCCAACTGAATGACATATGCTATACTTGTGACGGTATTCCTCGGGAACAATTCTGCTGAGAATTACATTAATCATAGGCGAGGTAGAACACCTCCTGCTTTTATGTCCTAATTGTCTACATCTTCTACATGATTGTATGGTTGTCCGTTCTGAAGACGAGGCATATCGACCCTCCATCGGGCGACCTGATTGTCTCTTCGACTTTGGATTTAAAACCACCCGCGCTGTGATGTCTGCTGGCACTACCTATGAAGAAGCATGGCCAACAGGCATAATAGGAACTGGTTATGTATCAATAAGTATCTCTCTCTTGTAATAGTCCGCACACAAAGATGTGAAATCCAAGTTTCTCTCCCTGCAACAATGAAAACAGTGAGATTCATGTTTGAGTAATATAAAGTTCTTACTGTAACTTCTCATGTACCTTGCTGTTGCGAGTGCGTGAGAACATGGAAAAATAATCCATTTGGATTTTTTTGCATGTGCAAGATTTTAGGGCTAAGTTAACCATCCACTGGTTTCCCTTCAGTTTAAAGGAGAATATATTCCAGTCAACTGGATTTACTGTCATATAACTGCATTTCTTGACACGTTTCAGGATCACAAGATGTGCTACGTCGATTAATTGATGACGCATGGATTGTGCAACTTGATGTCGATCGTGAAACCAATGATGTACCATATTCCTAATGAACTCTACTAGTGTTAACATTGGCAGTTGCCATGCAAATTATAGGCATGAGTTTATGCACTCTGCAACATTTGTTGTCATCACCCTGTACCTTCTTTGGGGACAGTGTACACGAGACCACTTGTGTGGACCGGCAACAATGACATAATCGAATTCAGCCTTATGCACCTTATGTAACTCCTCCATGTGTCGATTATAATCGAATTCATTGTACGATCTAGCTGCTTTGGCCATTATGTCGGCAACATCCTTTCTGTGAAATCGCTTCTGAATATTTTCAGAAAAGTGCTAGCAATATATGGTATAGGCTGCATAAGGAAACACTTTAAAAATCCCTGATTCAATGCTTGAATGTCGATCGGAAATGAAAACCAGATCATCTATATGACCAAGGGCACCCTTCAAGCATTCCAAAGACCACTCCTATGAAAGGTTGTTTTCTGAGTCACTGTACCCAAAAGCAATTGGATACACCTGTTCATTTCCATCTTGTGCAGTTGCAACAAACATTGTACCCCCAAATCTTCCCTTCAAATGGGTACCATCAACTGCATTCACATGACTCATAAACCTCCTAAAACCTCTAATTGAGAGCCTTTAATGACATGAAAAAGTAGAGGAATTTACCATCGTCTGCGCATTGTAAGTCAGTGATTGTGTCAAGATTTTGCTGTTCCAAAACGTAACCAAAAGATGGTAGTAGTTGGAAATTTTTTTCATGCGTTCCATAGGTCAATGACAATGCATATTGCAGGGCATCATGTGCCTTACTGTATATGATTTGGATGTCATACGTTGTTTTCATATCAGCGATTATGTCCTTGGGATGCATGAGACGACCATTTTGTTGTTAAAGTCTAGGTGTAATGACTTCTCCGATTATGACTACACTAGCTTGTCGGTGGCGATGGTGAATCTTCTCCAAGGGAAAAATTGTGTTCGTTGACAAAACTTCTGACTTGAAAGTATGTCCCTTCATCTCTCCTCACCGCTCTAAATTTCCACGTAAAATTGTCAATGATGGAAACCAGATGTAATGTTGTCTTATTGGACCTTTTCACCTTCCATTTAAACTTCTCCCGTATTGCAAAAAGGCCAACTAGCCTCTTCAAATCCTTTTTCTCGAAAAAAATTAACCCTTATAAATCATGCTTGTAGGTTCTTGCATTGCCAAGGTTTTGCTTTTACCAATACCAAACAAGTATGAATCTCCTCCGGGAATAACCTACGTTGTCGCATTATCAGAATCAGATGCAGTTACATTATGCTGAACCTCGGAAGTCCTAGACATATCTGGTGCAGTGCAACTAACTCCTTGTACACGTCTTTCACGTGTTTGAATTTGTACAAGCTCTTCATCCACATTTTCTGAATCATCTACCTGATCATTGTACTGCTCATTGTACAGCTCATTGTTTAGCTCATCATTCATCTCAATTTGACAACCAAACACATCACCGAATTGAGGTTCAACTACATTTGCATAGTCGACCACTACCGGTAGGACAACACATATGTTTTCCACACCTTTGGTGCCACTCCTTTGTGTGAACACTTGGTTGCTACCGCTAGAAGATCAAAATTGTTGGGTATTTTCATGAGGAGGTACATCATTCCCTATCACATCTACAGATGTCCTCTCAATTAGACTGACACATACTTGAGGGATCACTCGATCTTCCCTTAGCATAAACTGAACATCATCATCATTTCTAATATATGTGCGACATGTAGTGCCATGAACGATTGATATTGACTATAGATCAATATTGAATTTGTTTACATCATACACTACAAGAAAAAAATGTCTTTTTCGAGCGCTAAATATGGTCGGAAAATGTCAAAAAGTCATCAAAAATGTGTATTTCTGACGGGAAAAGGTCGTCGGTCTCCATTGAAAATGATATCGTGGGAAATAATCATTTTTTGACGAGCCATCGGAAATACAACATTTCTGAGGACTATGAGGGGTTGGAGATAAAGGAACTATGTCATTGCAAAAGGTTTTGGAAACCAAGTTAGGGGATCATTTACGATGGTATTTGTTGTCAAACATAATTTAATACCGAAGGAGATAGCGGTCAGAAATAATGTATATATTACCAAAGAGTATTACGATCGGAAATAATGTTTTCTCAACGAAACATGTGGTTAGGAATAATGTATTTCCAAGGGACGCAATGGTCGTCAATAATGTATTTTTAATGAATGTAGTGGTCGGAATTAATGTATGTTTGAGGAGCGAAGCTGTCGGAAATAATTTATTTCCGATGAGTGCCAAAGCCAGAAATAATATATTTCCAAGGATCTTAGCAGTTGGAAATAATGTATTTCCAAGGACCACACCAGCCAGAAATAATGTATTTCCGATGAGTCATACAGTCGGAAATAATATATTTCTAAGTACCACATTAGTGTGAAATAATGTATTTTCAATGAGCTCCACAGTCAGAAATAATATATTTCCAAGTACTATAGCGGTTGAAAAAAATATATTCCCAAGGATTTCATCGGTCGGAAATAATGTATTTCCGATGAGCCCCACAGTCGAAAAAAATATATTTCCAAATACCATTGCAGGAGAAAATAATGTATTTCCAAGGGCAGCTTTAGTCAAAAATAATGTATTTCCAAGAACAGCAATGGTTGAAAATAATGTATTTTCAATTACCACATAAGTCAGAAATAATGTATTATCGAGAAACACTACGGTTGGAAATATAGTATTTATGAGCAACGCCACGGTCAAAAATACCATATTATTGTGGGAAGCCATAGTTGAAAATAATGTTTTATCAAAGGAGATTGCAATCGAAAATGAAGAATTATCAAGGAAAGTTATGGTAGAAAATAATTTATTATTGACTAATAACATTGTCAAAAATAACGTATTGTAGATGGAGACCGAAATAAAAAATAATTAATTACTAATAAATGTTATTATAAAAAGAAAAAAATAATGGAATTATTATTGTTTTAACATGTATTAAAAAATTATAACATGAGAAACAATACTATCTAAAATTAAAAATTTCAACAAAAAAGAAAACATTCACAAATTTATCTGAATAGCAAATTGAAAGAAAACACAAATATAGAGTTAACATATGAACTGTAATCTCCAAATTATAAGTACCCAACTTTCAACAAAAATACTCATGGCAACAAATTAAATAAAATTGTCACTGAAATACATGTTTAAAGGTAGTAATCATTTGACGTAGGAATGCCTGAATATCAAACCGAGCTATCTGACCCCCTTTCAATGCTAGCATTTGAATCTTCAATAATATTATCCTGCATAAAAAATTATAATAATGTTATGAAAACATTATTCAATGTTTTAATGTGAGTGGATGTCCACATTAAGAAATTAAGCTTATCATCTTCCTAACTTCTCTTGTAACGCCCAAATGATTTATGGTCAACTTATGTTGTAATTTATATTCATTATTGTGTAAGTTATGATTGTAAAGATTTGTAAGGCTATAAATAAGAGCTTTCATCTTGATGTATGAGTGATTGAGAAGTATTGAGGAATAAAAGAATCTCTTTTTTTGGGCTACTATTTTCTCTCCTTTCTTACTTTATATTTATGCTATTATGTTCTTGTTTATTTTATTTATTTCATAATACGTTATCAGCACGAGTCTCTAACCATTATATGTTTCAAGTTTCAGATTTGAAAGTTTATTATTTGAAGACAAGATGTCATATGATCCAAATTCGATAAGTGATAAGAGAGATAACAATTTCTTGATGAGGCCGAGAGTTCTTGATGAGACCAAGAGATCCAAGCAATTGTAAAGTATTTCTTTCTCTAATTTTGGGCTAAGAAAAAAAAGTGGTTTATATTATTTCTCTTCTTAATTTTGTTCTTAATATTCATTGGGTTGTCAATAAAAGAAAAAAAAAATGATTGTATTGCAACTAGAAGATTGCAAAAATGAAATTAATTATATTGCAACCCAAATATCGCAAAATCAAAGAGTCTGAAGTTTGATTTGATATATATTTGATGATTGTTAAATCAAAAAGCTTGAAGCTTGATCTGATGTCCGAAGATTGTAAAATCGAAAAGCTTGAAGCTCAATTTAGTGTTTGGAGATTACAAAATCAAAAAGCTTGAAGCTTAACATAATCTCATTAAAAAATATGGATTGCAATCAAACCAAATTATGAAAATTTTGAACTATCGAATAAGAACCCAAAGTTCTGAATTTTGACATATGTGATTAATTTTGAAGCCCGAAGTTCTCAATTCATAGTTTACAATTATAAACAAGAAGTTTATATATGAACTTGAAGTTCCAATGGAATTCAACATTTTTATCAAATATGAATTTTATTTGGAACCTGTAGTTCTAGAATTGCAAATCATAACTATAAGGTTATGATATAATAGAACATTAAGTTTCAATATTAATATGACCAAAAAGTGCAAAAGTAATTTGCCTTTTGTTTTCAAACATATTTGATCTATCTATCTGTAATTGGTTGTTTATATTTCACATGATCATGAATCTGACATTTTTGATCTATTATTTTGTATTGGTTATTTATATTTCACATTAAGAGACCCAACTACTATGAATGAAATATTTTTTCTTCTTTATTTTTTCCTCCTTATTAAGGTATGTAAGGTGTAAAATCTTATATTTTCATATACAAGAAAAATATAAATTTTCATATTTCACACACCTATTAATCCCGAAATGTCTCAATTGTTTATTCATTAACATTTGAATTTATTGACCATGTGATATAGTTTTACAATTCATTGATTTTTGTATTTTAAAATTGTTGGTTTTATTTTAAGTTGATTTACATTCATGTGGTTTTAGTAATATAATATTTATATTCCATTATTCTTTCAAAGATGAGATTTTTCTTATTGCTTTAATTTATATTAGCATTAAACTTGTAATTGCAAGTTGCAACAAATCATGAAAACAACTTCATATCATGCTAGATATTTATTGTTGTTTTTAGTAAATTGTATGATATATCATGAATTATATTTTATTTTATTTGTTAAAAAAAATGTCTAGTTGTTCTTTTCTAATAAAAATATCTTATCGTCAATGAATTATTTGTCCTTATATATATTTGCTTAAAAATGGTTTTGATCATCAAGTAGATAAAAACATGATTGATGAATCATAATGAGTCTATATTGTTTCAAATATTGTTCCAGAAGTAGAAGTAAATATTTCACTATTTTATGCTTCAAATTTGCTCTAGAAGTGGCAATATTAATAACGTATGTATTTGAGCATACTATTAGTTTATATCATGATTTTCATGGTTGAACAAAATAATTAGTTTTGATTATAAAATCATTGACATCACCCAATTTGATCAATGTCATTCCTTGAAGTGAATGTTTCATATAGTTATGGTGATGATCGTGGATATTGTTGCAATCAAATAATTATTGATGTCAATGTGATCACTATAAAGAAATTTAAATTGTTCCACCAGAAGTGGAATAACACCTTAACAAAGCAAGAAGATTGAAAGGATGTAAAATACATCTTCTAATAATTATAAAAGTTTGCTTGCTATATCTAAAATATTTTATTGATTTTTAGCAAGAATAATGAACGCTCCAGAAGAGCCAATATATGACACAAAGTTAAAACAAATTACATGAAAATTGACACTTTGTATTTTGTTAGATCTGGAAGATCTACAATATAAGAAATTTTCCCTAGACAATTAAGAAGATCATATCCGGCCAAGTAAGTATTTCAATATAATTTACTCATTGTTATTTTGATTTAATTTATTCCACACTACTAATTTTATGAGTATGCTCTGTGGTTACCACTACGTTGGATCTTCCATATCAAAAAATAAATTTAGTTTTATTTTTTTGTGGTTTTTAATGTTATTGGAGTTGATCGATATATATAGAACTAGAAGTTTCAAAATCAAATCCAATTGAGAACCTGCAGTTTTAAATTTGAATATAAATTGTTGAATATGAACCTGAAGTTCTGAAATTTGAACCTGAAGTTTTGAATCAAAAGATGATCTAAATTTCCATTGCTAGATGAATATTTGGCTACTCAAATATTTGAAAAGGAAAATACAAAGGCTTAAAGCTCTTAATATTAATACAAATCAGAATCTGAAGTTCTGAATATTTATCTTATTAAAATCCGATGTTATCAATTTCAAACTAATTAGACTTGTAGTTCTGTATTTAATTTTTGATATCAAATTTAATTAGAACTAGAAGTTCTAAATTTGATCTAATAATAGTTCTTTTCATTTGAAAAGTAAAATTGTGATTTTATTTTAAGAACGCGAAGCTTTAAACATAGCTTTAAACATATGATTTTACATTTATGAACTAGCAGTTCCTACACGAACCAGAAGTTCCAAAAAAATATGTGAGTGTTTAAGAATTTGGCATAAGAACATAAAATTTGAAGAATTGAAGTTTTTATTATATCTAATTTATTTTGTCTCGTGCCAAAAGAATTTATCATATTCTTATATTATATGATTACATGTTAGTGAATGTCCCTAAAGGACAATAAGCTTTACTAAAAATAAACGATCCATCGAAATATTGAAATATTTTATATAGATATCCATTTCATAACTAATTAGTTTTTGCTAGTGAATGTCCCTGAAGGACAATAAGACCATGTAAATTAGTCCTTAAAGGACAATATGACAAAATAAATGATTTTATGTAGAAAATTATTATGATGCATATAATTCCTTAAAGTAAATTTTATTGTCGTTAGGGGGAGAATATCATAAGTTGATAATCGACGTAAAATTACAAGGTATGCATCATTCTATGAATTGCATGATATGCAAATAAATTTTCAGATGATTCAAATAAAATAATAAAATTACATTCTGCCAATATATAAACCCGGGTGGTTGTTCCTGTAGAACAATTTATGAAATGACAGCAAAAATCATCTGTTAGACAGTAAAGTCGTAAAAGCTGATTTTGGTTCTAAGGATATGGTTCCTAGAACTGGAATTTTAAAAATTATGATCATATTTAAAATAATACTCGAGTGATAGATAAATCATTATCATATAAGGCTCTTGAAGAGCTAGTATCATAAGTGAAAACAAAATCCTGAAGAATCATATAGAAATATTAATCTCCCTTATGAGACCGTTGAAGAAAATAAAAGAATCTCAATTGTCTCAGTAGAGACACTTGTATTAAATTTAATGTGATTATACTTCTCCTGGAGAGATATTTGTTTAGAAAGACATGTATAGTATATATTTAACAGTAAAGTTATTAGAATAAGCTCTTGAAGAGGCATATGAATTACATAATCATAATGAAATATATTGGTATAGAAATTGAGATTATATATTATTTGTTTTGCATATTATGAAAAATGATGAAAGACTTGTATTATAAATTATAGAAATGTCGATATAGAAATTATTAGCAAATAAAAGGTAAAACTATATAAATGTAAAACTTGAAAGCTTTGGACCTGTAGTCCACATGTTTGATGACATCAAACTTATTGAATATTTTTTGTATGAATTAAGATAAAAGGTTTATTGCAGAAACCTAGTTTGACAATGAATAAAAATCCTCGAAGGATTTAAATATCTGAAGCAGGTTATTCAAAGCTACATGAAGTTTTGTATAGGGAAAATTAAACAATCAGAATGCTTGTAGTGTATTCGTCATTGTGAATATTTATTAAAATAATTATATGTTAATTGTGTAAAGCTTAGTAAAAATTATGCTAAGTTTATAAATTATATATATTAAAGGAATAATTTTTAAAGATGAAAAGTCTTGAAAAATAATATTTAGTCTCAGCTAATAAGTTTGACATTAAACATGAGTCAACATATATAAGGAAAATGTCCTGAAGTACTTTTCCATGGATAAAACACATTGAATAGATTCCTCGATATTTATTCCATAACTTAAAGTGATGTATGATCTCCTCTTGTTATTGAAGAACTTTAGATCCTGAAGTACCAAATATAGGTTCAACTTGTGTTTTTATAATAAAACAACATGATGTTGTATATAACAAGTTGGATCAATTCAGAAATCGATTTTATTAAAGTTCTTTATATATGATCTCCAAAAAGGTGCTGATAAAAAATACGTATAAGTTTTCAATCCTGAAGATTTATTTATAAATACACTACCAGTTGCAACAAATAAAATCTTGGTACAAAATATCGGGATGCAATATCTTTGCAAAATATTGAAGCATCTACGTCAGAATGAGGTGGAGCGTATTTATCACCTTATCAGGGGGAGATATTGATTTTGAAGAAAATTGTACATACCGTACTTTATTTCCTTCACTAGGTTTTTATCCCATAGGGTTTTCCTAGTAAGGTTTTAACGAGACAGTTTTGTACCCCAAATTCCTTCAGAGGTTAATTTGATATGTAGATGAATACTGTACTCTTTTTCCTCTGCTAGTTTTTTTTTTTCCCACTAGGTTTTTACTAGCAAAGGTTTTAATGAGACATATTCTCTATACGATGGACATCCAAGGGGGAATGTTATGAAAACATTATTCAATGTTTTAATGTGAGTGGATGTCCACATTAAGAAATCAAGTTTATCATCTTCCTAACTTCTCTTGTAACACCCAAATGATTTATGGTCAACTTATGTTGTAATTTATATTCATTATTGTGTAAGTTATGATTGTAAAGATTTGTAAGGCTATAAATAAGAGCTTTCATCTTGATGTATGAGTGATTGAGAAGTATTGAGGAATAAAGAATCTCTTTTTTTAGGCTACTATTTTCTCTCCTTTCTTAATTTATATTTATGCTATTATGTTCTTGTTTATTTTATTTATTTCATAATAAATAATATTTAATAATGTTGAATATAATTTAATAGATCAAATATATAACTTTTTAGATAAAAAAAAAATATAATAATGAAACTTTAGTACCATTGATTGCGAACTTCTAGATGTCGTCGTCTAAAATGAATTTTTCAATCCATGCAATAAATCTTTCAAATTATGAATTTCTTCCCTCATGGCTTTCATTTCATCCTGACGCTATAAGCAAATACGTTTACCGCAATTTGTACTAATAGATGAAGTAAATACATCACTTGGTTTTAGGTCAGCACCTAACCTAAGAAAACGATAATGCCTAGGCTTTCCGGTAGCCTCCCTATGTATCTCCTATTCTTTTGCCTTTGCATTTTCAGTTTCAAGAGGAGGCTTATTTGAGTCCATTTTTTTCTACAATAAACAGTTTACATATATAACAATAGATTATTTTAATAAAAATATACAAATAAAATTACATGTAATTCATGAATGAAAATATTATAAAGCTTAATAAAAACTAGATAACTTACATGCATTTCCTCGGTCTTTTTACTAGCCTAATTGCCGTCATTATAGCTATGAAATTTCTTGAAGTAATCATATAAATATTATTTCATTTATTAATTATCATAATACATGAAAAATTACTACGAAAGAAAAATGAGATAATTTATATGACCTGTTATCATATATACCTCACAATGGTATGCACGATCGCCACTAATTCTTTGTAAGTCATATTCTTTGACACATACATTCCCTAGTTATCGAATCCAACAAACCTCTGACTTCTGTCGGGTAACTGCTCCCATCGACTGTTGTAAGATATTACTATTTTAACCCGATTCATTATGCTGTCAAATTAATTATCACAAACCATTAAAAAAACCAAGACTGGAAAATATATTCACAGATGTCTGAATAAGATGTTAAGAAAAGGCTCAGGAAAAGGTTTATACAAAAGGCTTGGATTACATTTACACTACTTGAAAAAGCTCGGACACTACTTGAAAAAGCTCGGACACTACTTGAAAAGGTTCGGAAATATATTTAAAAGGCTCGAAAACTTCTTCATTGACAAACCTAACGGCATACAAAAGGCTCGGACACAACTTGAAAAGGCTCGGAAACATCTTGAAAAGGCTCGAATACTTCTTTAAAAGGCTCGGACACAAGGTTTACAAAAAAGCTTGGACACTGATGTAAAAGGCTCTAACACTACTTTAAAAGGCTTAGAAACTTACTAATTAAAAAGGCTCGGACAGAGCTTACAAAGGCTTGGAGATTCAAAATTCTCATAATCAGCTTAAGGTTTGCAAAAGACTAGGATAACAAAAGAAAAGAAACGGAAACAGTGTTACAAGACTCAGAAACCCGCCAGTATAGAAAATAAGTATTTTAGAGATATATTACCTTGTTCTATTGAAGAATGTCAACTTCTTTTTAAGTTGAAGAAGAAAGGGGAGGCAACCTTAAACTTTTTGCTCTAGGCGACAAGTTTATTGTAGAGAGAGAGAGATAGAGAGAGAGAGAGTTACTGAGTTGAAACCTATTGTCGATTTTGTTGGAAGTGTGGATAGGGAAGTACAAATAGAATAAAAAAAATGATTATCTAAGGGCAATTTGGTAGTTCACCATAATAGGTGCCTTTTAAATTTAACTTTTTTTTTTTTTTGATAAGGTTGTTGGGGATCAAAATTAACCCCATCTCAACATTTTTCTAAGAAAAAGAAAAAAGAACAAAAGAGAACATAAAACAAAAGAAGAAAATAGGTCAACTGAATCTAAAAGAAGGTCTGCTACAAAAATCATTGAAAATAAAAGGGTTACAATAATTCGGAGCGGTCCACCACCATGTAGGAGAGACGATACTGAGGGCTTCTAGATGCTAAATTATCTGCAACTTGGTTACCTCCCCGATAAATATGAGTGACAGCAAAGTCTATTTAAGAGATTAAGCTCAAGCACCTATCCCAAGCTGGGCGCTAATGCCAATGAACCTTATGAGACCTAAAACGAAGGATATCCACTACATAAGTCGAATTGCTCTCCAACCATAACCGAAACCAACCAAAAGTCCAAGCATAATCAATAGCGTGAACGATAGAAGCCAATTCGGCCTCAAAAGCAAAACAGACACCAAAAGAAATAGAAAAACAATCTTTAACGAAACCCGTGCATGTGTGAAAAACCCTTGCACAACCAGCAAGACCAGGACTACCAAAAGCAGCCCTGTCTGTGTTAACCTTTAGCCAGGCCGGCGGAGGAGGTCACCAATTAACCTCTAAAATGCGAGGAGCCTTGGAAGGATGACCAGAGACATGAAGTCGTTGAAGAGTCTGAAGCTCATCCACTGAATTCCTTATAGTGCCAGACTGAAGAGAGTCTGCCTTATGAATGGAACGCCAAATCAAGGAAAGAGCATCGGTAAAAACAAGCTTACCACCCTCAAAGGTAGCTTGGTTCCGAAGGAACCACACCACCCAGAAAACCGTGATGATAGAAACCCGTCAAAGAGCACTCAGTTGAGTGCTAAAGACAACCCTCGTTGCCTTCTGCCAAAGGTCCAAACAAGTACTATTCAACCTAAGCTTATGGCCAAAAGTAGAGAAAACAGCATCCCACAACCTACGAACAAAAGGTAGACAAGAAACAGATGCCTTCAGTCTTCCTCTACAACACAGCAAAACCGACAACGAGATGAAGAAATATAACCTCTGGCACACAACTCAATGTCCGTAGGAATCTTACCATGAAACAAACGCCAAAATGAGGACAGAGCTAGAAAGAGGAATAAAAGACGCCCAAATCTGCTTACCCCAAAAAACAGAACTCCTAACCTTAGAAAGAGAATCATAAGCAGATTTACAATAAACAACACCATCTAAGGAATAGGTACAAAATAATGCGTCTAGGTCAGTGTTTACCACCACCTTTTCAATCTCAGAAGCAACATCCGGGTGAGAAGCTTGAAAAGAAGCAGGAATATCCCAACCCGTAGCATCTGAGTAAATATCACCGACAGCCGAATCCAACGGAGGTTGTAACGAAGACCTATCCTCAACCGGGTCAATCAACAGATCTTCCAACCAATTATCCGTCCAAAAACGAACCTTAAAGTGACAACCAACCAACCAACCACCAAGACTCAATCATCTAGGGAGTATAATGCAATTTAAGACCTGGCCAAACAGAAGAAACAACTTACCATGTTCTAGGTCTATGATCCTGGGTGAAAAATTGAGCCCGAAGATATGTGAATACAAAGGACTCCTTAATCCACATCCTCCAAGTGAACTTCTTAAGCATGACCTTGTTAAGAATACCAAGTTCTTTAACACCAATACCACCACTATCCTTAGGCCTACAGCAAGATTTCCAAGCAACCTGGACAGATTTACGACCATTGATTGAACCGATCCAAAAAAAATTTCGGATAGCAACATTTAAATTTTTCAAAAGAGAAAAAGGCCAACGATAAACCTGAAATGAATGCAGTAAGGATTCCATAATCACTGAATTAATAAGACATAACCTACCTGCCATTGAAAGAGATAAACCCTTCCACGATTCCAATTTTCTTTTAATTTTATCAGCCTAAAAGATCAGCCATCGACGTTTAGGCACACCAGTGAAAAGAGGGACCCCTAGATAATTCATTGAATGAAAGAAAATTAGTAATTTGAGGCCTAAAGATGCTTCTGCCAAAGAAAATGGAAGATTTTTCTCAATTAACACACTGACTCGAGAGAGATCCATAAAGAGCAAAAGCCTCTAAAATCACTCGCAAATTGTGAGGAGAAGCCCAACAAAAGAGGATAACATCATCAACATAGAGAAAATGCGAAGGGGCACGCATCCCAACTAGAGAAGAGGTAGGAGACAAAAAGCTTGAATCTACTAGATGCGTAAGGTATCTGTCCAAAAAATCTTCTGCTAAACAAAAAAGAAAGGGAGAGAGAGGATCACCTTGCCGCACACCACGTGAACATAGGAAATAGCACTGAGGGGAACCATTAATAAGAACTGAGATCCTAGCAGAATCAAAAATAGCCGCAACCCATCCAATAACAATTTCAGAGAAGCCAAAACACTGAAGGAGAGAATGGCGGCGGCGGCGGCAAGTGTACGTAGCTAGAGATGGAGAGAACATGGTGTCATCAGCGGAAGGACGTGGAGGGAGTAGGCTGTGCTGGTAAGGGTTTGGTGGGTGGAGATGTCTATTTGGGTTTTAGTTTGAGGTTTTTTGTTGGTTTGGTGGGTATAGATTTGTAATGAGATTTTGAGTTTTTGTGTTTTTGTTTGAGAACGAAGAAGAAGAAAATGTTGTTGTTGATGATGATTGAGTGAATAAGAGAAAATAAGATCTGGGTTCTCATAAAAATAATTCCCTCCAATGATATTGATGATGGAAATCCCAAACCCAGGTCACCCTAAAACGAAATCCAGATCTTGACCTCCACCCCAAAAATAAATTTTTTTTTCTTCAATTCGGACAATTAATTCTTTAAGTTTTTTTTTTTTTTCTTTCATTTGATAATGATGAGATCTAGGAATCAGATCTCCCACACCCAAAAAAAACAAAATTATTTATCTTTTTCTTCATTAAAAACAAAAACCAATTATGAATGATGATTTTGTTGTGTTTACTGAAAAAATATTTCAATTTCTTTTTTATTTCATTTATTATTGGGTAGGGGTAAATCTGACTATTCATATTGAAGGCTTGGGGTAAATGTGACTTTTCAAGAGTCAATCCTATCTACAGTTAATCTTAACTGTGGTTAACGTTTAGTCAATGAAATCCAAATGAGATTTGTGTAATAAAATGATTTTCTGTCTAAAAGTCCAATTTCATCTAAAGCTAGAGGATATTAGTGCAATTTTCCCATTTAATTAAGGGATAATGGGTAGTTTAGTCTTTTAAAGGAAACAAAAAATCAACAGGGGGTGTTAGTGTCAATTAATGATAAAGTTGTTTCTGTGTGCAAGAGGGCATCCATTTCTTATTAGTTAATTCAACTTATTAATTATTAAAAAATTTGGATTACTTTTCTGATCTTGATCTTATTAGCATTAAAAATATATATATATATGAAACTTACTTATTTTCACCCCCGAAAAGGGAAAAAAAATATTTTTTCTTTCATCTTTAAATAAACTCCTTATAACAAGTCTCACATTTACCTACATTTACCTACATTTACCTATTAAATCGTAAAATATGGGAGAATTCTTCCGTATAGTAGGAGTTACGTTTCAAGGTGTGCTTATAATAGTAGTTGATTTCCTTATAGTAATGAAAATTAATTTAATTTGGCAATTTTGGTGTTATTGTAGAGACCACGAGATAAGCAAGATATTGTTACTTTGCTGGAAATTACTTTAATATGTACAATAAATATATTACAAAATTTGACTGGGGATTATTATTAATATTCGTTCAACTTAATAATTAATTATTAAAACAAATCCCAAATAAAATAATTAATTTGCATGGTGAGTGGAAAAAGAAAACAACATACATATATGTTGTATATAGTTTGCAGAATTCTCACAGATAAACTTGATGTGTCTGATAATTTACAAAAAATATATAGCAACCGATTATCAAAACATTTTGGAAATGAAAGTATATTATAGCTTATAAGGCGGTAGCTATAGATAGGGAAGCTCATTTTAGCTCCACGGTCCATCCCATTTTGTCCTCAACACGACCAAATTGAATTCCTGTCAACAGTTCGTATATATAATGCCCCACAGTATCTGCTCCTTTTTTGTATTCAGTCCTGCATTCAGATATTCTAATTTTTAGATCACGAATCAGATATCTCAATTATTTTTGTTTTATGACTAGTATTGTAATGAGCGACATGCCATGCATTATTGCCTACCTTTTACCCTGATAAGTTACACTATCTACAGGATTAATAACCATGGCAGTTCCTGTCAAGAAAACTTCATCAGCATCGGACAATTCCTCCACCGGGACAGCACGTTCTTCCACCTTGTAACCTAAAACACGAGCAACTTCAATGGCGCTTTTTCGTGTGATTCCAGGAAGAATTGTTCCATCAGTTGCTGGAGTTGAAATGACATTTCCCTGGAAATTAACATTAATGTTTCAAAATTAATTAATGATATAGAATATCAAAGAAATAATTAATTAAAACTTTCTTGATCAACTAGTTAATTATTATACTTCAACTGTGATTTTACCTTGACAATAAAAATATTGCTTGTAGAAGCCTCCTCTAGGTTTTTTCCAGTCTTTGAATCTAGGAATAAAACATCCGAGAAACCTTTGGTTTTTGCCTCAGTTATTGCTTTGTAAATCTACAGCCCAGCCCACAAGAAAAGATTTTGTGCAATTATAAAAATAAAATTATAATAATTAAGGAGATTGTGATTTGAGATATTTGAAAATTTTAATGTTTACTTACAGATGCATAGTTGATGATGGCCTTGATGCATCCTGTTCCACCAGGAGTAGCTCGATAAATGTTTTCCTCAACAACCAAATTTAGGGTACCCTATTATGTGAATAAATAAATAAATAAATCAACTGTTAAATATTGAATAAATATGTCTTGCTATTTCATAAAAAATAAATAATTCTATTAAAAAAATGACCACCTTGTGATAATTGCCCACAGGAGAAGCATATGTAATAAATGTGTATTCAGAGGCTGGTCCAACCCCTAGACGTGGTCCACTTCCTAATAGCAATGGCCTAATGTACATCGACCCCTTCCCTGGAGGAGGTACCTGTATTCTCACCCCCAAATTTATGATTTCAACGTACAACATTCGAATTGAGTGAAATAAATGAATATGTGCGTGCTTAATTAGTATATATTAATAGAATGATAGATTATTACCCAACGTTTGTTAGCTTGGACGGTTTGCTTAATAGCATCAAGAAATTGCTGTGTAGTTGGTGGAGGCATGCACATTCTCTCTGCACCTATCTTCATGCGCATGGCATTCAATTCTGGCCTGAAAAGCATAATTTTCTCATCTTCTCTCCTGTACGCCTTCAGACCTTCAAGTACTCCCTAATCATATCATAAAGGCCCCAAAATCGGTCATTAATATGAAAAATACTCACTTCTTTTCAGACTTCTAATTTGATTGATGTCAGATTTTTAAGTGCTGAATTATGTACGTACATACCTGTCCATAGTTTAAAATTCCTGATGAAGGGTTCATCTCCATGTTTCCAAATCGAACGAGACTTCCTTTTGAAAAGCTGTTCTCTTCTTTAGAGCAATTCATAACATACATATAGTCTGTCGGAATTAGACCAAATCCAAGCTCATCCCACTTGTAATTCGCATATTCCGCTTTAACATCGCTACTTTTAGTACAAGACCAGCAAAAATCAAATAGTTTGTGTAGTTAGAATATTAAATATGTTAACAAACATGAAGTCAAAATAACTTTGACATAGGTATTGTGAAGGTAGCATGAATTTTACACCAATTGCATTATGGTCGTACGTACAAGATAATGACTATGTATAAACGCTAATGAACTTCGATTCTGAATTTTTTTTATAAAACTGTCTTGATCAGAGAAGGATCTGAATAGTAATTAAGGCCGCTAAAGAACTCATGATTTTGTTAATATATTTTCTTTAAAATTTACCTATCACTGCTTGGATCACGTGTCTGGACAGATGCTACTCGGGAGTGATAGTGATGCCGTAACTGTTGGAAGAGAAGGAAAAGGAAAAGATTAAAAAAGAAAAACAGTCAACGAATATTACGACAAAAAGAGCTACTAAAGACAGTCAACACATTCAAGAATCAAGATTCATAAAATTTAAGGAAGGTTGGACAAGTGCTACTTATTTGTTAACAAACTTGTACCCATAATTTAAAACAATACCAAAAAGCTACTAATTTCTTAACAGCCTAATTTAAGAGAATACCAAAAATATATTAATATATTTTTGTACGAAATTGCAGACATACCTTGTGGTAACCAGTAACCACAACTCTCCAGTGGAGGTCTAAAATTAAAAAATAATAATAAATAACTTTCTCTTTAGGGGTTAAATGCAGGTAGAATTGAGCGATTAATTCTTAAATGTTTAAAAAAAAAAAAACCTGCCATGGGAGGTTTTTGTTGAATTTGATAACGTACAAGATTTTTTAGTATTTTTATTTTCGATAAAACGATACAAACTTGAGATATTGCTAGACTGAATGAACATTCTTTTTATGTGAAAAAACAAACCGTTTGTATTGAAGATAAAACTAATTAAGAAAAGGGCAGTGACAATAGAATTGAAAGTCAATATATACAGATCATCAATTCAACACTCTAAAGTTTGATAAAATTAGAGAAAACTAAGTGAATATCAAAGTCATATGACTCATATATAACTTCAATATTCATCACATACAAATGTTTGGATTGCAGGATAACATGGTGTCTCAGCAAAACTATAATTAATCAAAAGATATACAAAATCAAAAAAATATATGTAAGATCTTGTAACACCCATCTCAGTGACACATGATTCAGGCACATACCTTGTTGAAAAGTGATCCGATTCTTGAAGGTTGATCCCATTTTCTGACACAAATACTCGCTCTAACCATGGTTTCTGCTTGCAGGTTGCAGCCAACACAGAGAGAGAGAGAGAGAGAGAGAGAGAGAGAGTCTATTTAATATGAAGCAGCTGAAACAAAAACTCTTTAAGGCAATCTATGTGAGCTGCCTTAGTTCATGCAATGCTAATAAATGTGGCTTTATTATTATTATATATAAGCGTACTTTTGGAGAGAAGCAAAGAATGAATGACCTTTTATCAAATCGATCCCTCATGTTTTGAAAATCAACAAAATATCCCCGTCATTATATAGTTGATTTATAGTTGACTTTTAGATAAATCTAACACAACAAAGGTACTTAAATGTGCCATATATTACAAGCATTTTGAAAGGGGTATTAGACTAATGACAGGGTTTTGTTTACCGATTTTCTGAATAAGAGATCGATTTGAAACTCAAGGAGTTCCTATAATAATCTGCTTAAGTATTTTCTTTTTCTATTTGTCAAATTTATTTTTTTATTTTTTATTTTTTATTTTTTTTTTATGTATATATCAACTGCAGTATCACAAATCAAACCGTTAAGAAGTATTTTTACCATCAAATCACATTGGACGATTCATAAAATGCCCAAACTTGTGTAGTATATTCTAAGTTTGAATTGAGATGCAAGTTTTTCCCCTTCACAAAGTTGGATTCATAAATAATTTGTGCCAAACACATGTTGAATATTTTAAAGCTGAAAATTTAACAAGTTCCAACGAGTCAGAATTTCACTTATTGTTTTTAATTTCAATTTTTTCTTAATTATATAAATAATTAGTTCCATTTGCACAAGATACCGATTCACATTTTTTAAATACATAATTTATAAGAGAAATGAAAAATTCTTGAGGCCACGAGGAACGCAAGATATTGCGTTATAAGTACTGCGTCGTTTTTCGTTTATTAATATTAATAGGATGATTAAAAATTAGTAATAATTATTGGGTCGTAAAGCTTAAAACTGTTGATGTATAGACTTATTGCAGTGCCACTTGAAGATTACGTCAGATTTTCTTGTGAAAGGACTGATTTTATATAAAATAATACTAATGCCAAAATTTAAGTTTAAAATTTCAAACGTGAAAAATGGTTTTTTCATTAACCGCATCATCCTATATTGTGTGTGGTAATAACAGTTAATTTGTCAGATCATTTATATTGAAATTTGGATTGTATAGTATTACTTTTAAAATAACTCCTTTGTTTTTGGGTATTCCACGGTTTCTAGTATTTGAAATTAATTTTAATGTTACAATAAAACATTAACTAAGCAAGATATTTTTCTTAGAAAAATTTGTGATAAGAACTGATAAGAAGGAGAAATAGTAATAAATGAAACTGATAGAGTTCGGTGAAACCGTATGGGAACATTAAATCCAAATTGCTTACTTGCTTTTAACAAACCCCTCGATTGATTTCAAACTTTCACCGATATTTATATAAAGGGCTCGTTTGACACTGTATTGTATTGTATTAGATTGAGATGGATTAGGTTGAATTAGATAGGATAATATTGCATTGGACTGTATTATTATTATATAATCATGTGTTTTGTTGGATTGTACTGTATTATTCTTATACAATCCTATGTTTGTTAATATTTTGTATTAAACTGTATTAAATTATAAATAGTTTGAATATGATTTTTTGTTTATGAATATTTTATTAAATAAAAAAATGTAGTATTTTTAGAATAAAAAATAATATTATAAAATATATATTTGTTGTATTATTCTTTTAAAAAATAATAACCAATGTATAATTAAATAAATTATAATTCATGTAATAAATTTGAAAAATATTTGACATAGGACGATATTTAATGCATGTTTACAACATTAAAAAAATAATAATAAAATTTCTGATCACAATTTTTAAGAAATAAATGTTTTAATTGTAAAGAGAATTTTGATTTAAAAAAAAATTAAAATAAAAAACCAATTCAAATGTAATAAAGTGTAAACACACCTATTAATAAAAATATTTTAAAGCTCTCAGGGGCATTGGATAAATGACTCACAAATCGGCAGCTCGAAATCTACCGTTAAAATGTCAATGGGGTGAATTTCCAATTAACACAATATGTATATCGTGAAGACAAAAGAATAACACTTTTTATTGATAAATCAAATACAATGCATGATACAATGATGATTTATGGGAGGGTTAGCTAGGTGGTTTCTGACACAATTGACGATGGTGATCTTGTGCTGGTTGATAAGTGGAAAAATTGTAATCAAAATTCGATCCTCTCTTTTTCACGAGTCTGGTTACATTTATGGGTCTCTTTTCTTGCTACTCACTTCATTAATTAGTCATTCAATTTAGCAATCAAAGGGACATTGATTGTGGCTTCATTTAGGCACGGGAATAATCCTAAAATCAAGTGATTTGTTTCCCTTTTTGGCGAAATTGACAGAGTTGACCAATCATTAAATGGAGTTTACAGATGGCGGGAAAAGTAAACTTTCCTTGTACTCAAATGCTGGCGCATATTGTCCTTCCTATAGCATGATCCTGGTCCTTTGGTGTACCGGTCCTTCATTCCTTCCTTGATAACCTTCTATTTTGATGTATAGAAAATTCCTTTGTTACCATGATCCCACCTACCTGGTAGACCAGTTCTAGGGTGAATCATGGTATTAAGGTATTTATGCATGTCACTAGACCATGGTACTAGTATTTCTTAGGTATCGGAAAATCAGGACAGTATAGTAGCAGGGTCCTCAAGACTTTGACTTCAATGTTTCTTGGTACATGGGGATCTGGGTGACCCCGATCCCGTTCCTGACTCATAGGATGGCGTGCTTGGGTATATCGATCTTTTCTTCTTCCCGTGGTAGTTGGATGCTCCCTGTAGTGTCCTTATACTTCAGGCGATCTTGGCAAGGATGGTAAATTCTTTTTTGGACCTTTGCTTTTTTAATCGATTAATATAACTCCCCCTAACTTGAACACTAGTACCTGGTTGGGGTTGGAGTTATGATACCTGCAATACTTGAAGGATTTTATCCATCCTACCTTGCTGGTTTCCACTGTCTAAGAGGAAGTCCCCTTTTGGCACATCTGCATTTAATGAATTATCCACGTGTTAGGTAAGGAGTAGTCTGCTTGTTTGAATAGGACGTTTTGGCACGATTTTCTCGAAACCGTCACTCTCACGTCTTTATCATTAATTCCTCTTTCCTTTTCTTTTCCGATAACCGTCTGCCTCTCTTTATAAATATCTCGTCCATTTTCTTCATTCACTCACATAGTTTGAAAATTCAAAAGCAAGAAACCCTACTTTCTCTTTCAAGAACTGGAACCTTCCTTTTTTTTTCTCCCTTTAATAAACCAGAAAGAATCTTCTTTTCTTCCTCATATTTCAACAATGGCTATTCCACCAATACTATTCGATAATCTTGATGAGCTTCTCAACCAAGGTGAGAATGACTCGGTTGATAGTTCTTCCTTGATTTCGAGGAAAAGGGGTCAAGAGGGAGGCGACACCGCTGGGACTTCTATCCCAACCTAGCGCCGCTGTTCTAGCAAGAATACTGGTATCGGGTCAGGTTTTAGCAACAGACCCAATAATCTAGTCGAACTCGTTGATGAGGGTGAGTGTTAGGTTTTTGGTTTGTCTTGGCATGTATTCCATATAAAAGTGGTATTTTTTCTTGTATCATTTAGTGGTCTTAGAATTGATGATTCAAAGCTTCAAAGAAAGACTTGGCCAGAACACATACAAGATGGAGTCTTCAAAGAGAAATGTGCTAAGTTGCACAATAAAGGTATTTTAGACCTCATTCCTCTTACAAGGCTTAGGCACACACACACACATACAAGATGGATTCAAAGAAAGACTTGGCTAGAACACATACAAGATGGAGTCTTCAAAGACAAATGTGCTAAGTTGCACAATAAAGGTATTTTAGACCTCATTCCTCTTACAAGGCTTAGGCGCACACACACACATGATATTCATATGTGTCATTGCATGGTTTTAGATCATGGTATAACACTTTCACTAACTTGGAAATATATGCTCTTGCATTAGATTTAAATTGATAGTTATTGGAAAAATGCATGTTCTGGGACTATGTCTAGGAAATGGCATATGTGTGTGACTTGGTGTCTATTTGTTTTCGTTTTATTGTTTTTGGACTTGAACATGATCTCTTATGATTCCTTATTGAGTCCCGGTCATTTTGGTTACTCATTCATTAGGTTTCGAGTCTAAACGATGTAGCTACGCTACTTTGCGTTTTCATTCGTTGAGTTGTCTTCATCGTCATTTTCTGAGATGAATTCTTAACCTTTTTACAAAGTTTTGTAGTCTTCGTTGTGTATAAGGGAGTCATAATTCGTAATTCGAAGGCCCGAATATGGTAGAAGAACACGATAGGTGCTCGAAAAGAGCGAGATTGGCCAAAGGCCAACCTTGATGTTCCATGTGTGGGCCACGTGTGCCACACGGCTGGGGTGTCTCTCTGCTCACATTAATGAGAATCAAGAAGCGTCATCAAATGATCCATTGCTTGTTCCAGTTGGGCCAATTACAAGGGCCAAGAGGATCAAAGTAGCATTTAATGGGGGCTGATTCTGAGTTACTGAAGTCCAAGTTCGGCCCACATGAAGACCAAATCCTGGCTGAACTTTGTGGGTCTCTACAGAGAGCATCTGAAGTCGGATCATCTATTATAATATGTTTTCGGAAAGCCCAAGAAAATCCTTACAGATGTTATGAAGACTCTATCCTCCAAAACAGATCACAATAGGCCTAAATTCGGCCATCTATTTTGTTACGCGTGTGGTACAAGCTAGGGTTTAGAGGAGTTCGAATTTTAGGATATTTCCTAGTTTTATTTATTTCCCCAAATAAAGAGTTGATTTGTTTCCCAAATAAATGGCTGATTTGTTTCCCAAATTCAGCTTTCCAATAAGGAGCAAATCAACTAGTTGTTAGTTTTAGTCTTTACTTATTTCCCAAATTTGTTTGCATTTATTTTCCTGATTGTAAGGCATTAATTGCCGAATATTTTATTTCCTTTATCTTTCCTTCTAGGGTTTAGATTTTTAGTATTTAAGAGACTCATTGATGTATTATAGAAAAGACTTAATTTTGAATTAAAAATTTGAGAGAATTTTTCTCTTTTGTTCTTTGAGAACTACTTGAACTTATCTGATTTTCTTTGTGGCGTTCATCCTTGACTTATCAATCGAGTATTCATCTTTGATTGAGGTGTCTTCCTTTATACCAAGGTTCACATCTCTTTATAGGTGTTAGGTCGCGGTTTCCATCCAAGCCTGAACATAGAACGATCTTGGGCATCAAAACTAACGAGGATCGTATCACACATGTGCCACACGCTGGCCACACGTGGAGATAACATGGCATGTCCTAATTGGCTGCCTCTTTCCCTCTCTCTCTTCCTTTTAAATATTTCCATTCCCTCACATTTCATTCAAGAAGAAAAATTAGAATTTCTCATGTGCAAAATTTTCTCTCAACTTTTTCTCACCTTCTAAACACCATAACTTTCTCATACGAAGTCGGAATTGAGTGATTCATGTTGGAGATTGTTCATGATCGAGTCCTCTACCTTTTGCAAGTGATTTGGAAGCTGTTTGATCGACTTTGCTAGTGGTTGCACACAGAAAACCAAATCAGCTCGAGAATTCAAGGTAGTGTTCATATCTTTGGGATTTCTTCTTTTATAACCTTCAATTACCTTGGGGTTTCTTTTTCTATATATACTTGTATGTTTGGTGAATGCTATTAAGAAAGATAGCTTCACAATCAATCCTAATCAAAAGTCTATATAGATACATACACTACAAAAAAATTGCCTATTGGGATGTTTTTTTTTTGTCCCTATAGGCCAAAAAACATCCCAAGAGGTCTATTGGAACGAATAAAATTCGTCCCAAAATACGTCGCCTCAGGTGGGTTGCAATAGCTTCTTTGGGACGAAAATTGAAATTCCTCCCTTAAAACTACCTATAGGGACAATTTTGGAATTCGTCCCAATTGATAATGTATAGGGACAAAATTATTCGTCCCAATAGACAATTTTTAAGGACGAATTGTATTTTCGTCCCCTTTGACAACCTATAGGGACGAAATAGTTCGTCCCTTTAAATAATTTTTCGTCCCAATAGAGTATCTATATGGACAAAAGAGAAAAAATAAATAAATAAATACATTGCAAGCCACCCACGCGCACACAAGCCACCCACGCCCAACGCCTACACACCCATCAGCTAATTAAATCAAATTAATTGGTGTCCTTACTCGGAATTAATTGGTGTCCTTACTCGGAATAGAACCCGCCCACACACCCACCTAAACACACGCCCAACCACCTTGCTGTTGCTTTAAATATGATAATAAAAGCATGGTTTTTATATAAGCTCTACTTTTTATTAAATTTTTATTTATTTATTTTTTTCAATCAAAATTTTATTTGTAAATTGATTCCACTAATTTAAATTTTAATTTTATATGATAAACAAATTGATATTAAAAACGTTTATTATAACATTTAATTAAAAAACGTTCATTATAACATTCAATCGTTAATCGTACTCAGAATTGAAAAAGTTGAACAATGGTAGATTCAAAACCAAAAAAATTATCCAATGATTCAAAACCAAGATTCGACCCCCGAATGCATCCGCGTAGCACTACTAAACTAATTATCCAGTGATGTTCAACCTCCATTGGAGGTCTGTTAAATAGACCTCTATAAAGAAGATGAAAGAATAATAATAATAATAATAATAATAATAATAATAATAATAATAATAATAATAATAAAACTTCAAAGTAAGAGAATGTGTGTAAAGTAAGGGTATTTTTGTCCGTTCACCATAATAGGTGTCTTTTAAACTTAAGTTATTAAAGTGGTGACTTTCTTACAAAACCACTTTAAAAAGATGACATTTACCACCATTTCCACGTTTTGGTTTTCGATTCAAAACCAGCGGTTTCGGTTTTGATTTCGATTTCGATTTCGATTTCGGTTCCGACAGTTCAGTTCTGGTTCCAACGGTTTAGTTCCTTTTTAAAAAAAAAATAATAGAAAACCTTTCAAGACTAATAGTTATTGATCCTTATGAAGAACTTATTGGGAAAAAAATAAAATTCACCTCGATAGAGAACCATTTTGGACGAACAAAATGATTCATATTGCATCATTTTCTAATATATATATGGTAATTTAATTATTAATCTATCTTTAGGAAAAACTTAAAAAAAAATCAAGAATTTTCAACAAAATTAATTAATTAGTTTTTTTTTTTTTTTTGGATTTTCAACAAAATAATATATATATTTTTTTACCTCTATTATTTACCTCATTTTCTCTCCTTTCATTTTAAAGTAATATTTTCTTCATCTTCGTCTTCTAATACTTTTTTCACGTTTTTTTTTTCACTCACATTCATCTAAGTCTTTTGAGGATTAATTGAAAATAATACAAAAAAAAAGGGCTATTGGGACAATTTTTTTTCGTCCCAATAGCCCTAAAATCGTTCCTATAGACCTATTGGAACGAAATGACATCCTATTGGGAAGAAAAAAAATTCTTCCTGAAGGTCTTACCACAATAGATATTCTATTGGGACGAATTATATTTTGTCTCAATAAGAAGTCTATTGAGACGAATTATATATTTCGTCCCAATAGACACCCTATTGGGACGAACAAAATTTGTCCCTAAAAGTCTTACCACATTGGATAAAATTTATCAAAATAGATATTCTATTGGGACAAAATCTATAGGGACGTTTTTTTTTCCGTCCCAATAGACTGCATACCGGGACAAAATATAGAATTCGTCCCAATAGACTTACTATTGGGATGAAAAAAATTCATCCCAATAGACTACCTATTGGGACCAAAAAAAAAAGTCCCTATAGGATTTTCGTCCCAATAGGCCATTTTTCTTGTAGTGATATGTGAACTAGTTTCTTAGATTCTAGGTCTTTCACATGATTGAGGGTTGTATTGTGATTAAATTGATATCTAGGATTATTTGTGACTTGATTGAATCATTTTTTGATCAATAATCCTTGAAATGTGTTTTGATACTTGATTGATGTAATCTAGGATTAAGGCTCTTGCATGTGTTTTTAGAGACATATAAGATTCAATTGATTTATCAATATATCCTGCTCTAAATCTTTGGCTAGAATATTCATTGAATACATTTTGTGATTCTAGCATTTTTGTGTATGTTTATGACATCTTGAATATGTGCTTCATGTATATGTGTTATTCAAGTGTTATTTGTATGAATAGAACTATGAGTTTTTGTGTTAGATGCTTTTCACATGCTCTAGGTTTAATTCATGTTTTTGCATCTATATTACTTTACTTGTGTTCTCACATGTTTAGGTCTAGTTATTTTATGGAATGTATTGATCACATGTTCTATGTTGTATTGCTTGTTTGCATCATTAGCATTCATATAATCACACTATGAAGTCCTTGTGAAAGGCATGATGTCTTGGTTAGGACGGGAGTTTGGATAGCCAGGCAAGAAGTCTTGTTTAGAGTTAGGATGACTCAGATAGGCAAGCAAGAAGTCATGGCTAGGATCGGGAAGGTACGGATAGCTATGCAAGGGAGACTCTTTAGAGGCATGTGTGCCTTGGATAAAGAGTTGGCTATATTATTGGTAGGCCTAGGTGTATGGATAGACATAGACTCTAATAGAGCGGGTTACACGAGAAGTGTATGCACTATTGAGGAATTTCTAATCTTCCATCGATGTTGGTTTAGTATGCTGTCCAATATATGGTGATTCCGCATCATTGAGTGATTTCACACTTTCCAATAGGGTTAGGTAGACATAGACTCTACATGGGTTGTTGATATAGGATTGGTCACTTTATAGAATTTCTAATTTATCATCCAATATATATAGTACCCAATGGTTATAGTTCAACCCGTGGATGTTTCCTCCTTGGAGGTTTTGCCACGATAAAAAATCTCATGTGTTAATTCTTCCTATCTCTCTTTATTACTTGTATATGAAACAAATATTGCATGGTGTGTATAATACTATCTAGATAGGGGGGGGGGAAAGGGTGAATAGATTTTATTCATTTTACCCAATTTTCCTGTAATGTCAAGATTACGAAAATACCCCTAACTAGTCAATATAATATAGCAAGTGTAATATTGTGCGAAATTTAAATAACACTTGATATATACGTGGAAACCCAACCACTGGGAAAAATTACTGGCTATATAGTGCGCCACACTCGGAACTCGAAATCACTAATTGAAATGAAGTTTACAACCTATGTAGACCTCGTCTAACACTCCGGTCAATAACCCCCCACTTCTACAACGCGGGCCTTTAAAAGTGATCATATTCCAATTTGTTTGAGGCCTAAGCAACCTTAGCCCTAAGTCTTACTTCTGAATGAAGAAATAAAAAGTCCTATGTGAATATATGATGATATTCAAAGAACAAACAAGGCTAGGAAACCTTATATACTTATCTAGGATGATAAGATGACAATTAATGCAATCCTAGATATCAATGGCTAGATGACATTTCAAAAAGATTAGATAAACATAGATTATAAAAACCTAGATATCTATCACAATACAACACTCAATCAATTCATCACAAACAATCTCTATCTTGTATTTAGCATATGATCTAAAAACATACAAGTGAATAAAGAGATGACTTGTTAAGAAAGACACTAAAATTAGATGAAGTTAGTGAGAATCTTACCAAGCGAAATGTGATGATGCAAAACCATGCATGGATGCACTCTATGTGAGCATAGATGATGCAATATGAAGTTAAATTGATGCAAAAAGGTTTAGCTTTGAGTGATTAAAGGTAAGTTATTGTGAATTTTTCTCTTGAAACATTTTCTAAGTGAAAAATATGCTTTTGGAACTCTTAAAACAACCTAAAATGAAAGAGGCATATATATAGGGTGTCAAAATGAAGTGACATCATTTAGATATTTTTTTCAAAAATATACCTTGGCCACTATACACACACTTTACATAGGGCGGGTGTAGGGCACCTCACCTGGGAAATTGAAGAACGAGTTCTTCAAGGCCGCTGTTCACCGAGGAGAAAATGGGCGAACCAAAGGGATTGCTCTCGGATTTGGAGAGCCGCCATTCACCCGCTCTACGTAGGGTGGGTGTAGGGCAAAATACCAGTGAAAATAAATTCGATCAAGTGCCCAACTGTACGTAGGACGGATGTATAGCGGATAGGAGCAATTTTGCTCCATGCCTTTGGTAGGTGCAACAGTGC
The DNA here is from genome assembly GCA_035582765.1 of Acer negundo. NCBI lineage: Eukaryota > Viridiplantae > Streptophyta > Magnoliopsida > Sapindales > Sapindaceae > Acer > Acer negundo. The sequence goes on along the minus strand of CM069236.1, from coordinate 11,364,228 downwards.
ATCAGCTTCAACTTCAAGCACTTCAAAACATGACTAAAAGACATCGAAACCTTTCATATGATATATCGTTGGAAAGGTATGTAAGTCGTCTTTCTACTCCAATTTATGGAATGACATTTAGATGTATGTAGAAAAAGTTATGGTCAATAAAGTGACCAAAGGTCAGATTCAGATAACAGCTGTGATGCCCTATTTTAGTGGTCAATTAGGAGATTTCAAAACCAATACAAACGATCATGGAATATTACGAATAATATACCGATAGAAAGGTATGGGTGTCTAGTTTTCCTAGAATTTTAAAAAACTCAATTTCAATCTTTTAATAAATAGTTATGGTTACAGGACCATACAAAGGTCAGTTTTGAAAAAACATTTAAATCATTGAAATCCAATCTTTTGAAACTAGACACTTTACTCCAAATAACCAAATTGAATATAATGCTTATCCAAGAGAAGAATGAGACCTTCTCAAGTGGTTAACCATCGCGTTAAGACATGCACACCATCGTGCAATCGTGGACGTTTCCGATCATACAAATGGAAATGAATTACACCACACTTAAGACTATCATACATGAAGTTCAAGTGTTGGAAGTGAATGCATCCTAATGCCTAACATGTCATGACATTTAAATGAATTAGATGCAATCAAATAAACATGCATGAAGAGATATTCAATAACATGAATGCACACATATAAAAACACACAACATACAATTATTAGAGATATGCATAAGTTGTGAGTGTGTGCAACTAGATCTCTTCAAAGCAAGTAAGCACAAGAATATACCTTTGGTGCTTATCAAGCTTGAGGTCTTGAACAAGAGCCTTTGAGCTTGATCCTCAATCACCTAAACTACACTTACAATTCAAACCCCAATTGTGGTTTATCCACGAAATAAGCCAATCACAATATGGGTATCCTTACAGTATATATATGTTTGCTCTTTATCTTGTAGTACATTCATCACTTGTGAAGTTTTTGGAATCAAGATGTGTTAAGTGTGATTTGTAGAGCAATAAAGATTTGATTATTCTTATATTCTTTATTCTTTTGTATATTGTTACTTTGATGTATAGTTATATTTGTTAACACTTGTAAACAATATCATAATACAAGTATTATTTGTTGTTGAGATTTTTTGTGTTTTATACCTTATACAACTCCTTATATATGTAGACATTGCCTAAATGATCACATGATTATATTGTCTATGTATGGATGCTTTTTGATTATGTGCTATATGTAAAGCTACCTTGAGGGACAAATGAATGTTTGTTTCAAGGGATTGAAAAGGGTGTAAAAACCTATTCACCCCCTCTAGGTATGCTTTAAGCAATTTAACTATGTTTGTATTATTTTCAATTGGTATCAGAGTGGGTCGTCGGACGGGCACTCAACGAGATCCGATTTATACTTACTAGTGAATTGGTTAGGTTTTTGAAGTATGGTCTTGCAAGAATATGTGATGACCAAAGGGGCTTCAAACTCTAAGCCTCCTCTTTTCAAGGGTTATAACTAAGAGTTTTGGAAATTAAGAATGAAGGCTTACATTCACTCTATTAATGAGAGAGCTTGGATGTCGTGGAAGAAGGGTACCTCTATCCTAATAAGAGTGAAAATGAAATGACCTTTTCCAAGCCTAGAAGTGAATTGTCGACCAATGAGTTTGAGTTAGCAAAGTGGCATCATCGGGCAATGATTGCTATTTTCAGAGGTGTGGATAGTAGGCAATTTCCCTACATCCAAAATCTAGAGACCGCAAAGGAGGCATGAGAAGCTCTCTAAGTTACCAATGAGGGGACTAAGACGGTAAAGAAGTCTCGTCTTCAATTGCTTACAACTAAATTTGAGTCTTTTCAAATGTGTGAGGAAGACAAGTTTGTTGACTTCTAAGACAAGCTTCTAGACATTGTCAACCAATGCCAACCAATGCCAAGCTCTTAGTACTCCTATCTCCGGTAAGAGGCTAAATTGGAAAATTCTAAGATCTCGACCAAAGAGGTTCAAAGCTAAGGTAACGGCAATTGAAGAGAGCAAGGAAGTTGATGTCATGGGCTTAGATGAGTTGCTAGGATCTCTTCAAACCTTTGAGGCGTGCTTGAAGCCTAAGGCTAAGAACAAGGGTTTAGCTCTCAAAGTCGTCAAAGAAGCTAGTAGTAGTGAGGATCAGGAGGAGATAACTTTATTGGTTAGAAAGTTTAGGAAGTTCTTGAGGAAATGTGCCAAGCCAAGTGGCAGGTACTCAAGAGAAAAAGAAGTCAAGAAATCCTTTACTCCACCTTATGAGAGGAGTGGTCATGCTAAGAGCAATAGAAAGGTCCAATGCTTTAATTGCAAGAAGCTAGGACATTATGCTTCGGATTGTCCTATTGGTGATACTAAGAATGACAAGAAAGGAAAAGCTATGGAGGCTACATGGAGTGAAGATGATGACTCTAGTGATGAAGAGAGCTCTAGTGATGAGTCTTCTAGTGAGGAAAAGTTGGTGAGCAACTTTGTTGCATTCACGGTCTCTCACTCTATCCTAGAGGATGTATGTCAAGATTCATTAAACAAGAAGGTTGATCCAAATCATCAAGAGTGTTTAAGTGATAATCCAACCTACATAGATCTTTTGGCTAATGTGAAATGTCTTAAAGAGAATTTGAAAATAGCCTTAAGAGAGGTTGTTGAGAAGGATGATTTGATCAAACTACAAGTGGATGAGTTTGTTTCAACAACTCGAAGGCTTTTGGGTGAATAGAATGCTCTTACCAAGAAGCTTAGAGAAGTTGAAGGGATTATTCTTGAAAGGGATAGGATCATCTCTAGTTTTTCATTAGGAGGCTCAAGCGACTTGGTAATTGAGGATAAGCTCATGGAAACATCACTTCCTACAAGCAAGGACAATGTCATTGTTGACAAGAAAGCTCCTAAGAAGAGATGTTCCAAGACCAAGAACAAATTAAAGAACAAGGTACCTCTTGAAACTCCCATTTGTGCTTCTCCTACTCTGGAAGGTAAAATCTCTTCTTTTGTTCCTATATATCATTTTTCCAATACCGTAGGTCATATCAAGCCAAGTTCTATAAATCATTGAATATTGCGAAATAGAAAATGCATCTAAGAATAAAGAGATTGTGCCTTATTTTAAGCATGCTAAAGCTTTTGAATATGAAAATCATGAAAATGTCAAAAAGTATGTTAAGAATGTTCGGTTTGATAAGAAAGCAAACCTTGCTAAAATTGACAAAGCATGTGTTGCTAGCAATGTAGATAAGAAGAGTACCAATGATATTATTGTGAATCAATTTGTTGAAGAACTTTACTCTAGATATAACATTGTTGTCAATAGGAATCTTGATAATGTTTGTGTAAATTCACCCAAGACAAAGTTTGTCAAGTTTGAGTGCTATTACCATTAAGTGTAAGATGCACATGTGAGTTAGCTTTAAGATTAATGTTATGTTGTTAAGACAATTAGCTTGCTTGTTTTGTTTCTCTATAACATGACATGAACTTAGCTATCTCACATTAGTGTTATGATGGTCGAAATCCATTGATTAACTATTAAGAAGTTGTTTTTATGAAATCTATATGGTGACAATCATGTTATGGCTTTTGGAAAAAGTCAATTTTTTTTTTTTTTGCTGTTTGAGTTGAAATGCATAGTCTTTAGTCTCTTAGAATCAAAACACCTATAACCTGTTGTCATGAGGACAAACAAGCCAAGAGGACTTATAAAACGGGTGAAGGCCTTGCATTTGATGAAAATAGCTTGCGAAGGTATCTCTATATCATATTGCTTGTTTTCTTAATTTTCATCTCTCAACTCTTTGTTTATACCACTTCATGAAGCATGTCATATTAGAGAACTAATATAGTATCTATATGGTCCTTCTTGACATTTGCTTATTTAAGATCTTTTGGTGATAATTGTTCACATTGATCTTAATCATGTTGTGTGTTATTGTTTGTATGATTATTGAGTGGCATGTTTTGAAAAATATGAGCTTCATATTCTTTGAAAGCTACTCTCTTGAGAAATAGAGATCTTAAGTAAGTCTCTTTACTTGCTTTTTGATCATGTGCTTTTAAGCCGAAAAACTTGGTTTCAAAAAATACACTTTGCTTCTCTTATGTGCTTGGTTGAGTAAGTTGAGCTTGATATATGTAAGTTGTGGATACACCTTGAAGTCCTAGGACTAGTACATTTTAAGATGATCTATGGTTGGTATCCATTTGCTTCGGCAACATAGAACTCAACGAGCACCTTCATGGAAAGGGCTACACACCTTGGTTGTGAAGTCGCCCAATGTAGGAAAGGGTTACGCCATTATGATGAGTGAAAGCCGCCATGAAGCGTATATGTTTATGTTAGAAAAAATCAAAAAAGTGTTGAAAATAATCAATTAAAAAAAAATCTTTGATTCAAGCCTAAAACAAAACAAAAGGCTTTATGGAGTATAGTTAAATAATCAAATTAGCTCAGGTTGTCAAATAGAAATGAAATAACGAGCCACATGCACACACAATGCTCACATGTTGAAATCTATTCTCTTTTAAAGCAAAATTCCGGATGATAATCGGTTTGACCTTTTTATGGAATGGCTTAAGATGAATAGTTGTTAAAATTATTTACATGTTTGATTGTCAAATTACTTCTTTTCATATACTTGAAGCAAAATATTCACATACTCACTTTTGCTTATATGGTATTTTGATACCTTAGTAATTTATGAAGATATATGAGAGTGATTGAAGATCTTGTTGTAACTCTTTTTGATATGTGGAGCTTATTTGAAAAATATATTGAAATTGCTTGGTGATGTGAATGTGTGGCTATTTTTATGAACAATTGTCAATCTAAATCTTAGATGGGGCATTTATCAAGGGGAAGCATAATATGCTAAATTTGTGTTCTTTTTTATAATTTGTTCACAATATTCTTCAATATTGTTATTTGTTGGCATTATTCTTGTTTTTGATAAATCTTTAAGATGTGATGCTAATTCTTGACTTGCATATTGATTTATTCAAAAAATAATGATGTTGATGTTTTGTCTTTGATATATGTTTATTGGTCACTAACGTGCTTAATGTTTCCACTGATATTTGTTTTTAGTGTTTGTGTGATACAAGGTCATAGGAAAGGCAAAGAAAGGTGGGACTAGCAATCCTACCAAGGCCATTGACAAGTCAAAACCTTCTTTCTCTTCCAAGAAGTCCAAAGCCGACAAGTTAAAGCAATTGAGAATTTTTGGGGACAAAAAGCTTATCCTTGAGAAAGGTATTGACTTAGATTCTTGTGTTGATTCGTATGTCCGTAAGGTGATCATTGATAGGGAATGGAGTACTTGGATTGAAATGCTATGAGTGGTTAATGAAACCATGGTTAGAGAATTTTATTGTGAATTCGAGAATAGTACTACTTTTCAAAATGCTCTTTTGGATATGAGAGGTGTTGTCTTTAGAGTTAATGCTTGGAAATTCAATGAGTTTCTAGGATTATCAAATGATATTGAGTCGGATTTCCTTGATGTTGGTGTCTTGGAGAACCTTGTTTTGATGGGAAAAACTCTATGTGACAATGTTGATTTTAAGTGTGGAAAGCGTGCTTTTATTAAGCAAAGTGAGTTGACCAAGATAAGTGCTTTTGGCATTTATTTATTTGTACCAATCTTGTTGTATCTACTAATGCTACCGAACTTAATAGAGAGAAGATCAAGATTGTGTACATCTTAGTGACTAACAAACCTATAAATCTTGGTGAAGTGCATATAGAACATATTGAGATTGCGACTTGTTCAACCCGTTTGGAAAAGAAGTTGGCATTTCCGGGGTTTATATCTCATTTGTGTTTAGCTAAAGGGTTAAAGAAACATGATGATGATGTGTTACTACCTCCCTTAGAGAAGTTTAGTGATAGACGTGTTGCTACAATGTCATATAAGGAAAAAGGGAAAGTCTAGTGATACATTAGGCTCTTTGGTGAATCTTATGATTCAAGCCATGTATCTTGCACACATATTCTTCTAGGTTGGGCTACACAATTGAAAAATGAGGTTGAAGATTCACGTAGGTTGATTGAGGTGTCACAAAAGAGGATTGAGGAGCTCAATGCTAAGGTAGTGCTACAAAACGTGAAGATCAAAGAGTTGGAAAGCAAAGCATCTACTTCAAAGCATTATATGAGATCAACCAATCAGACAACTTTCCTTGGTGACAAAAGTGGTTAGAAATGGTTGTGAGGTATATTTTATTACTCTTTCTTTTTGGCTTCATATCATGTCAAAAAGGGATAGAAATTTGGGGAGATATGGCTTATTATAGTTTCTAGCTTGCTTAGTCTCATTTGTTGTTTCTTTGTTTTTTGGTGTATTTTGGTATCAAGTTTGAACTTTATGGCATGTAATATTTTTGGTGATCTTGGCTAGAATATTTTGTTGGATAGCATGTAGTAAGGGGGAGCATACATGATCCATTTGAACTTAAATGTTTTATATTTCTTTCCTAAGAATGAATATTGCCATATGTGTTGTCTCTTAGATATTCTTGTGCTTTTAAGTTATTTTTAGGTGATATCAAGAGAAGACCAAGATGAAGTTTAAGACTTGTTGTTAGAAAATTTGTCTAGAAATGTGTAACTCATTGTACTCATTGTGACCAAATTTTCTTTGTAATTGCTTTAGTATATGTATAGGGATTTTGACATGGAATTTGCCAAAGGGGGAGATTGTTAGGTTTTTGGTTTGTCTTGTCATGTATTCCATATCAAAGCGGTGTTTTTTCTTGTATCGTTTAGTGGTATTATAATTGATGATTCGAAGCTTCAAAGAAAGACTTGGTCACAAAACATGCAAGATGGAGTCTTCAAAGAGAAATGTGCTAAGTTGCACAATAAAGGTAATTTAGACCTCATTCCTCTTACAAGGCTTAGGCACACACACACACATGACATTCATATGTGTCCTTGCATGATTTTATATCATTGATATAACACTTTCACACACTTGGAAATATATGCTCATGCATTAGATTAAAATTGATAATCATTGGAAAAATGCATGTTCTAGGACTATGTCTAGGAAACGCCATATGTGTGTGACTTAGTGTCTATTTGTTTCATTTTATTTTTTTGGACTTGAACATGATCTGTTATGATTTCTTATTGAGTCCCGTTCATTTTGGTTACTCATTCATTAGATTTCGAGTCCAAACAATGTAGCTACGCTACTTTGCGTTCTTATTCGTTGAGTTGTCTTTGTCGTCGTTTTCCCAACTGAATTCTCAACCTTTTTGAAAGGTTTTGTAGTCTTTGTTGTGTGTGAGTGAGTCACGATTCGTAATCAAATTACGGATTCTAAATCGGAGTTCGGAGGCCCGAATACGGTCGAAGAACGCGAGATGTGCGCGAGAGGAGCGAGATTGGCCAAAAGCCAATCTTGATGATCCACGTGTGGGCCACGTGTGCCACACGGCTAGGATGTCTCTTTGCCCACATGTGCCACATGATGGCCACACAAGGAGATGACATGGCATGTCCTAATTGGCTGCCTCTTTCCCGCTCTCTCTTCTTTTTAAATATTTCCATTCCCTCCCATTTCATTCAAGAAGAAAAATTAGAATTTCTCATGTGCAGAATTTTCTTTCAACTTTCTCTCACCTTCCAAACACCATAACTTTCTCATATGTAGTCGGAATTGAGTGATTCAAGTTGGAGATTGTTCATAATCGAGTCCTCTACCTTTTTCCAAGTGATTTTGCAGCTGTTTAATTGACTTTTCTGGTGGTTGTTCATAGAAAACTGAACCAGCTCGAGAATTCAAGATAGTGTTTATATCTTTGGGATTTCTTCTTTTATAACCTTCAATTACCTTTTCTTCCATATATACTTGTATGTTTGGTGAATGCTATTGAGAAAGATAGCTTTACACTCAATCCTAATCAAAAGTCTATATAGAGACATATGTGAACTAATTTCTTAGATTCTAGGTTCTTCACATGATTGAGAGTTGTATTGTGATTAAATTGATATCTAGTATTATTTGTGACTTGATTGAATCATTTTATGATCAATAATCCTTGAAATGTGTTTTGATCCTTGATTGATGTAATCTAGGATTAAGGCTCTTGTATGTGTTTTTAGAGACATCTAGGATTCATTTGATTTATCAATATATCATGCTTTAAATCTTTGGCTAGAATATTCATTGAATACATTTTGTGATTCTAGCATTTTTGTGTATGTATATGACATCTTGAATATGTGCTTCATGTATATGTGTTATTCAAGTGTTATTTGTATGAATAGAACTATGAGTTTTTGTGTTAGATGTTTTTCACATGCTCTAGGTTTAATTCATGTTTTTGCATCTAGATTACTTTACTTTTGTTCTCACATGTTTAGGTCTAGTTGTTCCATGAAATGTATTGATCACATGTTCTATGTTGTATTGCTTGTTTGCATCATTTGCATTCACATGATCACACTGGAAAGTCCTTGTGAAAGACATGAAGTCTTGGTTAGGACGAGAGTCCGGATAGCCAAGCAAGAAGTCTTATTTAGAATTGGGATGACTCGGATAGGCAAGCAAGAAGTCATGGCTAGGATAGGGAAGGTCCGGATAGCTATGCAAAGGAAGCTCTCTAGAGGCATGAGTGCCATGGATAAAAAGTTGGTTATATTATTGGTAGGCCTAGGTGTATGGATAGACATTGACTCCAATAGAGCGGGGTACACGGGATGTGTATGCACTCTTGAGGAATTTCTAATCTTTCATCGATGTTTGTTTAGTATGTTGTCCAATACATGGTGGTTCCGCATCATTGAGGGATTTCACACTTTCCAATAAGGTTGGGTAGACATAGACTCTACATGGGTTGGTGATCTAGGATTGGTCACTTTATGGAATTTCTAATTTACCATCCAATATATATAGTACCCAATGGTTTTAGTTCAACTCGTGGATATTTCCTCCTTGGAGGTTTTACCACGTTAAAAAATCTCATGTGTTAATTCTTCATATCCTCTTTATTACTTGTATATATATGTTTGCTCTTTATCTTGTAGTACATTAATCACTTGTGAAGTTTTTTGAATCAAGATGTGTTAAGTGTGATTTGTAAAGCAATAATGATTTGATCATTCTTATATTCTTTATTATTCTTGTATATTGTTACTTTAATGTATAGTTATATTTGTTAACACTTGTAATTCCTTGAACAATATCATAATACAAGTATTCTTTGTTATTGAGATTTTTTGTGTTTTATACCTCATACAACTCCTTATATATTTAGACATTGCCTAAATGATCACATAATTAAATTGTCTATGTATGGATGCTTTTGGATTTTGTGTTGTATGTAAAGTTACATTGAGGGACAAACAAATGTTCGTTTCAAGGGATTGAAAAAGGTTTAAAAACCTATTTACCCCCCTCTAGGTATGTTTTAAGCAATTTAACTACGTTTGTATTATTTTCAATGAGGATGAGGATGATGAAGCCGTTGAGGTTGAGAGGGAACGTGTTCTTATTGTGGATCCCATGGTGGTGGTAGGTGGGGTTTTTTCTTCCTTCCACAATTCCTAGATCTCCCCGATTATACCACTTCAATCGACACTCTTGCGCGTCAGAGAAGGGACTATCAGATTGCTCAGGACGTCACCCTTTCTTTTCCATATAGGGGATATGATATGTACTCCACTTCTACAAGCCATTTCCCCATTCATGTGGATTGCCTTTGAATGCGGGGTCAAGCTACCTCTCTACCCCACTTTTCATAGGGCATTTCATGCTCTTCAACTTGTACTGGGGTTCTGGAAGTACCTGACTGTATTCTTAGTGCTCTGGAGAGAGCAATGTGAGATAAACCAAGTGGCCAAGGAGAAGATTGGGGTAGCTCGCTACATATTGGCGGGTTCGAATTCTAGGTACGCACTCGATTTAGCGGGAAGGAACAGTGGGATAAATGGAGTATATATATACGGAGGCATTGGGCATCCTGAAAAACATTATGGCTCGGTACTTTATAAACATGAAGTTCCTCACCACTAAGGCTTTTAATGTTGATAGGGTAGACCACTACCTCAGGATCTCCCTTGCTTATTCGGGTATGTAGCTTATTTCCTCTTGCTTCTTATTAATTTATTAATCTCTCTACTGGATACTAAATTTTTCTTCTGACAGTCTATGCAGCAGCTCTTCCATCTTCCTCTCCTTCTTCCTCAGGACCAACACTTCAAAGGACCTTTCCTAACATATCTCATATCCTTCATGGTACTGGTACCAGTGCCCCGCCTAGGTCCAACCTACCTACAACAGTTTAACCTCTGTTTCCACCAAGGTCCCCTCTTCATCCTCTTGCTCCTATTCCTACCCTCCCTTCAACATACTCCATTCTGAGCGAGATGGCAGTAAGAGCTGCAAGGATCTGAGGTTCTTCATTTCAGACTCAAAAACAAGCACCAGCTGCCCCTATTGTTGAAACCTCGTAGACTACTTCTCCTCCTCCTCCGACTACAGCTGTTAGGCGACCACTTAGGGTGGAAAGAGATAGGGGTGTTGGTACTATGTCTGCTCCTCCTATTGATCTTCCTTAAAGCTTACAGTCACGGGGTGACAGCCAAAATAAGGTGCTATCTCGATACGCAACTGCATGCCCCAGTGGCGGTCTACAGGCTATGACTTCCATGTATGTGGATCTCATGGTCACAAAGGGGTTTGCCCTTCTTGCCGAGGTATGGTTCTCAGCCTCTACCTTTATTTTGTATGATTCTAGGAGGGGTGCTTACCTTTTCCTTTTTATAGGCATTCAAGTTTACTTTGGCAATGGGACAGCAAGTGACAGCCCTCCAAGAGGTGAACATTGTTGCCAGGGCCGAGTTGGAAGATAACAGGAATGAGCTAGCCCGAACTGAGAAAAACATAGAGTTCCTTTCTAGGGTTGCAATAAAAGCTGAGAGGGAGAGGGACAATGCCTTGGTGGACTTAAAGCGGCTAACGTACTCCTATGATATAGAAAAAATAAAGTCCATATGCCGTGCTATGGAGAGAAACACCCTGAGGGAAGAGAAGATCTGACTTCAACAGCAAAATCAGGTCCTACGAGAAATGGTGAAGGCTTTGGAGGCAATGTGGATGCCTCCTATAGGGAGGGGTACATTTTTGCCTCCCACGAGGTTGCTCAAGCCTTTCCCTCTCTCTACGACCTGCACTTAACCCTCTGGTAGGACCGAGAGGAGATTCTGGCTAAGGCTTCCCAGTTTTCAGATGCTACCCTGGTCCCGGTGGATCCCTCTTAAGTTGCTACCATCCATGCTCCTTCCTTGCCTTAGGAGCCTGACCTGCTTGCCCCAACCAACCTGGTAGAAACAGATGAATGGATACTGCCTGATCCTCCTACCCATCTAGATGCTCGAATGAATGAGGCAAGGGATCTTGTTGAGCCTGGAACCAAACCAATTGAGGAGATAGAGGCTTATGTTGAACCAATGGAGCCAGGAACTGGAGAGACCCTGATTAATCCAAGAGTTGCTGGGACCGAGGGGGTCAAGGACGCCAATGTTGTAAACCTGGACCAAGAGGCAAGAGAGAATGGGGAAGTTGTGTCATTAGCGTGATGCCTTTATCATTTCATTTTTTTTTATACATGTAGTCCGGAAATGGGGTTTGGGCTCCTTTATGTTTTTGTTGCTACCCTTAATCGAAGTTTCAGCACCCTACCTGATTAAAGAAAATTCTTTTTTTTTGTTTTTTGTTTTTTGTTTTTTGTTTTTTTTTTTTGCAAATTTAATGTTTCTTGTGTTCTTATTAGATTCTGGTAGGACTTGGTATTTGAATGCTTGTCCCATAATCTTGATAAAACATATTTAAAGTGTTGATATCGGTTAAGTCTTCACTTCAATCAGGATGGTTTCAAACCTTTACCATCGACTGTAATAGGAATTGCACTAAGACTAATCTAATCCCAGTAAGAATAACCAATCTTTGTAGGTGACTAAGGCAGTTTTGACACCCAAACTTGAATAATGTAAATCAAAGTACTAGGTACCTCCTTCATAGGGAATCTTAGTCTTTGAACTGATCTTGGTGGGTAATTGAGACCCCTTCAGGATCTTCACAAGGCAAATCAAGATGCCAGGCATTCCTACATATGGAATCCTGGTACTCAAGCGAACTGATTCTGGTAGGCAATTAAGACCACTTTAGCACCAAGTCTTTCACTAGGCAAATCAAGGTACCAAGCATTCCTACAAAAAGAATCTTGATCCTTAGGCGAACTAATCCTGGTAGGCTACTAAGGCCACTTTAGCACCAGGTTTTCCACTAGGCGAATCAAGGAACCAAGCATTCCTACGTAAGGGATCTCGGTCCTTAGGTGAACTGATCCTAGTAGGCAACTAAGGCCACTTTAGAACCAGGTCTTCCTTGGAGAAATTGGGTTCCATCCAAGGCTTTAGGAGCGCTGTATAGGCTCTCTTGGTCTTGAGGATGTGGCGGGCAACCAAGGTTGCGAATCCGAATCCTTGGTCTAGTAGGCAACTAAAGCCACTTGTACACCAGACCTTTCCTAGAGATGGGTAATGATCGGGGTATAAAAGTACCTATTTTATGCCCCTATTTCCTATTACTTTGTACTTGTTTATCGGGTAAAATCGGGTATTTAATGGATTAAATACGTGTTTCAGGTAAATAGGGAAGTTTAGGGGCATTGTTGTCATTTTAGACATTTCAGGGAGCTAAAGTGCAATATTCGGGAAATTTATTGAAGATTATGTGAATAAGGGAAAGATCAGGGGTGCATTCTACAGTTCTCTAGCCAAAGCAAAGCGCAGGCAGCCACGTCAATAGATTGAAACGGTGTCATTTTGGGGAGCTCACGTCAGCGTGACGTGACAAAGGTCGTTTGTGTGTGTAAATTCACTTGTCAAAAACAATTTATAGAAACTTTATGAAACCCTAAATGATATGAAAAGCACAAGTATGGCGGTAAGTGGGGTATCGTCCACAAGGATCAAAATTAGCTAAAACTAATTGGAACTTAAGTAATATTAATGCAATAAAAGTAAATGGTTTATGTCATGAAAATGTGAATGAGCAAACACTTAAAGATTACACTAGAAAAGTAACTAAAAATGGAATGTGAATGGGATGTAAGATATATATGATGGAGTCTAAGGAATTGACGGACTAGTAAGCTCACATTGGGCAATTGCATACAACATGTAAATACGTATGTTTTAACACTGTAGACTGTAGGAACCTAGGGTTACAGATTGCGCAGCGGAAGGGTTTTAAAATTTTTTATGCAATCATCAAGTAAACCTAATTATACAATAATAATCGAAAACAACTAAAAAGGTGAAACAATTTCATACCAGCGTTGTAGGCCCCTTCTCTTTAATACGATCTGCTCCCTGATTTGAACCACAAGATCTTCCTCGCTATGACCCGAGATTGGTAACGACGTGTGAGTGCACCACGATACTCAGGAACAAGGAGAATGAAGAGACACATGAAGGCAACTCTTTGCTTTGTGTAGTTCGGCCACCACTCACAAAACAAGCAAAGAAAACTTTTCCCTTTTTTATTTCTCAAGTTGGCCGCACACACCTATTTTCTCTTTTTCAATTTCGTGTGATATGTTGGTGTGTTGATTTCCTTTTTAATTTGCGTGTATGTTGAATGATCAGTTCTTTTGTTTTTAAAACAATATATCACACACACACACACACACATATATATATATATATATATTAACTGATTACTTTTAATTAATTAATCCTTTAAAATATCTAATATCTATAAGGATAATTAATAACTTTGAATTTATACTTTTTAAATTCAAATTTGATATTTAATTTAATAAAAATAAAATAATCAAATTATCTTATCTTCATTCAAACACAATATCAATCAACATGCTCCAACTAATAATTAATCGCATAATTAAATAATCTTATTAATTAATTAATTTAATCACTAATATTCATTAATTAAATAATCTCATTATCTAATTAATTCTCAAATAAACATGTGTCACTTTCGTAACACAATTAATTGGACAATCCAATTAATTAACCGTGACCCTTGTTACCTAAATCGATCGGGCTAGCAGAGAGACCTAATGGACCCACAGTATTTTGAGCTCCAATAATCCTTAGAAATAATTAATTAAACTCTTTAATTAATATTTCATGATTATTAACTTTATTGTTATTCCACTAAAAACCCGAAGCTGCACTCTCTCAACTGTAGACGTTTTTACACAAACCAATAACTCTTGATGTTAATCGATATAGCTATTACATATGGTATAATCCTCCACAAGTAATTCATAATTAGAGCTGGGTCATAATATCTGTTATACCCCTCTAATTATATATTTTGATTAAGTACCATTGATTCTCTAATGAACAATAAATTCTACATTCCTTACGGAATTAGAAGAGCGCTCATATTGTTCAAGCCCCGAATCAACCCTTAAGGGAACTACCATCTACTTCTCGCAAGAAGGAGTGGATTCCACTATTGTGTACAAACCTTCACAGCCACAAGCCAAACTGCGATTCCAACATACGAAGTTATTGACCGGGAATGCAACTCCGATCTCACCTATGGTATATCAAAAACCACAATCCAACCTGAAGGAGTCGATAAGACACTCAGGATTAAGATCACCCATATATAGCCATCATTTGTTGATATAAATGAATCTCATCTTGTAACGGATCATGGTGAGAGATTCATATAGATCATGGCCCAGTCTTATATGATCATATCATATAAGGTGCCTACATTCTCATTTCACCATATGAATAGTCTAGGTTAAGACCATCGTACATTACGAAATGGACTGCAACTGTAGATTAACCACAAATAAAGTACCCAACTCTATTTGCTATCTACGAACTCTTTAGATTGCTCATCTCAAATTAAATACCTATGTATATAACACTCATATACTCAGTTAGAGATTACATTCAGCAATCTTGGATGTTAAATACACATGGTATATATAAATGTATGAGACAATTTGAATGAATAAACTACTTCTTTTATTTATGTTCAATTCACATTTACAAATTACAAGCTTTAGGGCAAAAACCCTAACATAGACAACCTAGGGTGTATAGAGTTGGCTCTCTATCTTTAGCAAGGGGCCAACCCAGGGTGTATAGAGAATGTCTCTTACTAGCGACAGATCCCTCCTGAGCAACCAACCTAGGGTGTATAGAGTTAGTTGCTCGTTTAGGATCCTTACCATGAATGCTCGCTATCTAAAAAGGGCTCTACCGATTACTAAGGTAGCCAACCTATGGTGTATAGGGATGGCTTCTAATCCTCTCACAAGAGCCGTCCTAGGGTGTATAGTGACGAACTCCCGTTTGAGGTTAGGTGAAGAGCACAGTTATCGAGTCAGGATTCCGGAAATCCATCTATTAACATAAGAAATAACCAACCAAATAAAGTGTATACCTAGTTGTCTACACGAATAGAATCTAAAGAAAAACTTGCAAAGAGAGTGTATCAAAGACAAGTAAACCAAATGAAAACCATTCATACTCATGAATGGAACAAAGAAAGATAGAAATATAAATGAAATAGTGTTTATATACAAAAACCCAACATCAAACAAACTAATCTATCAACCCCTTAGACGGAATTTAGCTACTCATTACAATAATGAAAATAAGAGAAAGGATGGAAAAATAACCCTTGGAGATTATCTCCTTCCTTCAAATTCCTTTTAAGATGAGTAGAAAGTGTATGAAATGAGAAGAAACGGATTCCTAGATTTAGGTTACAACTTCAGAGTTTCTAAGTGTCAAAATGCTCCCTAAAAACGATTACAACACTTTCTATTTATACTCCCTACAAAATAGGTTACAAAATGCTGTAAAACGACTTCTGGTGCCCAATAGAGTGTAGGTGGAATGCAGTTCAGGGACCCGCACTCACCTACACTTTAATGAATTCTACAACTTTCAGCTCTCTGGTCTGGGATAGAGTGCGGGTGAGAGTGCGGTTGGATGACCCATACTCACCCGTACCTTATCAGGTCTTCAGCTATCAGGTCCCAGTTCTAGGCAAGAGTGCAGGTGGCTGACCCATACTCACCCGCACTTTATCCTTCCTTCAAATGTCAGGTCCCGGGTTTAAACGACAGTGCGGTTGGAATCCATACTATTGGTGCCTCTGATGCCATTTGTCCAACTTTCTGTCCCTTTTGGTCCTTTTTCGTCCAAAAGTCTTGCGATACGCTCTAAACACTAGAAATGGATAAATGCCTGTAATTACGAACATAGAACCCATAAGTGACACTAAAACGTAAGAAAACGACATAAAGGAAACAAATTTGAGGGTCGAAATATACAACATATTTGGCGCGATCATGACACAAGCATGACGTCATCATCATCAACCTTCAACCGACCCTGTTCAGACCCGCGCAACCGACCCGATGACCCGGTTGACCCACTCTTTTCCTACCATTTTTTGACCAGTTTTCTAGCACCGTTTTGCCTAGATCGACGGCCAAACTCTCTCTGGTCACAATGGACACATTTTTAGGCTCCCATGCAAACATTTTCTCTCTCTTTCAAATCCTCAAATCCTCCATGGAAGTCTAAGCTTGGCAACTCACACCAAAGGCTTCTTTCCCACTAATAACATGTCCAAACCCGTTGGAAATCTACAGTTTCATGCTGAGGGAAAGATCCCGCGGATCAAAAAGCCACAACTCGTGGCCAACTTCGATAAAACTTCGTGAATTCCGTCAGAGAGAACAAACCCGCTAGAAGGGGGTTTCGAACCTGCGAGGCTGTTGATTTTAGAGGATATTGATGTACTTTCACGTCCAAACCTTGCCTAAAACCTTCCTTAGTATAAATACAGATCTTTTGTTACCTAAACAACAACCCCTTTAATATCCAAGAAAGCCTTGAATTACACCAAATCCCTAATATCCCAAATAGTTTAGAATTACACCCAATAACCTAGAATAGCTTAGACAACCCACACACCTCAACATTACATGGTTGAATGTGGAATTCCTAGCTTGGAAGAAGAAGGTTTGGTGCTCCACTGAAGGACAAGAAGCTTACCTACTTGTGGTTACTTCTTACCTCTTACTTCTCTTCCATTTATTTGTAGTTCATGTAACATGTATGTGTAAAATACCCTTAATGTTGAGGGATGGATTTTAATATGACTTAATCTTGCAATTAATTGATCTTTACCTTTATTATATCCATCTTGAGCTATTAAATGTTTATTAGAATTTGATTGAATGAATACATGTTGATGATTGACGAATTGGTAACATGTAACCTTGTGTTATAACATTTGATTAGCTCTATTGGAGAGGATTTGGTTAGTAATTGCATGTTCATTTCTTATTGACTAATTCTTATGTTCTAGGTAGTAAGCCATATATTATTGTTATTCTATAACCATAGTTGATAATAGTTAGAGTGGTAGTGATTTAATTAAATATGTCATAGAACAAGTATGCTTAATTGTGATCAATTGATAGTATCCCTCATCATTTACATCTTCACTCTTGCATAACCTTTGCAAGAGTTTTAGTTAAGTTAAGTTAAGTTAGCTAATGATAGTTTAGTTTGTTGTAGTTGATTACTGTAACTTAATTGTAGTGAGTTAGTTGTTAATTTACTTGCTTACTTAGTTGCCAATCTAGTTAGTTTAAGTTAGTTATAATTGTCTTGTGATCATGCCTATTTAATTTGTAGTTGTCGTATAGTGATTCTGTATCCTAGACCATAGGATTCACATAGTTTAAATTCTTCGCATTAGTGTAATTCAACCATGCTCTACTTTTCTTGCGACCAATCTCCATTTACTTTTAATGCATGTAATTAGTGTATTGTAAATAATCTAAGACCAAGAACTAGCTTAAGAATACCATACCTCCCGTGGGAACGAACCGTACTTCCTGTGACGTGATCGTAACAATCCGTGCACTTGCGGATAAACAAGCACGCATACATATTTTAGAACTTCTTAGAGCACGAAAGGTAGGTCATGTCCGAGGCATCAGGAGTGCCATGTGGCTTTCCTGGTCTTGAGGCGATCATAGGTGAAATTTCCAAGGCGATCATGGGAGAAAACATGTAGGAGAAAAAACTGACTTCTTTATTGATTTTTTTGGAGATACAAAGCAAATTAAGGGCGATATATACTTAGAGTAATACCGGTCAAAATAAACTGTTTCTTCAAACTTCATGGATAAAATCTTTTAAGGTGATCAGCATTTCAGGTGTGATCTATAGGGTAGTCCTCCATGTCTTTTATGTTGTAGGCTCCACCGTGGACTATAATCTTTATCAGGTAGGGTCCTTCCCAGTTTGGAGCTAGTACCCCATCAGACCTTTTTTGGGTATTTCGGGTTACCTTCCTGAGGACAAAGTCCCCTTCCTTAAAGTTCCAGGTTTTCACACTTCTGTTAAAGTACCGGGACGATCGTGCTCTGATAGGCTACAACCCGTTCTATGGCATTATCTTACTTCTCCTCGATAAGGTCCAGGCTGGTTCTCAGTTTTGCTTCATTGCTTTCTGGTTCAAAGTGTTGGATCCTAAAAGATGCAAGTTTGTGCTCAATGGGCAGGACTGCTTCTGTTCCAAAAGCCAGTTAATAGGGAATTTCCCTAGTAGCAGTCCTCTTTATAATCTGGTATGCCTACAGCACATTTGGGAGTTCTTCAACCCACTTTCCCTTCTTTTGTTGGAGTTTTTTCTTCAAGAGCTTCTTAATGGTCATATTAGTAGCTTCTACCAACCCATTAGTCTAAGGGTGTGCTACTAATGCAAAGCAGAGACTAATGCCTAGACCTTCACAAAACTCCCTGAACCTGGCATTGTCAAACTGCTTTCCCAGATCAGTAATTATGGCCATCAAGGTCCCGTATCGGCAGACAATGTTTTTCTAGATGAAGCTCATGGTGTTTGCCTCAGTTATTTGGGTAAGGGACTCCGCTTCTTAACATTGGGTAAAGTAGTTTATAGCCACTATGGCATGCTTGGCTTGATCGGGTGCGGTCGAGAATGGTCTGATGAGATCTACTCCTCAGATGGCAAATGGATAAGGTGTGCTAATTAAGGAAAGCCGCTCCGGAGGTAGGTGGTTGAGGTTTGTTGTCTTTTGGCAGGGTTCATAAGACCGTGCAAATTGCTTCGTATCCTGATGTAGAGTAGGCCAGAAATAACCCATTCTAAGTATCTCGTAGGCCAGAGTCTCACCTGATACGTGGTTCCCATAATCCCTTGAGTGCACCTCCTTAAATGCCCATTTTGTATCATCAAGATGTAAACACCTCAGTAATTGAAGTGATTTTCCTTTGTGGTAGAGATACCCATCAACCAAGCAGTACCGGGTAGCAATCATTTTAAGCCTGCATGCTTGATCTGGATCCTCTGGGAGATTTTTGTTCTGGAGGTAGTCACATATAGGATCCATCCAGCAAGGAAGCCAGTCAACCGGGTTTACTTCTTCTTCTCTAGTTATGCTGGATCGGGGAATTAGTTGGAGTGGTACCCCCATTAGTAATGCTTATCCCCAATTTGTAGCAATTTTGGCCAAAACATTTGCCCGATGGTTCTTCTCTCAGAGAATCTGCTCCATATTCACTCCCTTGAACCTAGCCATGGCTTCCCGGACCTTTTTGAGGTATGCCACCATGTTTTCACCTTTGCCTGGTACTACCTAGATACCTGGTTGATTACCAGTTGCGAGTCACTCCTAACCAGGAGGACATCTGCGCCCAATTCTTCGGCTACCTTCATCTCTACTAACAAGGCTTCATATTCTGCTCCACTGTTGGTGGCATTGAACTCAAACCTGAAATAGTGACTACATTCAATCCCTTCAGGATCAGTTAGGATGATCCCTACTCCGCAGCTCGCCTGCTTTGATGCTTCATCCGTGTATAGTATCCAGGCTTTGCAATTAGTGGGCCATTCAATAGATTCCTTTTTAGGAGTGGGTCCAGGACCGTGGTGGTATCTAGATTAGAGGTCATGCTAAATTCTGCCACGAAATCAGCCAAGGCTTGGGCCTTAATTATTGTTGTTGACTTGTACTTGATGTCATATTAGGTGAGCTCTAGAACCCATAAGACCAATCTGCCTGATAAATCTGGTATTTAGAGGAACTATCTCAATAATTGGTTTGTGATCACCGTAATAGTATGAGCTTGGAAATAAGGTCAAAGTTTCCTAGTAGTGGTTACAAGTGCATATGTGAGTTTCTTCAAGAGGGTGTAGTTCTTTTCAGATTTTGTCAAGGTATGGTTGATGAGATCGTTTGTGTGCTCAACAAAATACTCTTTTATGTTCTTTTGAAAACTATTTTTTAGCCACTTAAAAATTCTTTGATATGTTAATTTTTAGCAAGTGGTAAGCAAGATTCGTTCCACAGGGAAATGGAGTAAAACGTTAGATTGATTGACTAGTCTATTTTGCAATAAGATAAATCGTAATGAGTGGATAGTTGTGTGGTTTGATAAACTACCAAACATACAAGTAATTTAAACATATAAAAGTGATAGGAAAAATAGAAGACACAAAAATCTTGATAAGAGGGATGATGTAAACAAATAGAATAGATGCTAGGGAATTGATGAATTCACAAGTGATATGGGTAATGCTTTTTAAAGCTTCATTAATGGCCAAGTCTCTTAGATGCCAACCATTTGTTTCCTATAGTGTGTTTAGGTCATTTTAATGAACATTAAACATCTTCCCACCCCAATGCCTAACCGATTAAGGAGAGGGGGTCAAAGTGGAATCAATTTGATACAAATCAAGGTTTAGATTAATGGGGTTGGTATATTGATCGGTCCATTTCTATACATGTTTCAGGCCCCTATTTCCTATTATTTATGTTTTGTTCTCAAGTAAAATAGGTTGTTTAATGTGTTTGTTGAGCATGTGTAGGTTCATTCCATTCAAGTGGTGTTAAATCTCATTTTGGAAGAAAAGAAGTCAAAAGATGGAGAAAATGAGAAAATTAGAAGAAGCCATGAAAAGAGGATTTTTGGCTTGTGCAAAATGTCATGTTGCGGGGCCTATATCTCTCAAATCTGATTGAATTGTGTGTCCTACTACCTATGGATTGAAAGCCCCAGAAGTTTAGTTTTCGGTGCACTTTTCGGATCACAATTATGATGATCCTAGAAGAAGTTATGACTAATTTAGTAACCAAAGGTCAGAGCTAAAGAGTCTACTGCTGCCCAAACCACCCCCCTTGCACGTGTCTAGGGAACGGTCCTGGGCAGCGGAAAATAGCAGAAGAATTTCGCTTGCTATGCAGCCACCGAGACAACTTGCCTCCCAAGTGGTCTAAGGAGCGGTCGTGCGTAATTTTAGTAGATTTCAACTCCGAATTGTTCCAGAACTGTTCCAAAACTTCCCAAATCAAATTCTAATGACTCTAGAAAACCAATACATGTTTGGGAAACTTCCTAAACTCAAATTAGGAGCCAATCATCAAGAGAGGAAATCAAAGTTGGGAAAGGATTCTAATTCCTTGTTTACTTCTACTTTCCCACTTTGTGGATTTCCTAAACCTAAGAAGAATTGGAGGTTCACAAGGAAAGGTCACCTATAAATACTTCATATTCTTTTCAATTAGAAAAAATCGAAAGGAGGTCCCAAGCCACCAAGGGGGCCGTCCCCCATCAAACCACTACCATTGTTGCACTTGGAAGCTTGAAGAAGACGTTCATGGGTTTTATCAACTCTTTCTCCTCTTATTTTAATCTTTTCATGTGTAACTAACTCCATACTAGGGGATCGATGTGAACCTATGTAATGCTTATGTTATGATTCAAACTCCATAGCTTTATTAATCAATTCGGATTTAGATTTGTTCAATTCATTAGATGTCTTACTCTTGACTTGCATTAATGTAATGGAAATTAATTGATACTTGTCTAGGGTTTCGATAATTTATAAATTGAGATTGCGCTAGAGGAATTTAGGTTGTCTTAATTACTTTTCAATTGAATGAGTATGATTGTTCTTGACACAGGAATTACTGTGAGACAAATTTGGTTCAATAATTCTTGCACGTAATGGGTTCTTGGTGATGGCTTACACCTTTGACGAGGGTGAGTTGTGATTGTGAACATGTGGTTAACTCCCGAGGAATTAAGGTAATACCATAATTAAAATAAGAATGAACTCTGAATCTGGATTGAATCTATTTAGTGGAATTAGTTGATGAACATTGAGTATTGCATATGGGAAACATCGGTTACCTAGTTTTCCATCTCTTGATCACATTCACCAATTCTTTGTTAAATTGCTTTCTTAGTTTAATTTAGTTCTAAATCAATCAATCAATCAATCAATCTCAAATCTCTTGGTTACTTTTAATTTCTTAGCTTTAATTAGGATTAGTTATAATTGATAAATCACTTTTCCTCATGGGAACGATCCCTACCTGTCGTTGTACATATCTCACGATTCGTGCACTTGCGAGTTAGGTTTTTATAACACAATTTTACACATCAAGTTTTTGACGCCGCTGCCAAGGAATAGTTGAATTTATTGGTTATTTCTAGTTTTAGTTTTAGTTAATAGTTTTAATTTAATAAGATTTTTTTATTTTTTATTTTTTTAATTTTTTTTTTTAGCTTTTAGATTTTGTTTTCTTTTATTTTCTTTTTCTTTTCTTTCTTTTCAAGAACAATGGTCTTCTACGAGCAACATGCTTATGATGAGGAAAGTGAAGCAATGAATGAACTTGTTATGAAACTAATTTTTGTACAGCAACAAATGTGGGATTTGAAACCTATGATTTTAGCTAGAGAACAAGCTGGGCACCCGATCTCACCATCACTTGAGAAAGAATTTAACAACCTCCTGCAATCCCTTCAACAAGCTTGGGATGAAGCTGCCACCTTCCCTTCTTATCATAAGATTGTCAAGAGGTATGAATTTTCTGATGATTTTTCTAGTGTTGAAGATGAAGATGAAGAGGAGGAGACGGAAGAAAACGTAAAGGAAGAGGATGATGCCCTTTTCGAGGCACCGCTCTTATACAAGGAACTCCAGCCTTATGTCTCTCCCATTACTCTCCAGAGCCAACCGGAGCAAGAGGATGCTACTACCGTCCCTTATTATGTACAAGAAGAATTGTCAAGTAGGGAACTCAATTAGCTACTAGATTGGGTCCAAGATGTTTTTGGGGATGGCGAAGAAGATGAAGAGGAGGAGATGGAAGAAAAAGTTAAGGAAGTGGAAGATGTACCTTTTGAGGAACCACTCTTATACAAGGAACTCAAGCCTTTTGTGCCTCCCATTACTCTTCCGAGCCAACCAGAACAAGAAGATGTTATCACTTTCCCTTTGAAGGGTGAAGAAGTAGAAAAAGAGGACACGGAAGAAAAAGTTAAGGAAGCAGAAGATGTACCTTTCGAGGCACTGCTCCTATATAAGGAACTCAAGTCTTATGTCCCTCATATTACCTTTCCGAGCCGCCTACACAAAAGCAACTGGAATAAGTGGTTTTCTGAACTTATTTCATCACACTTTATAGTGAACATTTACTTGCATTTGCTTATTGTGTGTAGGAACATGTCGATGCGTAAAAGGTTTTTCTAAGACCTGATTGCATATAGGCGCAAATTCGAGGCATTGGAGTTTGGTTAAGTCATCCCTGCACCCGTCTTGCTAAGACATTAAATTAAGTGCTTGGTGGGAGGCAACCCACCTAGGTAATTTCTTTTTTATTTTAGTTTTTAGTTTTTAGTTTTCTTTCTTTTGTTTTGTGTTTCGAATATTTACCTTTCATTCATTTTCTTTGTTCATTGTCATGCTTTAAATGTCATACAAACATTAAGGACAATGTTTAGATTAGATTTGGGGGTGTGAATTTGTGTTTGTTTTATTCTTTGAAAAATCTGCGAAAAGAAGTGCCCTGTTTTGAAAATTTTTGAGGCAAACGTTTTGTTAAAACTGTATTGATTGGTGAAGAAATAAATTTTTTTGTCCATGATGGGTTCTTCGATTTTTCGATACAAATCCAATAGTATAAAGAACGTAAATTTCTAGTTGGTGTTTTAAAAGTTATGATTGTTTCTTCAACCAAAGGTCACGGGCGAAGCCCTGTTGTTGTGAAACGGTGCGTGCACTGTTTTCATTGTCTATTTTCATACTTTTCTAATGCGAATTTTGAAAAACTTTCTAAATGGAAAGTGTGTGTTTGCATGTCTATTATCTTGAATTAAAATTTGGTTAACTTTTGTTAATTTATTTTAGAGATATGAATTAACGAACACACGTAGGTCAATCTCGAAAGTCATCAGTTTTTGAATTTTTGTCCTCCATGTTGAGTTGCTTCGTGTGTGTGCTTTAAGAGCCATAATATATATTTTATTCACTGAGTTTAAACTAACTTCTTGCCACTTAGAGTAGTGCATTGCATTTTTTCAAAACTTACGACATGTTCTTAATGTGATAGTGGATAGGATGCTTAGTTGGATTGTCATGATTAATAGTGGAGACTACCCTTGTGAGTTCACTATGCCAAAAAGTGTACATAAATGACATATTATGAGGGTTTGTTTGTTTCTACTCTTTAAACACTCAGTAGGTTCTTAGCATTAGATTTGATCACTATAGGTTGTACATTGAGCATTAAAGAACAATTCTCATTAAAAAGATATCATATGTGGACTTTGCTCTTGATTTGGTTGAACCATTAGAAGTGATATAGGAAATGTGTGCTTGAACTCACTTAAAAGACCTTAAATATTTCCTACATAATGTGTGTGCTCCATAGCCCTATTTGAAGCCAAACACTATAAGTCTTTTTCTTTCATCACCCACATTAACTTAACCCCAATAAGCCATAATTTAGCCATACCATATAGCTTGGGATCATATAGAGAAAGTGATAAAGATAATTAAAGCGAGTCGGAATGGGTGACTCATGATGTGCATGTACCAAGGAATAAACCAAGAAGATAAACACCAAAGTGGTGTCGAAAAAAAATGTGTTGAAAAGTTGTTGTAAAAAAGAAAGAGATAATTAAATGAGATGATGAATCAAATAAAAGAGAAAAGGAAAAGAGCGTTACAATGAAGTGATGAGAAATCAAAGTCAACTTAAGAAGGAGGATGAACAAAAATTGTTCCAGAAGCCTGGATGCAAGTGGAATGAAGAATTTGAAGAAACTCGGCCGAGTATGAAGTTTGCCACTCGATATGATCCTAGGTTTGTTTGCTATCCTTTTCCAGTTCTTTCTTAACCTTCACCCAATGGCCCCGTTACAACCAAAGAAAAGACCTAATTGATCTTTTGGGGATGCTAGCTCAAGAGTAAGGTAAACATGTGCTCTATATTGTTCTTAATGTTTGATTCTTTTCATGAGATCTTTTGCAAACAAATCAAGCGTTCTTTCAATGATTTATTAATATGCGATTATAATTTGAAATTACTTGTGCATAACTTCTTTCACATATGCTTGATGAGTGAATTTGCCTAGGTTCCGTGTGAAAATATGAGCGATATCTTGTAAGAATTAGAGTTGAAGCGAATTATATCTATGGTGTTTGACGAATATGTCTTTGAAGTTAGAATATCTTGAGCTTGGGCTTTTCATTCAAACTAGCAATGCATTCGGTTTTGTGACTTAATTTTAGTCTTTACTTATTGGCTCTAGCATGCATTGGCTTTGAATGGTACATGTGAGTTTGCATCTTGATTATTTGGCTTTTCGCAGAAATATGTTTGTGGGTAGTATAGCTGTAAACCCTCAGGAGACAAAACTCCTCCTACTAGGGACACCTAGAGGTTTAAAGGCTTGTAGCATTCACTCAATGCTATCGTGTTCCATACGAAAGTGGCTTAGCTTAGGTTTTAATTTTGGAATTTTAGTTTTTGTTTTTAGTTTTGTTTTGCTCGAGGACTAGCAAAAGATAGGTTTGGGGGTATTTGATCGATCCATTTCTATACATGTTTTAGGCCCCTATTTCCTATTATTTATGTTTTGTTCTTGAGTAAAATAGGTTGTTTAATGTGTTTGTTAAGCATGTGTAGGTTCATTCTATTCAAATGGTGTTAAATCTCATTTTGGAAGAAAAGAAGTCAAAAGATGGAGAAAATGAGCAAGTTGGAAGAAGCCATGAAAAGAGGATTTTCGGCCTGTGCAGAACTGTCATGTTACAGGGCCCATATCTCTCAGCTCCGATTGAATTGTGTATCCTACTGCCTATGGATTGAAAGCCCAAAAAGTCTAGTTTCCGGCGCACCTTTCGGATTGCAATTCTAATATTCCTAGAAGAAGTTATGAATGATTTAGTGACCAAAGGTCAAAGCTGGAGAGTCTACCGCTGCCCAAACCGCCCCGCGTGCACGTGTCTAGGGAGCGGTCTTGGGCAGTGGAAAATAGCAGAATAATTTCGCCTGCTATGTAGCCACCGAGACAACTTGCCTCCCAAGCGGTCTAGGGAGCGGTCGTGCGTAATTTTGGCAGATTTCAACTCCGAATTGTTCCAGAACTGTTCCAAAACTTCCCAAATCAAATTCTAATGACTCTAGAAGACCAATACATGTTTGGGAAACTTCCTAAACTCAAATTAGGAGCCAATCATTAAGAGAGGAAATCAAAGTTGGGAAAGGATTCTAAGTCCTTGTTTTCTTCTACTTTCCCACTTTGTGGATTTCCTAAACCTAAGAAGAATTGGAGGTTCACAAGGAAAGGTCACCTATAAATACTTCATATTCTTTTCAATTAGAAAAAATCGAAAAGAGGTCACAAGCCACCAAGGGGGTCGTCCCCCATCACACCACCACCATTATTGCACTTAGAAGCTTGAAGAAGACGTTAATGGGTTTTATCAACTCTTTCTCCTCTTCTTTTAATCTTTTCATGTGAAACTAACTCCATACTAAGGGATCGATGTGAACCTATGTAATGCTCATGTTCTGATTCAAACTCCATATCTTTATTAATCAATTCGGATTTAGATTTGTTCAATTCATTATATGTCTTACTCTTGACTTGCATTAATGTAATGGAAATTAATTGATACTTGTCTAGGGTTTCGATAATTTATAAATTGAGATTGCGCTAGAGGAATTTAGGTTGTCTTAATTACTTTTCAATTGAATGAGTATGATTGTTCTCGACATAGGAATTACTGTGAGACAAATTTGGTTCAATAATTCTTGCACGTAATGGGTTCTTGGTGATGGCTTACATCTTTTACGAGGGTGAGTTGTGATTGAGAACATGTGGTTAACTCCCGAGGAATTAAGGTAATATCATAATTAAGATAAGAATGAACTCTGAATCTGGATTGAATCTATTTAGTGGAATTAGTTGATGAACATTGAGTATTGCATATGGGAAACATCGGTTACCTAGTTTTCCATCTCTTGATCACATTCACCAATTCTTTGTTAAATTGCTTTCTTAATTTAATTTAGTTCTAAATCAATCAATCAATCAATCAATCTCAAATCTCTTAGTTACTTTTAATTTCTTAGCTTTAATTAGGATTAGTTATAATTGATAGATCACTTTTCCTCGTAGGAACGATCCCTACCTATCGCTATACTTATCTCACGATTCGTGCAATTGCGAGTTAGGTTTTTATAACACGATTTTACACATCATATATCCAACACAAATCTCTCCTATTCACTAAGTTCTTTAACCAATCAAGGGTGTCACTCCAAGATTGGTTTCACAACAAATTATCCCACACAATAAAATGATCTACTAATGATATACAATGCAAATCAAAATAATGTATAGAATCTCAATATTAAGTGAATGGAAAACAAGTAGAGATTTAATTACACATAGCATAATCAAAACCCACAACAAATGTTCATTACATCTATCCCCTAGATTAGGGGTTTAGTTACACATAGTTACAATCAAATGAATGGGAAGTAATAGTTAAGGAAATCACCCTTAGGCCTCATTCTTTAGAGCTTGCTTCTTCCCTTCCTTTGTTGCTCCTAGTGTCAAGAGTGGTAGAAGTGGATGTGTTTAGATAGGTGGGTGTCTAATGGTTAGTGACAGAGGTATTGAAATGTAGAGAATTGATAAAAAGGAATGGTTGGGTGAAGTAATCAAGACATTGATGTTGAGGTTGTGGATGGAAAAGATAGTTCAAGTTTAGAGAATTGAGGAAGTAGAGAGAGTGATGTATGGAGGAGAAACTAGGTCTAATACTCTGTAAATTTCTTGCTCTTGGAATGCTTGGATCCTTTTCAAGTCGGAAGAGAGGGATATATATAGTCACACTCGCAGTTGTACTAATAATTGCTTGAAAATCCGATGTGGAGTGATGTCACCACTTATGTGGCCATTAGCGACATAATGGCGACAAATGGTTACTCATTTTGGATTTACATGTCGCCACTTTTCTCATCTTTTTCGCCACTTTGCAAGTGGCGACATTGAAGCAATTCCAACTGTCGCCACTTTGTCAATATGGCGACACAAAGTGGCGACAAGACCTGATGCTTTTAATTCTGAAATGAGCATTCTGTCGCCACTTCTACCAATATGTCGCCACTTTGTGATGTGGCGACAACACCTGATGCTTTACTTCTGAGAAATGCATTCTGTCACCACTTTGAAAAGTGGCAACAATGCCCTGTTTTGCCAACTTGAGCTCTTTTTGCACCAAAATCCTCACCTTCCTCACAAATGCCCCTAAGGCCTAAGTAAACCATAAACACTTGATTTAACGACAATAAATACAGGGAAATGCCCAAAAATCAAGCAAAGAGAGTCAGAAATGGGGGTCAAAATCATTCCAATTTTGGCCTGATCAAATACCCCCAAACTTATCTTTTGCTAGTCCTCCAGCAAAACAATCACAAATAAGCCCCAAAGACAATTATCAAGATAATTCAAAGGTATTTGCAATCAAATACTAACTCATCTGAGCAAGGTTTTACATCTCATGACCAAAGAAGCGAAGCCAAAATGAAGAGATTAAAAAGATGATGAACTAGTGAGGATTTGTACATGTAAGTGAATTGTTAAGTAATGATTAAAAGCATGCCACTCTAGATATGATTGTATGCAATGCGACCTTACATTCAACATGCCTAAGCTTCAAAGTAAAGGTGCGATTCGGTTTAGAATATAATTAGCCTCGATAGCTAATCCTCACCGGATTCTTTCTTTTCTTCCCTTGAGATTCCTAGGTTTCACTCAAATTCTCGTGCAATATGAATTTGTATCATGGAAATCTAATTGATTGCACATGATTGCAGCGAATGGATAACCATGGCATGCAGGTGACAGAGATACATTCTCTCTGCCGCGGTTGAAGTGCTGCAGTTGGCCAACCGCGACAGTCCGTTAGCGCGAGAATGCCTAAAACGCTACAGTTTTTTGGATGCCTATAAATATCCCATTTTCATTTTAGGTTATCCCCAAGAGTTCCAAAAGCATATTTTTCTCTTAGAACATATTTCAAAAATAAAAAATCATCAAGAACTCACATTTAAACACTCAAAACTTTTCCTTTGTTAATCAAACTTCATATTTCATCATCTATGACCACATAGAATGCATTCATGCATGGTTTTGCATCATCACAACTTTCTTGGTAAGATTATCACAAACTTCATCTAATTTTAATGTCTTTCTTAACAAGTCATCTCTTTATTCACTTGTATGTTTTTAGATCATATGCTAGATACAAGATAAAGATTGTTTGTGATGAATTGATTGAGTGTTGTATTGTGATAGCTATCTAGGTTTTCAAAATCTATCTTTAGCTAAGCTATTTGACATGTCATTTAGCTTTTGATAACTAGGATTGCATTAATTGTTAATTCATCATCCTAGATAAGCATCTAAAGTTACCTAGCTTTATTTGCATTTTGGATATCATCATATATTCACTTAGGTTTTATTATCTCTTCATTGAGAAGTGAGTCTTGTGTTTCTACCAGGATTAGGTAGCTTAAATCACAAGCAATTGGATTGGGTTCACTCATACCGGGATTAGGTAGGTTTGTGATTATTTACCGAGATTAGGATGTAATTGTTATCACATTTAGTAGATTCGAGATTTGAGTGTAGAGCACTTACTAGCCCGTGGTTTTTCCCATAAGGGTTTCCACGTAAATATCTTGTGTCATTTACAATTCCGCACTTTATACACTTGATATATTATTGTGACTAGTTAAGGGTATTTTCATCAATTTGACCTATAACGAAAATTGGTTAAAATCGGATAAAATCTATTCACCCCCATCCCCCTCCTCTAGATTAATATTAGGCACACCTTAATTTCTTTCAATTGGTATCATAGCGGGTTCCTAGATATACTTATGTGATCTTAACTTATTTTGGTGTGTTTTGCATTTTGTCTGATTTTTGATCATTCATACATTTGCATTCATTTCATTCATTCATAAATACTATGAGTTGAAACGGTAGAAATGGTGGTGGCAACGAGGGTACTTCTAGCACAAGAACTCCCCTATTTACCGGGTTGAATTATTCCTCTTGGAAAGGCAAGTTGGAGTCGTATATTTGCCAAATCCATGACAGAGCTTGGATGGCGATTGAAGACGGCTACAAATCACCAATGATGACTCCTATGGGTAGAGGAGAGGATGTTCTCAAGCCTAAAGCTCATTGGAACGCGCAAGAGTTTGATGCATCAAAATGGAATAGGAAGGAGATGCATGCCATCCTATGTGCAATAGACGAAAATCAATATAAATTGATTCAAAACACTAGGATAGCTAAGGAGGCATGAGATATCCTAGAAGTTGCACATGAAGGTACCGAAGTTGTCAAGGACTTCAAGCTTCAAGTCCTCTAAACACAATTTGAGATTCTTAGGATGGAGGAGGATAAACATTTTAACGACTTCGAGATCAAGCCGATGGATATTGTCAATCAAAGCCATCTACTTGGTGACCCATATTCGGATAAGAGAATCAAGCAGAAAATTATGAGATCTCTCCCCGATAGGTTTGAATCCAAGGTGATGACTTTAGAGGAAAATAGCTCATATAAAGACATGAAGCCGAGTGAGGTGATAGGGAGATTTCTCGCCTATAAGTCTAGGATGGCTCCTACCTCCACACCTCCTAAAAAGCAAAAGGGAATTGCTTTGAAAGTCTCCAAGGTTGAGAAGAAGGAAAAGAATGACTCGGATAAAGACCTTACCTTATTTGTTAAAAGGTTCAATAAGGTTATGAAGTTCGGGAAGAAAGGCTTTAGATCAAAAGACCAAAACTTGAAGAAAAAAGGTCCCTTCAAGAAGTTTGAGCCTAGGCAAGAGAATACCGAAAGGGTCTGATGCTATGAGTGTGGTGGGATAGGTCACTTTGCCCCCGAATGTGCTAATCACAATAGCAAGAAGAAGGGAAAAGTGATAGCCGCCACTTAGAGTGGAAGTAGTGATGACTCCAATGAAGGAGATGAGTCTTCGGATGATGAAGAACTCTGGCTAACTTCCTAGCCTTTGCCTCTTCCCACAAGAGCAAGAGTGCAAGTGAAGAAGAGCAAGAGAGTTAAGAGGAAAATGACTCAAGTGAAGATGACTCCTCATGTCACTCCATAAATGGATTTGTGTAGAAAAAGGTTCTTGTTGAATATATTGCCGAGTTTAAAAGCCTAGAGATGAAAACCATAAGAAAGATTCAAAGATTGTGAGAAGAGAATCTAGATCTTTCATCTCATATTGACCAATTACATGAACAAGTGGAAAGAGCAAAGAAAATTAAAGTTAAGCTAAAATAGGAGTTAGACTTATCTAAAAGCAATGAATAAGGCTTGAAGAGGGAGCTTGAAGAAGCTAAAGGGTCATTAACTAGGATGGCTTCTAGCACCAAAAAGCTTAACCATATGCTTGGTGTTGGAAAGAGTCCATGTGACAAGAGAGGTCTTGGATTTGAAGATAGTAAAGAGACCTCCACTTCCCACAAGACCGTGTTTGTTAAGAGTTTGAGCAACAAAGTAGCCTCACCTGTGCAAACTCCTAAGAAGAAAATTAATCTTGGACAATGCTCATATAATGCACAAGTGATGGTGGCTCAAACAAGACAACCACAAGCTTAGCCCTCAAAAGCTCCTCAAGTTAACTTTCCTCAACAAATGGCTCTCAACAAATGAAAGAGACTAATCATGCAACCTCAAGCAAGGAAGCAAGCTAGGCAGGTTCAACAACAAAAATACGTTGAACCAATTCAACCACAACGACATGGGAAGGCTCCAATACAAGCACAAGGTTATGGTATGATCCATAACTTTATCCATACATGTCATTTTTATGGTTTTGCCAGTCATATTAGACCAAGGTGCTTTCAATACATTAAAATGTATAAAACTAGAAGCATGATTGAGAAGAATAAGAAAAAAGCCATGATGCATGTACCTAGGAATGATATAATTAATATGCATGATCCTAGGACTTCTAGAACCCATGTACCAAAGACCACTAGGAAATAAAATGTTTTACCTAGGTGGATTAGAAAGAATGAAAATGTTTTCCATGTTGCACAAATTGCATTGAAGTCAAATTCTTCTAATTTTTGGTATCATGATAGTGGGTGTTCTAGACACATAACGGGAAACAAGAGTTTCTTTGAGACTCTTATCATGGAGGAAGGAGGATGTGTCACCTTTGGTGATGAATCCAAAAAGAGAGTCATAGGGAAAGGAACCATTTCCATTCCCAGATTACACTCATTGTCCAATGATTTGTTTGTTGATGGCTTGAAAGCTAATTTAATTAGCATTTCTCATCTAAGTGATGAAGGACTTTCCGTCTTATTTAGCAAAAATGATTGCTCTATTCTATTGCCTAATAGACAAACCTTGTTAAAAGGTATGAGATCTAGTGGCAATTTTTATTGTGTTGAAGCTAGAATAGTCTCAAACAATGTGTCTAAGGATGAGCAAGTTGAGTTGTGGCATGAAAGACTTGGCCACATGAACTTTACGGATTTACGAATCCTAAACACGTTCATTGTTGTGTGTGGCCTTCCCAAGCTTGGGAAGAAAGCCAATGGTGTTTGTGGACCTTGCCAACAAGGGAAACAAACCAAAAGCATGCACAAAAAGGGCAAGTATCTCTCTACCAATAAGCCCCTAGAGCTTCTCCACATGGATCTTATGGGTCATATGCAAACCGAGAGTTTAGGTGGAAAGAGATACATTTTTGTTTGTGTTGATGATTTCTCTAGGTTCATATGGACATATTTTCGTAGAGAAAAATCCAAAACTTTAGATAAGTTTAAAATGCTTTGTAATATAATTCAAAATGAAACTTTTGAAAAGGCCACTTAACCTCTAGATAGAGTTCCTCTCTTGGACTCTAATGAACCCATTCCATGGGTTAGAAAGCTCCATGATAAAGATGACATCATTGGAGATGTGAATGAGGGTGTTAGGACTAGGTGTCAAATAGCTAATCTCATTAGCTACACATGCTACACCTTTCAAATATAACCCAAAAAGGTTGATGAGGCCTTGAATGATGAGTTTTGGGATCTTGCCATACAAGAAGAGCTAAACCAATTCGAAAGGAATAAGGTTTGGACTCTAGTTTCTCGGCCTAAGAACACTAATATGATAGGCACCAAGTGGATCTATAGGAACAAATCCGATAAGGATGGCAACATAGTGCGTAACAAGGCTAGACTTGTTACACAGGGGTACTGTCAAATTGAGGGTATTGACTTTGAGGAGACTTTTGCTCCCGTTGCCCGCTTATAGTATATTAGGCTTCTCTTGTCCATTTCTTGTGTGCACAAGTTCAAATTGCACCAAATGGATGTCAAGAGTACCTTCCTCAATGGCTTCTTGCAAGAGGAAGTGTTTGTTGAACAACCCAAGGGGTTCGTGGATGCTCACAACCTCAATCATGTCTATCGCCTCAAAAAGATTTTTATGGGTTGAAACAAGCACCGAGGGCTTGGTATGAGTGCCTCACTCAATTTCTTGTTGACAATGACTACACAAGGGGTAGTGTTGACAAGACCTTGTTCATCAAGAGAAACAAAGATAAGTTATTCATAGCTCAAATCTATGTTGATGACATTGTATTTGGCTCCACCAATAACACCAAGGTCCAACAATTTGTTGAAGTTATGTCTCATGAATTTGAAATGAGTCTTGTTGGTGAGCTAAGTTACTTCCTAGGTTTGCAAATTAGGCAATTAAATGATGGGATTTTTAAAACCCAAGCCAAATATGCCAAAAACCTAGTGAAAAAGTTTGGTCTTGAAAATGCCAAACATTGTGATACACTCATGAGTACCACTTTAAAGCTAAGCAAGGATCCTAGTGGAAAAAGTGTGAAACAAACTCTATATCGGGGCATGATTAGTAGTTTGTTTTACTGACTGCAAGTAGGCCCGATATCTCTTTTAGTGTGGGTATGTGTGCTTGGTACCAAGCGAATCCTAAGGAGTCTCATCTCTCTTCCATTAAGATAATCATTTGCTATGTGAATGGGACATCCAACTATGGGATTTGGTACTCTTTTGACACTAATGCTATTTAGTTGGCTTTAGTGATGCAAATTGGGCAGGAAATTGTGATGATAGAAAAAGCACATCGGGCGGTTGCTTCTTTCTAAGCAACAACTTGGTGTCTTGGTTTTGCAATAAGCAAAACTTGATTTCCTTGTCCACGGTCGAGGTCTAGTACATAGCGGTCGGGAGTGGATACACACAACTCATATGGATGATACAAATGCTAGTCGACTACGGATTAAACCAAGGTGCACTCACTCTCTTTTATGATAACATAAGTGCTATTAATATTTCCAAGAATCCGGTACAACACTCTAGGACTAAGCAAACTAAAATCCGTCATCACTTCATTATATAGCTTGTTGAAAATAAATGCATAGTGCTTGAACATGTAGGCACTAATGATCAACTAGCGGACTTATTTAATAAACCCTTAGATGCTACTCGATTTAAAACAATTAGTAGATCTATTGGGATATGTCTTGTGGAGTGATGTATTTTGGTGATTGACCCCATATGGGTAACTCAAGCAAAGAGAGCAAGTGCATATTTGTTGAATGCAAAAATTTTAAAAATTTTATGCTTCTTTATTAATTGCTGGAGTATCTGGTTGCACATATGTATATATGTTTTTATCTCAATAAGTGTGAACCATGCTTTGAATGCAATCCATGTCATATTTACATTCAAACATGCATTTTTGGACTAAGAGATTCACTTAGGAAGTACTTGTTGAATGACCTATATTGATCTCCATGACATGATGATTCTTAATGACATGCTTAAAAATGTGAGAAGCATGAAATTCATATGACATGCTCAAATGAAAAAGCATGAATTGATGATTGCAATTCTTAAATGCAAAACAATGTGTGAAAAGCTTATGAGAATCAAAATGAACAAAGGATCTTGTATCCATTCTAAGGATTTTAAAATCCAAATGTTTCTCTTTCCTTATTTGTTGAACATGTCTACTATCATACGGATATCTTATCCGAAAAAATCAAATAGGGTGCAAAGTTGCTCATGACATGTTTTGCTTATAAAGTTTGATATAGTTCTCTAAATTTGAAATCAATAATTTCTCTATATGCTTGCTTTAATTCATGACAAATGGTAAAATTGGTTTGAATTCCTATAGGAAACCTTTGTCATTTGCTTTGCCAAATACCATTGATTTTTGGACTTGAATGCAATATGTCTTACATGCAAAGCATTTCAATCACACACTTTCTATGCAAATAAATCTCCTTGTATCTCTCTAGTTAATTGAGTTTCATAAAGTGCCTTATATGATTATGCAATTGTCTTGTACGCTACCATCTCTCTTTGCTATAAGTGACCCGTAGGGGACTACTCCTTTGCCTATATCATGACAAAAAGGAGGAGTAAAATGTGGTAAAGGGAGTTGCTATTTTTGTAGCATATTTACATGTTGGGGAGAATACACATTGAGGGGGAGCAACTCGTTAAGGCGGAGCATTGCATTACATATACATTGCATGATGTTGTGCTTAAATTCTTAAATGCAAATGCTTGTTTTTTTTTTTTTATTTTTTTTTTATTTTTTATTTTTTTTATTCTCACTTGATTAATCTCACATTTTCTTGTATTAGATTGTTTAGAAACTATGTTTTTGAAGGTTTGATGTTCTACAAGAGATTGAAGTTTTGAAGATTTTATTTTTAGATATCTCTTTGTAATATATAATATCATTGTAGACCTGTAGTGTCTTTTATGTTGTGAGGAATCAATGTGAGTGGTGGTTTTGTCACGAAATAGCCAAAGGGGGAGATTGTATGGATTCCCATATTTTGATTGGCTTATTTCATGGACAAACCACATGTTAGGGTTTGAATGTAAGGGTAGTTTGGGTGATTGAGATTCAAGCTCAAAGTCTCTTTCAAGACCTCAAGAGATCAAGCACTTCAAAGGTATATTTTTAAGTGCTTACTTGCTTTGAAGAGATAGTTGCACACACTCACAACCCATGCATAAGTCTTATTCTTGTATATTGTGTGTGTTTATATTGTGTGCATTAATGTTCATTAATCTCTCTTCTTGCATGCTTAATTGTTTGCATCTTGCAAGTTAAATGCCATAACATGTTAGGCATTAGGATGCATTCACTTCACTCACACACTTGCACCTATTTCATGATCTATGTGTGAGAAGTTGCATGAGAAGGCATAGTGGTTATCCAACCGCGGTTGTAATGCTGCGGTTGGATAACTGTGGCATGCAGGCTACATAGATATATTCTCTCTGTCGCGGTTGAAATGCCGCGGTTATCCGCATGCAGGCGACCGAGATACATTCTCTCTACCGTGATTGAAGTGCCACAGTTGGATAACCACGGCATGCAGGCGATAGAGATACATTCTCTCTGCCGCGGTTGAAGTGCTGCGGTTGACCAACCGCAGCAGTCCATTAGTGCGAGAACGCCCAAAACGTTGCAGTTTTGTGGATGCCTATAAATATCCCACTTTCATTTTAGGTCGTCCCCAAGAGTTCCAAAATAATATTTTTCTCTTATAATATATTTCAAAGAGTCAAAAATCATCAAGAACTCACATTTAAACACTCAAAGTTTTTCCTCTGTTAATCAAACTTCATATTGCATCATCTATGACCATATAGAACGCATTCATGCATGGTTTTGCATCATCACAACTTGTTTGGTAAGATTCTCACTAACTTCATCTAATTTTAGTGTCTTTCTTAACAAGTCTTCTCTCTATTCACTTATATGTTTTTAGATCATATGCTAGATACAAGATAGAGATTGTTTGTGATGAATTGATTGAGTGTTGTATTGTGATAACTATCTAGGTTTTCATCATCTATGTTTAGCTAAGCTATTTGACATGTCATTTAGCTATTGATATCTAAGACACATTAATTGCTAATTCATCATCCTAGATAAGCATCTAAGGTTACCTAGCTTTATTTGCATTTTGGATATCATCATATATTCACTTAGGTTTTATTATCTCTTCATTAAGAAGTAAGTCTTGTGTTGCTACCGGGATTAGGTAGGTTAAATCACAAGCAATTGGACTAGATTCACTCATATCGGGATTAGATAGGTGTGTGATTATTGACCGGGATTAGGCTGTAATCGTTATCACATTTAGTGGATTCGAGGTTCGAGTGTGGCGCACTTACTAGTCTGTGGTTTTTCTCATGAGGGTTTCCACGTAAATATCTTGTGTCATTTACAGTTCCGCACATTATACACTTGATATATTATTGTGAATAGTTAGGGGTATTTTCGTCAATTTGACCTATAACAAAAATTGGTTGTAAAATTGGATAAAATCTATTCACCCCCCACACCCCCCCCCCCCCTCCAGATTAATATTAGGCACACCTTAATTTGTTTCAAAACACAATTTCTTGAAAAGTAAGTCTCAAGAATGGAATTGCAAACCATGAATCGGAAAGAACATGTATCAACCAAAATTTACAAAATGGACATTCCTAGAGATCATAAAGGTCTTCTTTTAGGTTGTAATAGGGTCTTAGGTGGATGGTGGGCCAAAGTATGGGGCGATGGATACGAAGGACTCAATGATTATACTAAGGCATACATTCTAATTATGAGTTCAATTTACTTCTCACATATAATTCACAAATAAGGCGTCCAATCTTGCACTTTCAATTTACATGAGCATGCTACCAATGATCTTTTCATTTGAGTAGCACATACCACTTTCAAATCTTTTTCTAGGCCAATTGTGCCTAAATCTTGGTTCTCTTTTCCTCATTTTCTTTCCTTTTTTTTTTCTTTTCCTTTTCTTTTCTTTTGCTTTTCAATTTTTTTTCCAAGTTTTCTTGCTTTTCATTTTCTTTTTCAAGTTTTCTTATAGTTTCAAAACACTTTGCACACATTTACATGCTTAGATAAAAACTTTTACACTTTCAAGTATAAGATCTTACATTGATTTCCTAAGCCTTAGCAAATCATTTGGTCAAGGTAAGTCAATTATGTATGCTATGAGGTTCATGTAGGTATGGTTAATGAATGAAAAGTTAAAGACGTGTTTGGCTTCAAAGGGGCTTGGGAGCACACAAATTAGATGGGATGGAAGTATTTAGGCCAATTTAGTGATGTCTTCACATGCATTGCCTAAAATCATTTCTAAAGGTTCATCCACTAAGCAAATTAAAGCATCCACAAGCAATCCATTAGATTCTATGTTAAGCATTTAGTGCAAATGAGACCTATACATGCTTGAATGAGTGTTTAAATAGTGAATATTTTCAACTCAAAATATGCTTTTGAAGGCTGTGTTTGTGATTCTTATGGGAATCTCCACTGTTAATTCCTAGCCTTTAAGCAACTTGATAATTCACTCTAACATTTTGAGAAAAATATTAACGCATTTTGTTCAATGACAACCTAAGTGGCATGACGTTTATCTAAACAAAACAATGGCAAAGATGCATAATTTCTCACTACTCATATAAAGATCAATCTTAACAAGCAAGGTATGCTCAATTATGGCCTTATCGCAATCATTTGAAAAATTCGATTCAATTTTGAAAACCAAGCAAAACAAGAAAGATGATGTGAGCAAAACAAGAAAGATGATGTTGTGCAAATGTACCTTCAAACCTAAATAAGACATTGTCCTCAATGTTCATGGGAGGTAAAAATTTTATAAAAGCACAACTCAACAATTTTTAAGCAATGAATTCATACATAAACAAAGGTATGCAATGTCTATCAAAAATTTGGCAAAAATGCCCTCTCATTCTCATATACATAAATCCTCCACAAATAATATTCAATCAAGACAAGCATATCACAAAACTCCATTCAACAAAAATTTTCAATTAAGCACAATCATCCTAACTCCTCTACCAAAATCCAGTTCACACCCTTATTCTAAGCAAAAGTGAAACAAAAAATAAAAATAAAATATAAGAAACGAAAAATCGCTAAAATTAACATGCTTAAAATAAAGTCTAACAAGAAAGAGAAAGATCATTCACTTTAAACTTCTTGCCCCTCTTCAAATTTTCTATCTCAATAGCACCATGAAAGTCCTTGTCCATCTTGATTTTAGCTTTCCCGGAAAAAATTTCAAACGGGAATCAAATATTAGAACAAACATTCTCGGGTGGAAATCTTTCCTTCTAAGCTTCTTGTCATGGTAGAACCTAGTCTTCTCCTTGTATAACCTTGCACTTTCATATGCCTACAGACGAAACTCCTCTAGTTCACTTAGTTGTAGCTTCCTTTCCTCACCCGCTTTGTCATGGTCTAAATTTAGCTTTCGAATGGCCCATAAGACGTTATATTCTAGTTCTACCGGCAAATGGCAAGCTTTTCCAAAGACTATTCAGAAAGGGCTCATTCCTAAAGGAGTTTTAAACGCCGTCCTGTATGCCCACAATGCATCACTAAGTTTTGAAAACCAATCCTTTTTACTCCTATTGACAGTTTTCTCCAAAATTTGTTTGATGTGACGGTTACTCACCTCCACTTGCCCCGAAGTTTGAGGATGGTATGGGTAGCTACCTTGAGTCTAACTCCATATTTCTTTAACAAAGCTCTAAATAGCATATTGCAAAAGTGGCTTCCACCATCACTTATTATTGCCCTAGGAATCCCAAACCTAGAAAAGATATTTTCTTTCATAATCCCAATGACCACATGGATAAATGATGCCTAAACCCGTTTAGACACAATCAACGACCACCAAGATGAAATTGTACCCTTGGGATGTCACGAATGGTCCCGTGAAGTCTGTTCCCCATACGTCAAATAGTTCGACAACTTGCTCACTATTGAGTGGCATGTCGTCCCACTTTCCAATATTTCCCGACCTTTGGCACTTATCACACTTCAAACAAAATTCATAGGCAACCTTTTCCAAGGTTGTCCAATAGAACCGACATTGGAGGATCTTCATCATTGTTTTCTTTCCTCTATAATGACCTTCACACTCACGCTCATGACAGAATTTGAGTATTTCTCCGTGCTCAATTTTCGGGACACATCTTCTAATTACTTGATCCGGGCCATGCTTAAAGAGGTAAAGCTCATCCCAAAAGTAGAATCTAGTACTATCAATGAATCTCTTCTTTTCTTGTGGGTTCAATTCTGAAGGAATCAAGTTTGATGCCAAATAATTCACTATGTCCGCATACCATGGGTCCCTCTCTTGCACCACCAATAGTTGTTCATCGAGGAAACTTTCTCTTAATAGTAATGAGTCATCCTCCTCAATGGTTCCTTGAGTCAACCTACTCAAATGATCTGCCACTACATTCTCACACCCTTTTTTGTCTCTAATTTCAAGGTCGAATTCTTGCAAGAGTAATATCTATCTAATCAACCCAGGCTTTGCATCTTTCTTATGCAATAGATACCAAATAGCGGCATGATCCGTATATACCACCAACTTAGCACCAACCAAGTATTGCCTAAATTTCTCCAAAGCAAATACAATAGCTAAAAGCTCATTCTCAATAGTTGAGTAGTTCAACTGAGCATTATTGAGAGTATGTGATGCATAAAAGATGACATGTGGGAGATTCTCTACTCGTTGCCCTAAAACTACCCCTATTGCATAATCCAAAGCATCACACATAAGCTCAAAAGGGAGACTCCAATTTAGTGGAGTGATAATGGAAGTCGTAGTTAGTGCCTCCTTCAAAATCCCAAAGGCAATGACACGTTCATCATTGAACTCAAACTCTACCTCTTTTTGAAGGGGGGTGCATAAAGGTCTTGAAATCTTCGAGAAATCTTTAATGAAACACCTATAGAACCCCGCATGAACAAGGAATGATCTAATATCTTTCACCGTCCTATGAGGAGGCAAACTCTTCATTAACTCTATTTTTGCTTTATCCACCTCAATTCCCTTTTTCGAAATGAAATGCCCTAAAACTATACCACTTTTCACCATGAAGTGGCACTTCTCCCAGTTTAGCACAAGCCTTGTCTCTTCACATCGTTTGAGCACCAAAGACAAATTCTTCAAACATGAGTGAAATGAAGCCCCAAATACCAAAAAATCATCCATAAAGAGGTGGCTGGCGCATTGCAAAGCCCGAAAGGCATTCTTCTATAGGCATAAGTTCTAAACGGACAAGTGAATGTGGTCTTCTCTTGATCTTCGAAAGATATAGCAATTTGGTTGTAACCAGAATAACCATCAAGGAAACAATAATGGTTATGTCCGGCGAGGCGTTCCAACGTTTGGTCTATAAAAGGAAGTGGGAAGTGGTCTTTTCGAGTACTTGTGTTCAACTTCCTATAGTCAATACACACCCTCCACCCGGTTTGTAGTCGTTGTTGAATAAACTCGTTCTTCTCATTCTTCACTACCGTTATTCCGGATTTCTTGGGCACTACATGTATAAGGTTCACCCACTTGCTATCCGAAATTGGATAAATGATTCCTACATCTAGAAGCTTCAATACCTCCTTTTTGACCACCTCTTGCATGATGAGGTTCAACCTACGTTGTGCCTCCCTAGTTGGTTTTGTGTCATCTTCCAATAAGATTTTGTGCATGCACAATGTCGGACTTATTCCCTTGATGTCGTCAAGAGTCCATCCTATTGCCTTTTTGTATCTTCTCAACACTTCAAGTAATTTTTACGGATTAAAAAAATATGGATTATAAGGAGAAAATCTGATAAAGATAAAGATGATTTTGCCCTTGACATTCAATTCAACAAATAAAATTAAGTTTTTACCTTCACTTACATTAAACATAATATCAAGATTAAATAAATAAATAACCTATAAAATAATCTAAACTTTAAAATGTCAATAAATATGTTTAACTATGCTCGTGTACATGTTCTATCATTGGGGTTTTTACTTCTTGTGACACAAACATGTTTGTTCAATATTTCAGTTTATGGTTGTTGCATGCTATTATCATTTTGTTCATGTCTGTTTTGTATTGTAATATTGTTCTGTTTTTATTCAGAAATGAAATGAGAGTTTTATTGTTCTAGTTTTTGAATTATAACCCTTTGGTTTTCTTTAGGGTTTTTTTTTTTTTTTTTTTTT
The DNA here is from genome assembly GCA_035582765.1 of Acer negundo. NCBI lineage: Eukaryota > Viridiplantae > Streptophyta > Magnoliopsida > Sapindales > Sapindaceae > Acer > Acer negundo. The sequence goes on along the minus strand of CM069236.1, from coordinate 11,321,689 downwards.
TTTGGTTTTTCTTTGCCCTCTGGTTTTTTGAAGTACAGCTTATGGTATTGTTGATTTGCTTGATGTTTAGGTTGTTGTATCTCTAGCTACTTCTAGTATCATTTTATTTTCCTAGTCTGATTTTGCTTGCTGTTTTGGGCTAATAAATTATACTAATTGTTATTTAGCATGCTATTGTTTATTTTGAATGTGTAAAAACATCAAAAGCTCCTCAGCAATGTGGTGTAAAGAAATGGCCTTTCGAATCTTTGAAGACTCCTTGAGTTCAAGACTGATTTTCAAAGATTCTTACAGTTCATAAACACCTTGTATATACGGCTAGATAGGACACCAAAGAATCTTTAACAAAATATGAAAATCTTGACTCAATAGAATCAGAATTCTACTAGATTCTTACAATCTCTACTAACTAAGACTGGCCAGTTGATAAACATAATGAGAACGAACGATAAAAAACGATAAATTTATCTTTGAGATTTGATAACAATCTTATACTTTCTTTAACTTGGCGAGACTTCTTTATTCCCGACTAAGAAAAAAAAAACTAAATATAAGAGATGGAAAATTTACTTGTAAAAATTCACAGTTTTTTATTCACAATGCTTTAATTACAACTTAAGGAGATAGTATGTGTTTTTTGCTCTGATGCTTTCTCTTGATTTTTCTCTCTACTTTCTCTATGATCGAACACTACACTTATATATTAAAAAATATTTTCTCTAATATTCTACATGATGATGAATTCTTTGAAATTAAAGAACTCGTTATTGTTTTAGTAAAAGTAACTTTGTATTTTTATTACATTGTAAATGAAAACATTGTATTTTTGCTACTTACTTCAAACAACATAATATTGCTCCTTAAAATTCCAATCTTCAATAGCCCACTATCCTTTTTTCCTTGTTATGTTAAACATGTGGGCAAAATCTGTTTGTCAGCCTTTCCAAAAAAAAAAAAATCTGTTTTGTTAGATGATGAAAAGATGGAAGAGCAATATAAATTGAAAGTTTTAGACATGCATGCTCAGGAATATAAAGATAATTGTGTTTAGAAAATAGATTATTATTTTTTTTATTTATTTAGTTTTTGATAAAAAAATACAGAGTATATACTAAGAAAGCCTTAAAACCTGGTGAGTTCATATTAATAACTTGGATGACCTGGGACTGTTTTGCATTATTGTGTGGAAAGTTTGGTCCCTTCGTAATTTGGTGGTGCATGATTCTTCAACTCAGAATATTCTTGATGTTGTGCATTGGAGCAGGGATTTTTTGGTAGATTTTCGTAAGAGCGACGTTAGTAAGCCGCTTCTTCCCATGGCTGCATGTATTATCAGGAATTCTTAGAGGCCGCCAGATCAGCCTTTCTTTAAAATTAATTGCGATGCTGCAGTGAACAAGACGGATGGCTGTATTGGTCTTGGAGTAGTGATTAGAGAGCATACTGGCTTGGTTTTAACCTCTTGCTCGATTCAGACGGTTGCTTGTTTTGATAGTAGATTGGCGGAGATAATGGCTATCTTAAGAGGGTTAATCTTCAGCAAGGAATGTGGCTTATCTCAATGTGTGGTTGAATCGGATGCAGCTGTTGTTGTGAAATGGATCAATGAGGCCAGCCACTTGGATTCTCCTTGTGGTAATGTTCTTGTTGAAATTTCCACTCTTATCTCTAGTCTCAACATTCCTTCTGTCAGATATGTTCCTAGAGTGGCCAACAATGTCGCACATGGCCTCGCGAAATTTGGGTTAAAGGGTTATGAGGTCCTTTATTGGATGGAAGACTTTCCTCCCTATGTTCAAAAAGTGGTTTAGCTGGATAGGTCTGCATAAGACTCTTCTTGCTGTGTTTTTCCTGTTTCTGTTTTTGTTTTTGTTTTGTTTCTATGTATGAATATCTAAATTTCCTCCTTAATTTTTTTTTTTACTTGATCTTCTAGTGATATGATCTTTTTCTTAACATAAAACACTTGAAGATAATATTCTACATTTAAAAATAATAGAAGTAAAATAAATAAATAAATAAATCTCAATCATTTATTACACATATCAATAGATTTATGTATGTTAGGACAAATATCAAATCAACAGATGATCCAATTTCTAATTTTTTATGTTAACAATTTTTATCTTTATTTTTTGAAGGGAAAAAAAATGTTAACAAACATAAAATTAAATAAATAAAAATAAGTTATCCATTTATAATAGATCCAATTATCAATTTTTTTTTTTTTTTTACATAGAGATTTCATTAAAAAGAAACAAGAGACAAACTAGGGCGGTTGGTCGTCTTTGACAGACCTCTCCACACATGGAAGGTAAGATTCCATTCAAAAACTATCTTCCTCTAAAGACAAACCAGGCTTAGAAAAGTTATGGGCGACAACATTCGCCTTCCTAGAAATAAAAACTAAAGAACCTGTAGCAACACTAGAAAGAATACATCTAATATCCCTTATCAAGAGGCCAATCTTTGAAAAAACATTGCTACCTAAGTTAACAAGGTTAATAACAGTCAAAGCATAAGACTCAACAATCACTGGTACTAAACCAATATCAATAGCAAAAGACAGACCTCAAAGAATAGCCATAGCTTCCTCAATTTGAGGTAAGTATAAGACCTCAATTCTTTGGGCACTTGAAGCCATCACAAAACCCCGTATGGTCCCGAATAACCATTCCCGAGCATGTTCTATGTAAGCGCACATCCAAGGAAGCATTTGTGTTCAACTTATATAAACCAGTTGTTAGGTTTTTGAGTCATGTTGACATAAATTCCTATCAAAACAATATTTAACTTGTATTGATTAGTTGTCTTATATTGATGATGATTCAAGCTTCAAGGAAGACTTGGCAACGTATCATGCAAGATGGAGTCTTCAAGAGAAATATGCTTTATTGCTCAACAAAGGTATACTTAGACCTTATTCCTCTTACAAGGCTTAGGCACATACACACATTGCATCCATATGTGTCCCTGCATCATTGTGCTCAATTGGTGTAACACATTCACACACTTGATATTTAATGTTCATGCATTAGACTTAAATTGATAAATTTTGTAAATTGCATGTTCTATGACTATATCTAGGAAACGGCATTCTTGTGTGCTCTTGTGTTTGTTTGTTTGTGTTTATGTGATATCGGACTTGAATTTTATCCTATATTATTTCTTATTAAGTTCCAATCATTTCGGTTACTCATTCATTAGTTTTCAAGTTCCGAGTAGGATGTTATGATACTTTCCGTTCACTTACCATGCATTGTCTTCGTCTTCATGCATTGAGTCGAATTCATATCTTTTGGTCAAAGTTTCCTAGTCGTCCTTGTGTGTGAGGGTTCCCGGTTAGTAATCCGAAGACAGATTCAAATTTGGATTTCGGAGGCCGAAATACGGTCAAAGAACGTGAGAGGAGCGCGAGTGAGGAGAAGAATGGCCAAAGGCCATTTGCAACCCTTCCCGTGAGAGGTGCGTGAGACTCTCAGGAAGGGCTACCCTCTGCCCCTATGAGGCTCACACACCTCCACGGGATGGCAGAGGTGGCCACCCTTGAGTGGCCATCCAATTCTCTCATTCCCACTTTTTTAAATATCTCATTTATCTCCTATTTCATTTCAAGAAGAAAATTTGAAAAAAGAAAGTGCATACATTTTCTCTTCAACTTTTTCAACTTCTAAATACCATAACTTTCTCATTTCTCATCTGATTTGAGTTATTTAATTTAGAGAATCTTCATATTAAATTCCCCTACCTTCTCCAAGTGAGTTTTCAACCATTTGATCAAGTTTTGTAGTGGTTCTACACTCAAAACTGAAACTGCACAGGATTCCATAGGTATTGATCTAAGCTTTGTGTTTTGATCTTTTAAGTCTTAAATTACCTTGGGTTTTCTTCTTCCATATGTATGTGTTACTTGGAAAAATGCTATTGAGAAAGTAGAGCTTCAATCATAGGCTAATCTTGTCAAATTAGAGACTTGAATATGAACTAATTTTCTTGAAATCTGGGTTTTCACATGTTTGTGAGCTGTATTGTAATTAGCTTATTATCTATGGCTATATGTACTTTGATTGAATTTGTTTCATGATTGATATCCTTGTCATGTGCTATGATCCTTTAGTTGAACAAATCTAAGATTAGCACATTTGATTTTATATTTAGAGCTAATTTTGATTTAATTGATTATTGTGTATATACTTGCTCTAAATATTTTGCTAGGATATTCATTGATCGTATCTTGTGAATCTAGCATGTTTGTGTATGTTACTAATATCTTGAATATGTGCTTCATGTATATAATTGATCCAAGTTTTACATTCATGAAAGAATCTAGGAATTAAATGTGTTAGGTTTTTTACATGTTCATGTTCTAGGTTTTATTCATGTATAGTAACTTGACTATTTTGACTTATGTTCTCACATGCTAATGTCTAGTTCCCATATAATGTATTGATCACATGTTCTATATTGAGTGCTTGTTTGCATTTGCTTTCATTGATCATATTAGGAAGTCCTTGTAAAAGGCATGAAGTCTTGGCTAGGACAAGTGGTCTGGATAGTCAAGCAAAGAAGTCTTGGTTAGGACAAGTGATCCAGATAACCAAGCAAGAAGTCATGGCTAGGATCGAGGAGATCCGGATAGCTATACAAGGAAGGCTTTCTAGAGGCATGAGTGTCTTGGATAGAAAGTTGGCTATGACATTGATAGGCCTGGGATATTGATTAGACATAGAGTCCAATAGAGAGTGTTTCATGGGTTGTTTCACTCTTGAAGAATTTCTAATCTATCAATGGTGTTGAGTAGACATAGAGTCCAATAGAGAGTGTTTCACACTTTTGAGGAATTTCTAATCTACTAATAGGGTTGGGTAGACATAGAGTCCAATAGGGAGTGTATCATGATTTGGTCAATTTTGAGGTATTTATAATCTATTATCCAAATTATATAGTACCCAATGGTTGTAGTTCAACCCGTGGATGTTTCCTCTTCAAAGATTTTACCACGTTAAAAATTCTTTTGTGTTAATTCATCCTATCTCTACCTTTTATATTTGTATATGTGCATGGTTGAATCTTGTTTCATAATCTTCATTTCAAAATGTCTTTGTAAACAAGATTATGTAAAGTGTGAGATGTAAGCTCCCCATTTTATCAAAGTTGTAAATATCATTCTTTTGTATATTGACTTATTTATGTATAATCATATCTTGATTAGTACTTGTACATATTTGACATAATTATGAATACAAGTATTTTGTTTTTAGTTTTAATATAATTCCTTTCACTTGCAACTTGTAGACTTGATTGACAATGATTTATTGAAAATGCTTTTCAATTGTCTACATATGTTTTATATTGTTTAAGTGTCGTAATTCAAGCTATCTAGAGGGACAAACTCTTGTTTGTTCTCAAGGGATTGAAAAAGGTATAAACCTATTCACCCCCCTAGGTTAACTTTATTCAATTTAACCGCGTTTGTATATTTCACCAATCCATGGCGGTTTCCAGCGAAAAAACTGAGGCACAGTACCCCTCTCACAAGACAAATCAGACTTCAAATTAGCATCTCTATAGCCTGAAATATACCATAAACACTAGCTCACAACAAACTCTAAACCAAGTTCTTTTTTAACCATGAACAACCTGATTTCTTAGGTACCACAACCTCAACAAAATCATACACAACAAAACCAAATCGTTTTCCTCAAGACTTTCAGAGCAAAAATGAAAGAAATTCTGGAAATCATAAGATTTACTAAAGCTCTTACCTTGCATAAAGCCGATGGAGGACTGGATTGACTTCAAGCTTGAACATCCCCACACAGCATGCAAGGTTGATTCATACATATTCTCATATACTGGACATAAATCATCAATCGAAACCCTTCTATTAGCCAAATTGACCCTTGTTGGCAACCAGTTGTTGCAATCTTTCCATAAAAAGATTTTAATCTTTAGGCTCACATTCATTCCCCAGATTTACCCCCATTTGGAACCCATATCGCCTCCATTGGAGGTACTAGCATCATTATTTGATGAAATGCACAGCCTATAGCTGCTTTTAATAGAGTAATCCCCAATAAGTATATAGTGCTAGCAAGGAGAATCATCTCTAGAAGTATCGCTACATGGGATCACCATTATTGCCTTCACATCCTTATTCATAAATAGCTCACTAAGCAACGAAACATTCCACCCACCCGAAGGAGTCTTTAAATGCTAGACTTAGTAATTATCTTGATTTTTCGGGGATAAAACCTTGAACGTTGATGGGTGTGGAATCCATTTATCTTCATAGATTCTTACCGAAGAACCACTGCCGACCCTCACTCTTGTACTTGCATCAAGCAAAACACGGCCCCAACAAAAACCCTTCCATAACATTGAACCCGTAACAGTTTCTCCTGCTTTCAAAAAAGAGCTTGTTGGATAGTAGCAGCTTCTAAGAACTCTCGATGCCATGCATTCCAGATTCTTTTCCATTCTCCTCCCTTGCTTCACCAGAAGTGATTGATTAAAGATTGTTAAATTCCTGAATTCTAGGCCACCATCAGATTTCGCTTTAAACAGCTTCAGCTAAGATGCCCAATGGATGTGATATTTCGTATCTGAGCTTCGCCACCAGAAACGGTTAAACAGTCTGTGAATATCTTTAATCAAATTTTTTGGGGGTTGAAAAAGGCTCATCGAAGGATGGTATTGATTGAAGGACTGATTTAATAAGCACTTCTTTGCCACCCATAGAGAGAAGTTTACTCCTCCAACATTTGATCTTATCCCAAATCCGATCATTAATATTTTCAAACAATTTCTTTTTGTTACGTCCACCAAAACTTGGTAAACCCAAGTAGCGTTCATGACAATGAACTCTCCGAACCCCCAAAACCCGAGCTAGTCATTCCCCAAAGCACGATAAACAGAACTACTAACACAAACACCTGATTTTGCATACTTGACCAGTAGGTCTTACATATGCATCAAGGATACCACGAATAGCTTTGTGATATGTGGTAGTGGCCGCAAAAAAAATGATGCTATCATCAGCAAAGAACAAATGCGAAATAGTAGGGCTAGTCCTATTGCAACGGAAGCCACCTAGCCAATTTTGGTTAACCCCTATCTATAACAAACATGACAATACCTTAGCGACAAACAAGTAGACGTATGGGGATAAAGGATCTCCTTGCCTGGGTCCCTTGGAAGGTACTAGGGAACCAAACACTCTACCATTGATCAAAAAGGAGTAACTTACAAACTTTACATAGCTCATAATTCTCCCCACCCATTTATTTGAGAAGCCTAGCTTAATCATGGCCTTGTCAATAAAATCTCAATCAACTCTATCATAACTCATAAGCCTTTGACATATCCAGTTTTAGAGCCAAAGATCCCTCTTTCCAGTTTTTGGTTTTTAGTGCATGGAGGCACTCAAAACTAATAATAGCATTATCTATAATCATTCTCCTTGGCATGAAAGCACTCTGAGTTTCCGAGATTACTTCTCCTAGAACATTTCGTAGCCTATTAGCGAGGGCCTTTGCAACAATTTTATAGACCATGTTGCACAAACTAATAGGACGATAATCAGTGATACGTTCCGCCAATGGAACATTTAGAATTATACATATCAGTGTGTTGTTAACTCTTCCCAACATTTCCCCATCATTAAGCACCTTCAGACAAGCCTCTATAACTCTTGGCCTAACCATATCCCAATTCTTCTGAAAAAACAGAGCCAGCATTCCATATGGACCCGGAGCTTTAGTCGGTCCCATATCGTAGATAGCTCGTCGGATTTCTTAAGGAGAGAAATTGAGGTCAAGAAAGGCACTAGAACGTTGAGAGAGCCTTGGTTGCAGACAGCTCAAGACTTTATTAACATCAACTGAACTTGGCCTAGTTGTTGTAAACAAATCTGAAAAGAAACATGTCACTACACTCTCCACATCTCTTTGGCCAACACGCCGGTTACCAGTTACCATTTATTATCAAGTTAACAGTTACCATTTATTATCAATTTATAAATGGTAGACAAAAAAATTCCATTTATTATCAAGCAGTCAACAAAATTACAAATGGATAAAATTAAGATTGAATGGTACTGTTTCTCCCTGAATTCTTAAAATGGTCACTAAACCCTCTAAACTCTTTGAAATTGGCAACAAGTGATGAAATCCAGATGAGAATCACTTTTTGTTCGTAATTCACGTCATGTGACTTCCATGTGCGAAGTCATAAAGGTCATTTTAGTCATTTCTTGTTTGTAATGAGGGGTAACATGTAAAAAAGAAAAAACTCAAAATCTATTTATAAAAAAGAAAAATAAATATTTTTTTCAAACTGTATAAGGAAATCTATTTAAAAATTTTAATTATATTTCTTTGAAAAAAAATATTTATTTTTCGTTTTATAAATAGATTTTGAGTTTTTTCTTTTTTACAAGTTATCCCTCATATTGCTGATCGGTCATTTATTGCATATGTTTTTGGTCCTCATTCCTCCAATCAATTGCGTGTTTCTCTAGTTATTTAGGGTTTTAATTTGTGTATTTGAGCATTTTCAGGTTGTTGGATCCAAGTGATATGTTTGAAGTATTTTAGAGGAAATGAGCAATTTTAATTGATTCAAGGGACTTTTATGCAATTTGACATGATTTTCATGCCAACCGCCTTCAAGGCCGCTGTGAATTTCCACAGCATCACCCAAAGCGCTCTCAAGAACAGTGAAGACCGCTCTAATGACAACTGTGGCTTTCACAGCGGTAGTCATAGTGGTATCCCGAAACAATGCAGATGTGACATATTGCAGGGCTCATATATCTTAGCTCCGATTGAAGTGTGTGTCCTACCACCTATAGAGTTGAAGCCCTGGAAGTCTAGTTTTCACCCAATTTACGGCTTCTCGAACTGAATTTTCTAGAAGAAGTTATGCTTTTTTTAGTACCCAAAGGTCAGATCAATCAATCATAAAATCCATGAATACTTTCGGGGTTTGTTTCGTAAGTTGTCAGAACGGGAAATATTACCTTCTTGGACATATGTGAGAGTCTTGGAAAGCAAGTAGACATCTAATCCTTATCTTTCTTCAATAAGTAATCAATTTGAGATGGATTAGGAAAGAAATAGAATCCCAAAAAGGTAGAGTTCTAAAGGGGAATTGATTTCCTTGTTGTTTAAGGATTTGGCTTAGCATCTACACTTATTTAAACCTTGTGTGAGCCCTAATTTTAGGAGATCATCGGGAGACCAGTCGGAAGGTGCCGAAGGGATGTTCCAAGCCACTAAAGGGGCCATCCCTCATCATACCACCACCATTGTTGCACTTGGAAGCTTAAAGAAGACACTCATGGGTTTTATAAACTCTTTCTCCTCTTTTAATCTTTTCATGTGTAACTAATTCTATACTAGGGAATCGATGTGAACCTATGTAATGCTCATGTTATGATTCAAACTCCATATCTTTATTAATTAATTCGGATTTAGATTTGTTCAATTCATTATATGTCTTTACTCTTGACTTGCATTGATCTATGGAAATTAATTGATACTTGTCTAGGGTTTCGATAATTTATAAATTGAGATTGCGCTATAGGAATGTAGGTTATCTTAATTACTTTCCAATTGAATGAGTATGATTGTTCTCGACATAGGAATTAATGAGAAACAATTTTGGTTCAATAATTCTTGCACGTAATGGGTTATTGGTTATAGCTCATACATTTGACAAGGGTGAGTTGTGATTAAGAACACGTGGTTAAATCTCAAGGAATTAAGGTAATACCATAATTAAGATGAGAATGAACTCTGAATCTGGATTGAATCTATTTAATGGAATTAGCTGATGAACATTGAGTATTGTATATGGGGAGCATCGATTACTTAGTTCTCTCACCTCTTGATCACATTCACATATTCTTGTTAACTGCTTTCTTAGTTTAATCTAGTGTTACTCAAATCAATAATCAAACAAAATCTCTTGGTTACTTTTAATTGCGTAGCTTTAATTAGAATTAGTTTTAGTCTTTAAATCACTTTTCCTCATGGGAACGATCCCTACTTGTCGATGTAAAAATCTCATGATTTGTGCACTTGCGAGTTAGGTTTTTATAACACTATTTTATCCATCAAGTTTTTGGTGCCATTGCCGGAGAATAGTTTAATTTATTAGTTATTTCTAGTTTTAGTTTTAGTAAATGGCTTTAGTTTAATTTTTCTTTATTTTCTTTTTCTTTTCTTTCTTTTCAGGTACAATGGATTTCTTCAAGCAACACGTTGATGGTCATTTAAATCGACAAATGGAGAAATTGATTATGATTTCGAGGAGAGAACAAACAGAGGCTTTGGATTGCAAGATATTTGGAATGGATGGTCACGAGATATTGAACTATCCTTTGAAAGAAGAATTCTTAATAGTGTCTAAAAGGTAAGATCGGCTTTGAAATCCTACAAACTAGAGCAAGTTATTGCTCAAAGCATTCAAGCACTCCAACAAAGTACTGAAGCCTACATACAGAAAGTAGTTCAAGAAAAATTAAAATGACAAAATCAGAGAATGCAAGCTTCAATGAGAATAATTGAAGCTAACCTTGAGACTATCGCTGAAGTTATACAAAGTCAAGTCTATGAAGAGCCCTTGAGCCAACCGAAGCAAGAATATACTGCCACCATCCCTTCGAATGGTGAGATTGTCGGTACCATAGTGAGTCGTGAATTTTCTGATGGCTTTTCTAGTGTTATAGATGAAGGAGTAGAAAAGGAGGGGACGGAAGAAAAAGCAAGGGAAACGGAAGATGTCTTGCTTAAGGAACCGCTCCTATACAAGGAACTCAAGCCTTATGTCCCTCCCATTACTTTTCCGAGCTGCCTACACAAAAGCAAGTGGAATAAGTGGCTTTCTGAACTTATTTCACCACACTTTATAGTGAGCATTTACTTGTCTTTGCTTATTGTGTGTAGGAACATGTCAGCGCGTGAAAATTTCTTCCAAGACCTAATCACATATAGGCACAAATTCGAGACATTGGAGTTTGGTTGAGTCGTCCTTGCACTCGTCTTGTCGATACGTTAAATTAAGCATTTGGTGGGAGGCAACCCACCTTGGTAATTTCTTTTTTTAATTTTTGTTTTAGTTTTCTAGTTTTTTGTGTTTTGTGTATCGAGTTTTTGCCTTCCATGCTTTTTCTTTATTCGTTGTTCATGCTTTTAATGTCATACAAACATTGAGGACAATGTTTAGATTAGTTTTAGGGGTGTGTGAATTTGTGGTTGCTTTATTCTTTGACAAATCTGTGGAAAAAAAAAAGTGACCTGTTTTGAAAATTTTTGAGGCAAACGTTTTGTTAAAACTGTATTGATTGGTTAGGAAATAAATTTTTCCGTTCATGTAGGGTTCTTCATTTTTTCGATACAAATCCAACGGTATAAAGAACATAAATGTTTGGGTCATGGTTTAAAAGTTATGAATGTTTCTTCGACCAAAGGTCATGGGCGATGCCCTATTTGTGAAACTCTACACGTAAATGTTTTTTGACGTCTGTTTTCTCACTTTTTCGATTCGAATTTTGAAATGGTTTCTAATTTTGAGTTTTTTTTCTTTTTTACAAGTTATCCCTCAGATTACAAACAAGAAATGACCTTTATGACTTTGCACATGGAAGTCATGTGATGCGAATTACAGACGGAAAGTGATTCTCGTCTAGATTATGTCACTTGTTACCAATTTCAAAGAGTACAGGGGGTTTAGTGACTATTTTAAAAATCCATGAGGGACATTAGCAATTCGCGAAGGCACTCATGGGACAGCGGTACCATTTAGTCTAAAATTAAATCCATACAAATATTAACTGTAAAATTCAAAATTATAATTTAACGTTTGTTTGGTTTCCAACTTTCCATTTGGAATTGAGCCAGGCTCAAATTCTATTAAAATCCATGAATTTTCTTTTACCAAAAAAATGGCTATATTTACACCTCTTTTCGTATGTAAACCCTGTTAAATTTTTTTAAAATGTTATAACTCGTAAGTACTCCCCAAATGTTACCAAATATACTCTCTATTATAATTTTTGAGAAAATGCTATAAAATAATAAGTTTAAAACAATTAAATAAAAACTGAAAAAAGGAAATGAAAAGCATGGAGGCATGGAGCCATGGAGGGCTTATTGTGTAATCTGGTGGCAGTTGGCAGCAGCCTTCAACTTCAACCATTTTTGTTTTCTTTTTAACTTTTTATTTTATGTTAAGTTAGTTACTTAATATATATGGGTGTCGATATTGACACACATAAATATGATAAACACACATATATATTAATAAAAAAATTAATTACAAAAATATCTCAATAGAAATTTAACAATAAAGACAAATTAGTTTAATTAAAAATAAAACAAATACTATGTACACCCATTAATTACAATCATATCTCTTTATTAAGAAAAAAAAAAAAAAAAAAAAAAAAAACTAAACCCTAATTATATTTCAAGTCTCAAAATCTCTCATTATCATATAACAAAGTAATAGAAAAAGAATTTTCAAAAGACTCTGATCATACAGAAGTACGTAATTTTTTTTTCTTTTTTGTTATGAACTGTATCAATAAACAAAAAGTGAGAAGTAATTTTTTTTTTTAAGATAATAGTACATCAAGGAGATTAATGGTGGTATGATGATGTGAAATCTATTGTAATAGATCAACAACTTGATTATTATCAACATAGACGATGCTTGAGATTTGTAAATGTTGAGAAGATATCTAATGCAGTTGTTGATGGCAAAAAACTTACTACGACTGTACTGTGTTTTTAAGCATGGAGAACTTAAGAATTTATCATTTATGAAATTGGGTGTGTTAATAACTTAAGAAAGTTTATAAATAAATTGTATTAAAATGAATATATTCCTTTAAATAAGGGTACTATTGACATTAAAATGAGTGTTTATAGTAATAATTTAATTTGAAATTTTAGACATATGTTTACTTATAAATATGGGTGTGCGTATTATATGTATAGGTGTCAATATCCGCACCCAATATATATAGGATAGTTCTCCTATCAGTTATCCTGAAATTATAATTTCAAGACGACCAACCACAATCATATGTTTTAATAAAAGGTTGATTTTTTTTTTAACAAACATTTGAACTTTTTAAAACGTGTGGTTGTGGTTGGTTGTCCTAGAATTATAATTTCAGGACGACCTGATAGGAGAACTATCATATATACATATAATTTAAGTTTCAGGTTATAATTTTTTAATATTAAATTGTTTATATTATAATAAAACAGTATAACTTTTCTAATTGTTTATATATATATATTTTTTTTAAATGCTCAAAATATTAATTATTTATTAATATGATATAAGACATGTATTTAAAATTATTTGATTTAAGGGTAATAGTGGAATTTTAAAAAAAATATTACTTTGGAGTGCACAAATGGTTTTAGAGGGGTGCAAATATCATCACTCTTATGAAATTTAAACTAAAACTGTGTATAAAAAATAAATAAATAAAAAAACACCTCGAAAAAACCAAACCAAACTTGTTCGGCTAAAGCTGGTTTTCTCACCCAAAAACAAGTTAACCACCGACTTGGTTGACAAAAAGCAAAACCAAGCACATCTCAGTTTGATTTGGTTTTATCTAAAAACAGAACCAAAACCAAGATACCCAACCCTAATATTATATATATATATAGAGAGAGAGAGAGAGAGTAAATTTCCACTGAAGACTTTTACAATGCACACTTTAAGCATCTTTTGATGAAATTGCATGGAATATATTAAATTTTGATTTGATTTTTTGTATAGATGATGAAAACATTGAAATACATTCACGGAAACAAATTAAAAAAATTTTAGGTGCAATAACTATTTTTTTCCGATTTTTTTGAAGATAAAATATTTAAAAATAGGGAAATATAAGAAAAAATAGTTCTCAAATCCAAAAAATTTCCAAAATTTTACCAAATGTGTATTTTAATTTTCTTACATTATAAAATATCACATTTTATTTATAAAAAAAAAAAAAAAAAAAAATGTTAGAAAGGATATTGTAGTGTATTGAGTCATAGCTCATAACCCGCTTCCAAAGAGTATTTTAATTTTATTAGGATGCATATAAAAAATCAAATCAAGATTCAATATAATCCATGCAATTTCATCAAAGGTGCTTAAAGTGTGCATTGTAAAAGTCCTCATTGGAAAATTACTCTATATATATAATAAATTTGAGAGTTTGAAGAGGGAAACGTCAATCGAAAATCGAAACTTCAATCTCATTGATACAAGTGAGAAGTGTTTACCGATAACACCTCAACTTATGTTGGAATTTATGTTATTACTAGGGGTGGGCGTGAGTCAGATCGGTTCGGTTTTGAGCCAAATTTGTTCATGACTCACTCACTCACATATACCCAGTTTTATTTTTTTGAATTGGATTGACTTGTAAAACAATTTGACTTGAACTTTTTTTTTCAGGTTTTGAGCCTTTTGGAGCATAAATTGGTGTCTTTATAAAAACAAATTCACATATCATAATTCAACAACTCCAAGTATTAAAAAAATATATATGTATTTAACTTGATAATATAAACAGAAGTCCAAATAATCCATAATATGTTCCATTATAATTCAAAATATAATCCATAATGCACATAATAACAACAATCATGATCTATTAATTACAAACAATATATATAATATTTATTTGATTTATTCAATTTGGCTCTGTTTTTTGTAGGGTAAAACCGTCAATGACTCGTATAAACACGGTTTTCATTTTATGTTTTTTCAAAGTGACATGACTCAAACTTGTGTTTTTCGATTCGGTTCGATTCAATTTATCTTGGATTGTAAAACCATGTCCAACCCTAGTTATTACAAATTTAATTTTAAGCCAATAGCTGGCTATATATTGGCTCTTCCTTTCAATCTTATATAGCTATAAAAAAAATAAAATAAAAAAGGGTTCTTTTTTTATATGGTACTATTTCCAAGGCTATTTGTGGAAAAGTCACCAAGTTATTAAGTGTTATGGAAATAGCACCGATTATTGTGTTCTGCCAAATTTGCCCCTAATATACACTTGAGTGTTGAATTTGGGGGGATTTTTTTAATTACTTTTGAGCATTTGAAGAGAGACCCACCATTATCGTTGGCGAGGACAAATCGGAGAAGGGATGGCGATGACGAATTGGAAAAGCCAACAACGACGAACTTCAAATTTTCTGTGAAATCGAAGAAGTGGACGAAGAACTGAAGGTATGTTGGTTACAACAAACTTTAAATTGTCTATTGGACATGTTTGATCTAAGATTAGATGTTTATTTGTGTTTGATTTTTTGTTGGAAGTGTTTCACCGATGTTGATTTGTGTTTTATTTTTTGTTGGCTTGATTGAAAGCTATTTTAAAGTGAGATGGTGAGAGAATTTCCTAACTAATCAACTTCAAATTGAGATCGAAATTTATTGTTGGTTATTATAAAAGTTAGTGCCATATTTTTTTCCAATTTCTGGAAAAATTTCTCCATTAGAAATTGGATTATTATTATTTTTTTTTTTTAAACTGTATATTTATTAGAAAATGCCAAAAAGCAAACCGTCTAGACAGCAAACAAGAGCTAATACAACAACCATAATCCCACAAACAAACTAAAAAACAAACCAAACAAAGCCCTTTGCTCAACTAGCACTACACCAGCAAAAACACCAGAACAAAGGAATGAACCAGAACTACAACAAAAGAAAATCTGCAAAAAAACACAACTACACAATTCAAGACACACTCCATTCGAGCTTCTCTCCTTGCATACTTGATCCAGCTTTTACTAAACTATCCGCAACTGAGTTAGAACCTCTAGGCGTGAATTTAACTTCAAGAGATCTCTGATTCAACAAAATTTGCTTGATGTCATACAACAAATTAACTTGACTAAGCAAACCAAAACCTTCTCCATTAATCCAGGCCACCACCGATTCCGAGTCACTCATGATGGTAATATTCCGGTCATCCAACAATTGGCAAGATGAAATCAGAACACATGCCTTATGAATTGCAAGAACTTCAGCCACAGCAGGATCAACTGAACCAACAAATGGTGAAAAAGGCACAAAATCTTTCCACTGGCATTGCGTAGAACACCACCAATGTCCACCGCACCACAACTTCCTCTCATTGAGCCATCCACATTAAAAATTAGATCGTTGTCCACAGGAGGTATTCAAAAACTTGGACACCTAGCTTTCGTAGATTTACTGTCAATACATCTTCCTACAACATCCAAAAAAAGCAGTGTAGTGTCAACATTAGAACCACATCCAAAGTTTTTGAACCACCAAACAACCTTAAATTTTACTGAGTCTAAAGTCCTAGTCTGATCTACGACCTTCCCATTAAACACAATATTATTACGCATCTCCCAAATGGACCTAAGCAAAGCATAAAATAGAATATTCCAAGCGATGGCTCTTGACTTAGACGGACACAAACCTTCCCAAGCTTCCATCCAACCTGAAACTGAAACATTGAAACAAGAGTTAACACCCCCACCATCCGATAGCCAACGCCCACAACTCCTAGGACCAATCGCATTGAAGAAACAAGTGATCAATCGTCTCAGACCCTTTGCCACATAACGGACACTCAATGCTATCCAAATGAATCAAGCCAAAATTATTAAGAAAACCTCTAACAAAATTCGACCTTTAAGCTGAAAATAATACAAACGTAGTTAAATTGCTTAAAGCATACCTAGAGGAAGGGGGTGAATAAGTTTTTACACCTTTTTCAATCAATTGAAAAAACATTCGTTTGTCCCTCAAGGTAGCTTTACATGCAACACATAATCCAAAAGAATCCATACATAGACAATATAATCATGTGATCATTTAGGCAATGTCTACATATATAAGGAGTTGTATGAGGTATAAAACACAAAAAACTCAACAACAAAGAATACTTGTATTATGGTATTTTCAAAGGAATTACAAGTGTTAACAAATATAATTATACATCAAAGTAACAATATACAAAAGAATAAATAATATAAGAATGATCAAACCTTTATTTCTTTACAAATCACACTTAACAAATCTTGATTCCAAAACTTCACAAGTGATTAATGTACTACAAAATTAAGAGCAAACATATATATAAAGAGAGATAGGAAGAATTAACCAATGAGTTTTTTTAACGTGGTAAAACCTCCAAGGAGGAAACACCCACGGGTTGAACTACAACCATTGGGTACTATATATATTGGATGGTAAATTAAAAATTCCACAAAGTGACCAATCCTAGATCACCAACCCATGTAGAGTCTATGTCTATCAAACTCTATTGGAAAGTATGAAATCCCTCAATGATGCGAAACCACCATATATTGGATAACAGACCAAACCAACATCAACGGAAGATTAGAAATTCCTCAAGAGTGCATACACATCCCGTGTACCCCGCTCTATTGGAGTCTATGTCTATCTATACACCTAGGCCTACCAATAATATAGCCAACTCTCTATCCAAGGAACTCATGTCTCTAGAGAGCCTCCCTTGCATAGCTATCCAGACCTTCCCGACCCTAGCAATGACTTCTTGCTTGCTTATCCGAGTCATCCCAACTCTAAACAAGACTTCTTGCTTAGCTATCCGGACTCCCGTCCTAACCAAGACTTCATGCCTTTCACAAGAACTTCCTAGTGTGATCATGTGAATGCAAATGATGCAAACAAGCAAACAACATAGAACATGTGATCAATACATTCCATGGAACAACTAGACCTAAACATGTGAGAACATAAGTAAAGTAATCTAGATGCAAAAACATGAATTAAACCTAGAGCATGTGAAAAGCATCTAACACAAAAGCTCATAATTCTATTCATACAAATAACACTTGAATTACACATATATATGAAGCACATATTCAAGATGTCATAAACATACACAAAAATGCTAGAATCACAAAATGTATTCAATAAACATTCTAGCCAAAGATTTAGAGCATGGATATATTGATGAATCAATTGAATCCTAGATGTCTCTAAAAACACATACAAGAGCCTTAATCCTAGATTACATTAATCAAGGATCAAAACACATTTCAAGGATTATTGATCATAAAATGATTCAATCAAGTCACAAATAATCCTAGATATCAATCTAATCACAATACAACTCTCAAACATGTGAAAAACCTAGAATCTAAGAAACTAGTTCACATATGTCTCTATATAGACTTTTGATTAGGATTGATTGTGAAGCTATCTTTCTCAATAGCATTCACTAAACATACAAGTATATATAGAAGAAGAAACACCAAGGTAATTGAAGGTTATAAAAGAAGAAATCCTAAAGATATGAACACTACCTTGGATTCTCGAGCTGGTTCGGTTTTCTGTATGCAACCACCAGAAACGTCAATCAAAAAGCTGCCAAATCACTTGGAAAAGGTAGAGGACTCGATTATGAATAATCTCCAACTTGAATCACTCAATTCTGAGTTCGTATGAGAAAGTTATGGTGTTTGGAAAGTGAGAAAAAGTTGAGAGAAAATTATGCACTTAGGAAATTCTAATTTTTCTTCTTGAATGAAATGGGAGGGAATGGAAATATTTAAAATGAAGAGAGAGAGGGAAAGAGGCAGCCAATTAGGACATGCAACGTCATCTCCACGTGTGGCCTGTGTGTGGCACACGTGGGCAGAGAGACATCCCAGCCGTGTGGCACACGTGGAACATCAAGGTTGGCCTTTGGCCAATCTCGCTCCTCTCGCGTTCTTCTACCGTATTCGGTCCTCCGAACTCCGATTTTGAATCCGTCTTTGGATTACAAATCGTGACTCCCTCACACACAACAAAAACTACAAAACTTTGCAAAAGGTTGAGAATTCATCTCGAAAAATAACGATGAAGACAACTTAACGAGTGAGAACGCAAAGTAACGTAGCTACATCGTTTGGACTCGAAACCTAATGAATAAGTAACCAAAATGACCGGGACTCAATAAGGAATCATAAAAGATCATTTTCAAGTCCAAAAATAATAAAATGAAAACAAATAGACACCAAGTCACACACATATACCGTTTCCTAGACATAGTCCTAGAACATGCATTTTTCCAATGACTATCAATTTAAATCTAATGCATGAGCACATATTTCCAAGTGTGTGAAAGTGTTATAACAATGATATAAAATCATGCAAGGACACATATGAATGTCATGTGTGTGTGTGCCTAAGCTTTGTAAGAGGAATGAGGTCTAAAATACATTTATTGTGAAACTTAGCACATTTCTCTTTGAAGACTCCATCTTACATATGTTGTGGCCAAGTCTTTCTTTGAAGCTTTGAATCATCAATTCTAAGACCACTAAACGATACAAGAAAAAAACACCGCTTTGATATGGAATACATGCTAAGACAAACCAAAAACCTAACATAAGCAACTGCCATAAAAACACCTTGACTTTCGAGGGGTAAATCGCCTTCCAAAGAAACGAACAAACTGAAATATCAGCCCCACTGCCTTCTGATTCCAAGCATCTTCTAAAAGATTTAACTGAGAATAAACCATTCGCATTGAAAGACCATGCCAAAGCATCCTGAAAATCCCTTGAATTACCGTACTCTCCAAAGCAACCAAGAAGCAATTCCATTACTCAATCTCCCAGTCAAAAAGCACTCTCCTCATTTTAACCTCACACACCCACTTTGAACCTTCAAATCTCCCAAAATCCTTTTCCATACCATCTTTATTAATTGACAAAGCATAAATCCTTGAAAACTCAATTTTCAATGGGATAGAGTCCCATTTTAAGTCCACCCAAAACCACACATTCTCACTAGACCCAACTATTACCTAGATGCCATCCTTTATTATTTTGAATGTCCTTTGCCCTACATCAAATAATATATTGATGGACTTGACAAAACCCGAGCAAGTTTTCAAACCAAGGCAATCCCACACCAAACTATAGACCCTCAATCCATACTTAGCACAGATCACCTTCCTCCATAGGAATAGTGCTCCCTACTAAATCTCCATACCCATTTTGCCAATAAACTCTACCATTTATCTCTCATTCTACCAATTCCTAAACCCCTAGTATTCTTATGTTTACATATTGAATCCCAATCCACTGCATGCATTTTTTTTTTATCAAGCCATATTACAAAAGAAATCCCTTTTGAGCTTCTATATCTTCTTAACTACACCCACCAGATTGCCAAACACCAGCATGAAAAATGACAGAAGACTAGAGAGGACCACCTTAATAAGAACCAATCTACCACCCTTCGACAAGAAACCTCTCTTCCATGAAGCTAATATGTCTTTCACCTTTTCAATGACCGGATTCCAAAGATCATCCTTTTTGCCCCAAGTAAGTTATCAAAAGAGACACATAGGCACACCTAAAAACCCTAGCCCACTTTTCATCCCCTTGATTTTTCTTCCTTACTTTAACAAGGCAGGACTTGTGAAAATTAATTTTGAGACCGGAAACTAGCTCGAAACATCTAAAAATCCTTTTTGCATTTAAAAGGAAATCCATACGAGGTTCAATGAAAAGCACAGTTTCATCAGCAAATTGAAGAAGAGTGATATGGATAGCATTATTACTGAACCTAATCCCACGAATCATACCACGATCTCTAGCCTTAACAAGTATGGTACTCAATACTTCCACGACCAAATTAAATAAAAATGGAGACAACTGGTCTCCTTGACGCAACCCCTAGTAATCGGAAATTCCTTTGTCGGGCTCCCATTAACCAAAACTAACAACAATGGAGATGATACACACCATCTAATCCACTCAATCCATTTTGACCCAAAACCCATCATACTCATCGCTTCCATCAAAAAACCATGATCTATACTGTCGTAGGCTTTCTCAAAATCAAGCTTCACTAATAATCCACATTTGCCATTCTTTTTCCAAGAATGAATAATCCCTTCAACTATTACATAGCTATCCACAATCTATCTATCCTTCACGAACGCCATTTGATTCAGACTTATGATTGAGTTCATCACCAATTTTAACCGATTAGCCAAAACCTTCGCTAATACTTTGTAAACAGCGCCCACCAAACTAGTGGGTCTATAACCCTTCAGTGATTTCTAATCTTCGGAACTAGAGCAATAAATGTCCTATTCACATGATTTACCACCAATCCATCCCTATGAAATTCACATATAAAATTCATAAAATCTACCTGTATAACATCCAGTTGGATTTGACAAAATTCAGATTCAAACCATCCAGTCCTGGTGCTTTATCTCCATCACAATCAAATATAGAAACCCAAACTTCATCCAACATAAAATGCTCTTTCAACTTCACCTTCTCCTCATCCGAAATTTTTTGTAATGGAAGATCAATTATCCTTGGTCTATTCCTCACATTTTCCTAAAGTGATTACTGAAATATTGGAAGATACCAGCATTTACTTGAACCGGTCCAACACATCTAATACCATCTATTGTCATTTCACCAATATTATTTATCTTCCTTCTCAAATCTGTCGTAAGGTGGAAGAATCTAGTATTCCTATCACCCTCTTTTAGCCACTTAATCCTCGAGCACTGTCTCCATTTCTACTATTCCTACCGAATATTCCTCCAAATCTTCACAAGACAGTTTTTCCTTTTCCGTTTTAAATTTTCTGACCAACCACCAATTACTGCTTTCTTCTCAATCTCCTTTTAGCTCCGCTTCTAAAAGTTTAGAAGAATCACCACACAACTTCCTCCTTCTTGCCCATGCCTTCAAATATCTTTTCACTACTCTAGTCTTCCTCGCAATCTTGACACCAAACGAACCATTCCCACCATAGCTCTTCCAAGTTTCTCGCACCCCCTCCATCAATTCTCCATCCATTTTGAATACGAAATGGTTTTGGTCCCCAATCTTCCATTAGAACCCCTAACATAATTGGGTTGTGATCCGATAAACTCCTACATAGACCCCTTTGAAAAAGGGATGGAAACCAAGAGAGGGACAAAGGAGCACAAAGGAACCTGTCAAGTCTCGCCCAAGAACCACATTCCATATTATTAGTCCATGTAAAATACATACCTTGAAGGGGAATATCCACCACCATGGCCAAATGAATGAAGAAGTTAAAGTTTCTCATGGACCTCGAACTGCCTGTACTTCCACTCCTCTCACTTTGGTTCAAAACCGTATTAAAATCCCCTCTGATCACCCAAGCACCCGGCAAGGCTGTTTGAGCATCAAGTATGTATTTCCACAACTCAATTCTCCTAGATTCTTGATTATTCGCATAAACGTTAAAAAAATTAACCTTCTCTTTCAATTTTGTTAACACACCTGAAATAATAATGCAACGATCGTTCGAAATATATGCCTTAACTTCGAAAGAATCCTCATTCCAAAGAGTAAGCAACCCACCTGCATTATTTATGAGAAGAACAATTTTTTGATGGTTGTGTTTAGACTAAAAAAAAAAAGAATTTTCTGATGAGTTTATCATTGTTGATGCCAAATGCATATTGATTTTGAATATCTTCAAGTCAATATTAGTTAACCGACTATATGCTTTGTTGATTGAAAAAAGAATTTAAACATGTGATGATATTGAGGAAATAGGAGATTTTTTGTTGGTAGTGTTTCACCGATGTTGATGTCTTTGATTTATAATGTGCTCTGTTTCTATCAAGTTTATTGAAGTATTATACTAACTAAAACAAATAATGCACGGTGTGTATAATGTTAATCTAGAGGGGGGGTGAATAGATTTTATCACTTTTTACCCAATTTTCGTTATTAGTCAAATATACGAAAATACCCATAACTAGTCAATTTATATATCAAGTGTAATATGTGCGGAATTATAAATGACACTTAATATTTATGTGGAAATCCTCAACAAGGAAAAACCACGGGCTGGTAAGTGCGCCACACTCGAACCTCGAATCCACTAATTGCGATAGCGTATACAACCTAATCCTGGTTTGACGGCCTAATCTCGGCCAATATCCCGCTACCACTACCCACAGGCCTTTAAAAGCGGATCTAGTCCAATTTGCTTGAGAGACCACCTAATCTCGGTCAATCTCACAAGACTTACTTCTCAATGAAAAGATAAAACATCCTATGTGAATATATGATAATATTCAAGGAACAGACAAGGCTAGGGAACCTTAGATGCTTATCTAGAATGACAATATAACAATTAATTCATTCCTAGATAACAAGAGCTAAATGACATGTCATAAAGCTTAGCTAAACATAGATTAGGCAATCCTATGAAGCTATCAAAATACAACACTCAATCAATACATCACAATCAATCTCTATTTTGTATCTAGAATATATTCTAAGAGCATACAAATGATAAAAGAGATGACTTGTTAAGAAAGACACTAAAATTAGATGAAGTTAGTGAAAATCTTACCAAGTAAGATGTGATGATGCAAACTTATGCATGGATGCACTCTATATGAGCATAGATGATGCAATATGAAGTTTGATGCAAAAGGGAAATGCTTTGAGTGATTGAAGGTGAGTTCTTAATGATTTTGTCTCTTGAAATGTGTTCTAAGAGAAAAATATGCTTTTGGAACTCTTGGGGCCGACCTAAAATGAAAATGGATATTTATAGGCTCCCAACAAAACTGCAGTGTTTTGGACTTTCACGCAAGGCGGACTACCACGGTTGGGTCAACCGCGGCACTTTAACCGCGGCATAGAGAATGTATCTCTGTCGCTAGTGTGCCGAATCAACCGCGGTAGAGAAGGGACATCTCTGTCCCTAGCATGCCACAGTTATCCAACTGCGGCAAAGAAGGTCAATGCCTTCTCATGCAGCTTCTCACACAAAGATCATACAATGGGTGCAAGTGTGTGAGTAAAGTGAATGCATCCTAATGCCTAACATGTTATGGCATTTAACTAGCAGGATGCAAACAATTAAACATTCAAGAAGAGAGATTAATGAACATTAATGCACACAATATAAACACACACAACATACAACAAAAGACATATGCATGGGTTATGGGTGTGTGCAACTATCTCTTCAAAGCAAGTAAGCACTTAGAAATTTACCTTTGAAGTGTTTGATCTCTTGAGGTCTTGAAAGAGACGTTGAGCTTGAATCTCAATCACCTAAACTACCCTTACATTCAAACCCCAATATGTGGTTTATCCACGAAATAAGCCAATTAATAAATGGGAATCATTACACTAACAATTGCATTAACACCAACTATATGTGAAAATTACTGTTAAAAAATAGATGTCAGTTTTTCAATTTAGATTTTCTTTGTTCTTGCTTAAATTATTTGTTATATATCTATAACAAAAGTGAAGTAGAAATAAGAATTATTTATTCAGTGTTAGTGAACTATAATTCTCTTAAAGGGTCTTGCTATCGCAAACATAGTTTTAGTTGCAATCACCTTTTGTTTTTGATTCAAGATTACCTGCAGTCTCTTCATGGCATTGAATTATTGAAATGGGAATCAAATGAACTTGTTAATAACACAATTTTTTTGTAATTTGATTTATCTTAGTCTTGCTATGACGTTCTTTCACACTTCATCATGTTGTAAAGCCTGCCAACATCTCGTCTTAATTGTCGGTTGCATAAGGTCAGTATACTATACCTTCCAATCTTCTCTCTTACGATACTGAAATTGCACAATCTGGTTACAAAAGTCATTTTCTTGTTTATTTGGTTAGGTTATAAGCAAACATTCGAAGAAAGATCTGTCTACCCAACCTAAGGTCAAGTATTTTACCCAAGTGAAGGCTCGACCTCCCACATTTGTTGCCTTCTTGAGCCAAAAGACAGAACTATCTGATACAGATCTCTGTTTTTTAACCAAATCTTTGAAGAAAGACTTCGACTTGGGTGGCATTCCTATAAGGATAATGCAGAAAACTATACCAAGAAAATCTAGGAATAGCAATAGCAAAAGCAGTCAATCTACCCATAGAATGGTTGAAATGACCTTATCTGACAAGAGAATTACCCTTGCATAAGTACACACAACTAGTTTAAGCTCACCAGAGGTTATAGTTTTTCGGCAACTTCATTATTTTTAGATTTTGCTTTGGAAAAAAATGGCTCATACAAATGCTGAGTTGGTTTTGATGCTCATGATTATTTAATTGTTGTATTTCTTACATTTGATAACATTTCTTTGTATTGTATATAGTTGCTAGAATCACTCATCGATTCATGCATTATAGAGAAAATTTGGCAGCAAATTGGTAACTGAGGAACATATAGACATGTATTATGTATATGCATGGCTTCTGGAATTCTACAAGTGTATTAGTGATTAATTTACGCAATGTTAAAGTATATTTAATATATTTGACAGTAGTTACATTCTTGTGTCTACTGCTTCATAGATTTCCTTTCAAGTTAATTTTTCCAACTATATTTGACAATAAGTCTATTTAATATAAGTCTCGGCTGTCGATACATATAAATTATAGTTAAAATAAGTTTCATCAAATTTAAAAAAAAAATAAAAAAAATAAAAAAACCAAGTACCATATAACATGCAAGTGAAAAGGTCTTTTAGATAGTCTGATTTTGTTTTTCAAATTTCTCACAGTAAGTCTCGAGTAAATGTGTGTTATGTCTCGGCTACGATGGAATAAGTCTCGGGTAACTAACTGAGACTTATTTGAAGATAACCGAGACTTATTATATATTAGTCGAGACTTATTGGAAATTTAGAAACTTGCTAGAATCAAGAATTTGGAAACCAGAGAGTAAACTTTCGTTAGTTTTTGGGAACATAAGTCTCTGGTAAACTTCCGGTAAGTCTCGGCTATGATGGAATAAGTCTCGGGTAACTACCCAAGACTTATTTGAAGATACCCAAGGCTTATTGGAAGATAGCTGAGACTTATTATATATTAACCGAGACTTATTGAAAGTTTAGAAACTTGCTGGAATCAAGAATTTGGAAACCAGAGAGTAAACTTTCGTCAGTTTTTGGGAACATAAGTCTCGAGTAAACTTTCGGTAAGTCTCGGTTTATATATAATAAGTCTCGAGTAACTAATCGAGACTTATTTGAAGATACCCGAGACTTAATGGAAGATAGCTAAGACTTAATATATATTAGTTGAGACTTATCGAAAGTTTAGAAACTTGCTGGAATTAAGAATTTGGAAACCGACAAGAGGTTGAATAACAACTTGATCGATTATTTTGAGAGGTTTGTAAGCTCCCGATCGACTATTTTCAGAGGTTTGTGAGGTCAACGAAAATCTGAAATAAATAGAGTGAGAGAGACAATTGTGAGTGAGAGAGAGAGAGGGAGAGAGAGAGAGAGAGAGAAAGAGAGAGAGAGAGAGAGAGAGATAGCTTCGTTTTTCTCCAACTAAAAGAAAGAAGAAAGAAGAAATCAAGGTTTGTGAGGTCAATGAAAATTTGAAATAGATGGAGTGAGAGAGACAAGTGAGAGAGTGAGAGAGAGAGAGAGAGAGAAAGCTTCGTTCTTTCTCCAACAAGAAGAAAGAAGGAAGAAGAAAGAAGACATCAAGGCATTTTTGTCCACCTCTATACTTTGGTGCTATAAAACATGAGTGATGTTATTGGCACACCCCCTACTTATCTATTTATGCTCCACATTTTTAATTATTTAGTATTATTTTTTTTCCTTTATCAAAATTACTAAAAGAGACATACAATTTAAGAAAAAAAAATATTCTATAAAGTAAATTTAATAAAACCCCACATTTCTTTTCACAAAAAAGAAAAAAAAAAATCAACATTCTTTTAATCCTTTTCTTGCAATATTTTTTTTTTTTTTCATAACTCTCAAACCCTAAAAATACTTGTACCGGATCTTATTTAAATAATAAATCAAACACTTTGGGTGCATTAGACAGATGAGATATTAATTGTTATTTAATTTCATTACTCTTTTAGAATTTAAAAGTGAAATGATGATAATCTAAACAAATACTTGTTCTTTGCTTCTATTTCGTTTTGTTTATGGAATGTTTCGTTTTTTTTTTCTTTGTGTGTTCTGTCTTGGGTTGCTCTGTTCTTTGCTCTTTTCTTGAAGCTGATTATTTGTTCTTTGTCTTGTGACTTCCTGACCATTTCTATAAAGTTTGATGTTAAAAAAATAAATAAATAAAAATAAAGAAGAAATAGAAGGAAAAAGGAAAAAAAAAAAAATCGTTCACCACTCTAAAACATAGAATTATTAAGTTAGTGATATTACCACAAAACCAATCAAATTTGGTGCTATTTCGCCATGTTTCACTAAAATAAAAAAAAAAATTAAATTAAATTAAATTAAATTAAAATTAAATAAAAAAACCTAAACTATTACATCCATCTTTTATATAGCTATTTAAAAAAAAAAATCAAATCAAATCAAAAACCCTTGCACAATTACAGGTTAAACTAGCAATTTCAACACCTATTTTCCCGATTCATATAAAATTGTAATTTTATTTTTTTTTCCCTTCTTAACTGTGGACATGTTCAAGCATTTGGCATGTTGAAAAAATACTCTTGGCTATGTCTTTCTGGCTTGATTTGGAATCTATACATAGTATAATAATTGATGAATGATGCCACAACAATTGACATTAACATTACATCGAAGTATCATGAGTAAAATTCTTATTCATTTAGATTTACACAGAAAGAATTAATTAGCAAAAACAAAGAAAATATGATACATACAGACCTGTAATTTAAGTTTACGAATCTGGTTTATGTAACAACATTTTGTATATCATTTTACACGAGGAGCGATTTGAGATATCCTTTCATCTTCCAAAAGTGCATATGGATCAACGTACTGTGGTGGCGAAATAAGCCTGTCACTTCCGTCGTGAATGAAGGCTGGCCCAAAATACTGCCCAAGATATAGCAAATCGGTCAATATTCACTTTAATAACATGAACCAACTACCAAGTGATCTAAAGAACAAATGCACCACAAAATATTTTTCAAGATCACTAAAAATGTGCAAGTATCCAACCCATCAAATCTCACAATCTATATCTATTTGACACTTAGTTTTGTATATTTTTATTCTTTATTCTTTTTCAATTCACTGTAAATCACCACTAGCATCTTGCCAATCTAGAACAGCAAATTTTTAAAGACAAATTACTCACATATCTTTCTTTCTTTCTTTCTTCTTCTTAAATTATCTGAATCGATGCATAACTAATCAATGCCTACTTAGAACAAATTAAGCTGAAAAGTCAGCAAAAATCTTATAGCTAGAACTGATAAAGAAAAAAAGCATCTCTCTGCAGTAATAACCAACACAAACTTCCAAATCAACTTTGAAGACAATTTAGCCACACATCAATATTTCCTATTTGATCATGAATATTAACTGAATTGCTCCCATGACTTTGTTATTCCTAATTAGGATAAAAGTAATTTGAGGCAGATACAGAAACAATCTTGTAGCTATACTTATAAGAAAAAGAAAGAAACCACACACACACACTTCAGAGTAGATGTCACCTTCTAAATGAACTTCCAACTATCAAACTTCAAAAGAAATCCACTTATTTATCCACTAACTAGATGGTTGAATGTTCCCAATGGCCACACAACATATAAGAACGTATTTACTATAATTAAGCAAAGCCAAAAGATATTTGACACTGGAAATTCTTAGAAGACCAAGAATTGGTCCACAGTATAATGATAGAGCTATACAATGAGATATAATAAGAGTATCTATACGACAAGAAAGAGAGCTTACAAAGTAGAGGCCTGAAAAGAATGCCACAGTAATCAGGATCAATGGCCAAAATGCCAAGAAAAATGTCCCTCCAAGTGTTAGCAGAAATTTAGCCCGCGGTATTAACCCCTGAAACAGATAAAAATATAAGTTCATTCTTTCTACATGCTTCAGTGTTGTGTGCATACAAGCAAAGAAAGCTAATGACTTGCATTGAAATAAATTGGGAGATTACTTCTTCTACAACTACATTTGATATAGTTAAAGAAAACAAAAATTATTACCAAAAATTGCTTCTAACCACATGATATGCAATGAACACATTGACATATTGTAAGCAAATTCAAAACATAAAATACAAAGATTTAATGAGAACAAAATGAATACAAAACAATACAAGCATAAAAATATAATTCTCAAACTAACACATAATAGCCGACAAAAATCACATTTCAAGACAAAAATTGCAGGATAAACCTCACCGAAATGTTTTTATAATTCTATCATACACCAATGGGAAATGAAGAGTTTGTTTCCATTCTATGTAAAATAAATGAGTTACTTGTTCCACACAGAAGGGCAATATAAAATCGAAACTCCAACGTAAGACCGATGTTTTTACAAGTTCCAAAATATAAGAACCCGAGTGATTCAGATCACATACCATAAAGAATGAAAAGCCAACAGCATATTTATACGTGGATTGAGCTGATGCAAAGGATACATGAAGCAACTACTTATTAAAGTGGTTAAAAAATTAAAAAAGATTACCATAACTTACGCATATTTTACACTTACAGACTACAGTATGCAATTTATGAGATATACAAATTGGTCCATCTTAACAAACATAGAAACATAGGGAATATGAGAAAATATGAACAGGAAACTGAATCTTAGTCAAAAGAATAAACCATGAGCCAGTGATTTGAAGTGCTTTTTTTGGTGACTCTAAATTTCATTATATTCCATACAAGCTAACAGACTAACATCTTCTTAATAATGTCTTGCCTGTATCAAATGCTGTAATAGTGGAAGCAGATAGTCAAAGGTCAATCACAAAAGAATATGATGAATGGGGTTTCACCCACTCAGAAATTGAACGATTAGAGTTTTCTATATTTTTTTCAGTATAATACGCTAAACAAATATAATATTTTTCAAGGATTTAAATTTTCTCCATGTGTAATCAGGCAAATTGACCTACGGAACCAAAAAGGTCCCAACCACTTTATGCTGCACATTAATGAAAAAGCCTTTTAGCCCGACAATATTTACCACAGAAGAGATGACATTAGTTACAAGAACAAGTATTTTCTCAAGCACTAGTCACTTATAACAGTAAATTTTCATGTTCCTCTTCTTCTATTTCAGTTTAAGATAAATCCTCAAACTAAAAATAAAATATGCTATGCCCTTCTAAGAAGGTCTAACTTACCAGGGAAGTGGAAGTGAGAAAATGAGAAAGGAGAAGAAAATTTATGAACATGATGTTGAAAATCAGGAATGATTATAAGTAAGAACAAGTGAAAAGAGCTCAAGAATCATTTCAATAAATTGGTAACACAAAAACATATTTCCTTCATGGTAACGAGATGTCAGTAAACTCTTCATGTTTATATAAAATTGAAATAGATTTAACTAAAACATGACTCTTAAGTTTAAAGAAAATTTAAAAGGTTTGGGCTAAAAATTTATTTATGAACCAATCAATAAAAAGAATGTACCAACCTCAATGCCTTCACTGTTCAATGCCATGGATCGCTCCCTCTGATTAGATAAGTTTTTGTCTAATTCAGTCGAGACTGTATTTCTTTTTGAGAATCCTCCGTCTTGTTCCCTCGATTTTGTCTCATCATCCGTTCCATAATCAGTTCTGTTTGTTTCCTCAAGCAATGAAGTTGGATTCATACCTCTCCTCCTTAGTTCCTTCATGAATAATGACTCGGGAGGTTCTTCACCTGAAAAACATTTTCTATTAGGCACAAAAATACTAAAATAGAATCATAATGATAAATAAAAGAAATTTTAAGGGAGGCCATTATAGTACGGTCAGAAAAACATTCTTAACCCACTAAGTATAGTAAGTAACCATCTCTTCATGAGCTGGTTTATACAATTTTCATAAAGTTGGAGTAGTCTCTCACTCACTCCATATATAAATAACTACTTAACCCGCCAAGTATAGTAAGTAACCTTTAACTTTGTTTTAAAAAACATGTGGAAGACCTACCTCCATTGCTACGCCACCTCAAGCATAAAAAAGAGTAAGTTTCATGGATCCTAAATGCATTGTTAAACATTTACACTTGATGAAAACTCATACCTTGCAAAAAAACTTCTTTCCAAATTTTCCCTCTTCAGAGGTATGTATAAACTTCATTTGAAATAAAATTCAAACTTAAGCATACGTTCATAATCGCAACAATTTCTTAATACAAACACAAGAGTTTTAACTGGCGCATCCATCTGCTTCCCCTTTATCTATTAGTCCATAATTATGTTGTTCCATTATTTCAACAAAAATCCCAAGAATTCTCTCTAATAATTCCTTCGATTGAAGTTTTGAACTTTGAAGTTACTAAAATTATAAATAAATTTAATAACTAAGATGACTCTTGACTTCAACTGAAATTTTCAAACACATAAAAACATTATCAAATTCCATTATTATTCTTCATTAGTAAAGAAAGTTACGAAAGAAACATATTTAAAGTTAAAAAAATTAATTGATTAATTATCGCAGTCAATATAAAAATTTAAAAATAAATAAATAAATAAATAAAACGAATAGTGAACAACTTGCCATTGCTTTGGTTATCTCCATCTTGAACACTACAGCAGACCCTAAATTTCTTTCTAATAAAACACCGCGACCTTTTGTAACCTCTGGACTTGAGAATCACTTTCCTGGAATCCGATTTTGCCGGAAATTTCGAGTGCGAAATGGAAACCGGAGTCAACAAACTTGATTTCAGAATATGAATAGAAGCAGCAGCAGCAGCAACGGCCATTTGTTGTTTACTCGTGATGATTTCGTTTTTGGTTTTTCTTTGTTTTCTTGCATCAATGAAAGCACAATTTCATATTGAACAATAAGAACTTCTTTTTTTTCTTTTTTGAAAATAATAATAATTTTGAGAGGGTATGGTGTTGTATTTTAGCGGCACCGAGTATGCGTAGGTTAGATTTAGAGCGTGTAGAGTGACTAACGTGAGCGGAGAATGACTTGGCTTGTTAGTTTGTGGCTGGAAGTTCGCGGTTGGAGAGAAGTATGGACACGTCAATGAGTGAAAGGTCACGTGAGTTTGTGATTGATTACAAATTTACAATTTACAATAATACACAAGTCGCTGTTGCTGACTTGCTTGTCCAATTTTGTCTATTATTCTGTTCCTGTCCCCAAAGAATTAATTTTGGGGTTAAAATCAAAAACTTCCCCAGTATTTTCGATTATTCATTCTTCAAAGTGTAGAGAAGTTGTGTTTATTCAACAACATCCCCTAGAAACATACGGCTATTATCAATTTGGATATCAAGGGCAGAGTTGAACTTTTACAATATCGGAAATAAAAAAAAATAATAATAATAAGAGTTAAATTTGAAAATTT
The DNA here is from genome assembly GCA_035582765.1 of Acer negundo. Lineage (NCBI taxonomy): Eukaryota > Viridiplantae > Streptophyta > Magnoliopsida > Sapindales > Sapindaceae > Acer > Acer negundo. The sequence goes on along the minus strand of CM069236.1, from coordinate 11,289,355 downwards.
CATATGAACTTTTAACTATTATTGGATAGCTACTAGCTAGTGAAGAATGCATTTATAATTATTGATTCGTTTTGTCATGTGAAATAATGAAAATAGCAGCATATAAAGTAAAAAGGCACGAGTCTTTGTGTTTTGAACGCGCCTAAGCGCGTCAAATTTGGTTTCTTTGCTTCAAACATTTCTTGCCCACGCGCCGTTGCTTTTTGGGTCTTTTTGCGTCCTACGAATGAAATTTTGTGTTCTCAGCTCACCAAGAGGCAGAGAAACACGAGATGATGAAAGACAAACCACCCGACACCATTTCTACGGCGAAGAGAGCTCGAGCCCAAGAAGATGCAGAGAAGAGTTACCTGAGAAATGCAGCTGGTGTGAGCTTCAAATCGAAATTGCTAGGCTCCACTAACCCTAGTAACCGGTATGGTTTTGGAGCTGGAAAGGAGAAATTAAAGATTACAGAAGGAGATATCACGTTCGTTGAAGGTCCTACTGGCCCTACCATGAAGCTCTCTCTGGATTTGAAAGTTCAGCTTTGCAAGCCTTGGTCGAATGCCCTGATTTTGAAGATAATGGGAAGGTCTCATACTCTCAACTTCATGCTTCAGAAACTTCGACAAAAATGGCCCTTAATAGGTCAGTGGCAACTCACAAATTTAGAGGATGGGTACTTTGTTGTGAGATTTCAGATGCAAGAGGACCTTGATTTTGTGTGACCGGTGGACCCTAGGTTATTGCTAACCAATATCTAGTTGTTCAGAAATGGATGCCTAACTTTTTGCCTGGTGAAGATGAAATTCAAAGTATGCCAGTATGGGTTAGGCTCTTTAGATTGCCGATGGAGTGGATTAATGTGGACTTGTTATGGAATATAGCAGGGATGTTAGGTAACACTTACAAAGTTGACCCTATTACTGAATCACAAGCTATGGGGAGATTTGGAAGGATTTGTATTGAGATAGATATCACAAAGCCTTTAAAGGGGTCTCTCAATGTAGAAGAAAGAACCATTAAGGTTGAGTATGAGAACCTGGGATTATCTGTTTCAACTGTGGAAGAATAGGGCATAGCAAATAGATGTGCAAGGAAGGGGATATGGAACAAGGTAAGGCTACTGATATGCCTAATGATGGAGAAGTACTTAATAGTGCTGGGAATGAATCCTATGGTCCTTGGATGCAAGTTTCTTATGGTAGAAATGAGAGAAACAATATTGGCACCATAAATTTTGGTAGAAAGAGTGGTGGTGTAGGTAATTCTGGGGGAGTTAATTATGGCTCCAAGGTAAACAATAGACCTCATGTTAAGGTGGAGAGAGCAGCTATAATACAGAAGGAGACAGGTAGTAGGGTCATGGACAATAATGGCAAAAAAGGTGGTCGTTCTAACAACCCTGTGAACCATGGGAATAAGAAAGTTGGGGGATCTAGATTTGAAATTCTGAGGGAAGAAATGGATGAGAATATTGGAGCTAAAAAGGAACAATCCCGTACCCCGTACCCTTAAGCAAAAAAAGTCAGATTTGAACAAAATCCTTTCTGAAATTTCTATCAAAGAAAGAACTAGTAGGGAGCAGAATAGCAGCCAATCCAAAAATTACTTGGAGGTGAACAAGAGTGGTTTCTACTAGCCGTTTAAGGAAAATGTGAATAAGGGAGGAATGAGTAATAAGGTGAATAAAGGAAAGCAACAAGAAATGATGGAGGAGGTAATTAAAGACTCTGAAGTCCTACAAGCTCTCCATCAAGAAATGATGGAGTCAACTAAGATTGATAATGTTGTTGGAGACGGTAGTATGAACGTCAATGTTCATATTACGTTTGGTGATTATGTTGATCAGGTGGATATCCCCGGTGCTAGTAACTTCAAAGAAGTTGCCTCTAAACTTAAAGAGGCAATGGAGGTTGCCATGGAGTAATATGGTCCTTCCTTCCCTTATAGTTGTTTATGATGTTTGGCACTTGGAATGTTAGGGGTGCGGGGAAAAAGGGTTTTCCTAAAATTCTTTATGATCTTAGGAACATTTATAAGTTTGACGTTATTGCAATTTTAGAGCCTAGGATTAGCGGCTCTAGAGCTCTTAAAGTGGTCAATAAATTGGGGTTTTCTTATAGGTTTTTGGTTGAAGCCTCTGGTTTTTCAGGGGGTATTTGGCTTTTGTGGAATAGTGATAGGGTTAAACTTCAAGTTGTGGCTAACTCTAGGCACTCCATTACAGCTATTGTGGCTGAGGGGATAGGTTTTATGTGCTTACTATTGTTTATGCTAATCCTAGTGTTGTTACTAGGCGTAAGCTTTGAGGGTATCTTAGTGCCATTCGTAATTGTTTTAAGGGACCTTAGGTTGTGATAGGGGATTTTAATGAAATCACCAATAGTGCTGAGAAAAGGGGAGGTAGAAGATATTTCTCTAACTTTGGTTTTGGGGACTGGATTAATGAGAATAAACTGGTGGATTTGGGCTTTATTAGTCAAAAATATACTTGGATGACTAAAAGGGGTGTGGGTGAGGATATTTGGGTGAGATTGGATAGAGCTCTTTGCTCAATAGAGTAAAGGGTTGCTTTTGGAGAAGGTTATGTTAGACACCTCCCTAGAGTAACTTCGGATCACTGCCCTATCATGTTGTGTCTTCACAATTCTCATATTCCTATAGGCCTTTTCAAACCCTTTAGATTTAAGGCCATGTGGCTTAAACATGAGGAGTTTAGTAATGTGGTAAGATGTAATTGGGGCTTCCATGTTGGTGATTTACCTACTAAACTGCAGTTGTTGTCCAATAATATTAAAGTCTGGAATAAAGAAGTTTTTGGTTGTATTTTCCATAGGAAAAGGAGAATATTAGCTAGGCTTCAAGGTATACAAAGGAGTCTCAGTGAGAGGTTTAGTCCTGGATTAGCTTCTTTGGAAATAAAGCTTAGGAATGAGTATAAGCATATTATTGATCAGGAGGAGACTTTTTGGCTCCAAAAATCTAGAAATTCGTGGCTTAAGGAAAGTGATCGTAATACTAAATTTTTCCACATTTCCACTTTGATTAGGAGGAGATATAACAAGCTAAAAGGCCTCAAAGGTTTGGATGGTATTTGGAGAGATGATAGGAGTAGAATGGTTGCTATTGTTGTCTTTTATTTTGAAAACTTATTCTCCAATATCCCTAGTTCCTATGTCTATGGTGATCTCCCTAACTTGTTCCGTAGACTGGATGAGGGTGTGCTTGATGGCTTGAATAAACCTGTGAGTGAAAATGAGGTTAGGTTGGGGCTCTTTGGTATAGGTGGGTTAAAAGCCCCTGGTCCCAATGGTTTTTCGTCTATCCTTTTTCAAAATCAATGAAGTGTGTGTAAAAATGAATTGGTCAATCTTGTTGTGGAAAGCTTCAAAACCGGGTCCTTTCCCATTGAATTAAACCAAACCCTTATTGCTCTTGTTCCTAAAATCCCTAGTCCTCTTGATATGTCTCATATTAGACCTATTAGCTTAGGTAACACTACCTACAAAACCATTAGTAAAGTCATTGTTCAAAGACTTAGGAATCTTATGTCTAATCTCATTAGCCCTAACCAAGTGGCCTTTGTTCCTAGGAGACAAATTCAGGATAACATTGTTGTGGCCCAAGAGGCTCTCTATAAATTTAAGATCATGAAAGGCAAGAAAGGTTTCTTCTCTTGGAATATTGACCTTTCCAAAGCTTATGATAGGTTACAATGGGAGTTCATCAAAAATGTCATTATGGAGGCTGGCATCAAGGGAAGCCTAATTGACCTTATTATGTGGTGTGTTTCTACTATTAGTTACAAAGCTATTTTGAATGGAGAGGTGACAGATTCTTTCATTCCTAAGTGGGGAATTAGACAGAGGGATGCCCTCTCGCCCTACTTATTTATGTTATGTATGGAAAAATTGTCTCACTTGATTCATTAGAGAGTGAATTCTAGGGATTGGAAGTGTGTGAAGATTTCTAGAGAAGGCCCCCTTATTTCCCACATTTTCTTTGCCGACGATCTCATCCTTTTTGGTCAAGGATCTGTCACCCAAGTTGAAATGATGAGGGACTGTTTAGTCACTTTTTGCAACCTTTCAAGTCAACAAATTAGTTTCTCTAAGTCTTGTCTTTTCTGCTCTTGTAACACTAATGAGAGGGTTGCCAAAAATATCTTTGAGGTTTGTGGTTCGCCTCTCACTAAGGATTTAGGGAAGTATCTTGGAGTCCCTCTCATCCATGGTAGAGTTAGGAATCGAACTTATGGTGCCTTGGTGGAGAAGGTCCAAAGTCGACTGGCTGCTTAGAAGAGTGATACACTCTCTTTGGCAGGAAGAGTCACGTTAATCAAGGTTGTGACCTCTGTTTTGCATGTGTACACTATGCAATTTGTGAAGCTTCCTAGTGATCTTTGTCTCAAATTGGATAAGCTGAATAGGAATTTCCTTTGGGGTCACACGGATACTAAAAAAACTACTCACCTTATTAAATGGGATATGGTTTGTTTACCTAAAAGTAGAGGTGGTCTTGGTATCAAGATAATAAAGGGTATGAACCAAGCTTTGCTTGGAGGATTCTTCAATATGATAATGGTATTTGGTGTCATCTTCTCAACCACAAGTACCTTAGGAATAGGTCTCTCACTGATCCAGATCTTAACAAGGGGGTTGTTTGCTCTAGCACCTGGAGAGGTATTACGTTTGGGGCTAAACTTTTGACCAAAGGCCTGAAGTTGAGGGTTAGAGATGGCTGACAGGTGCTATTCTGGCTTGATAATTGGATTCCTAACTTCAGGATTTTAAAGGAACATGCTACCATTATGCTTACTGATGACACCTTATCTCAAACTGTGAATCATTTTCTTCACAATGGTGAATGGAACATTGCGCAACTTGTTGTTGTTCTACCTTGGAATATTGTTCATAGAGTGGCTAGCATCCATACGGGTGGGAGATCCAATGGTCCTGATAAGTGTATTTGGGGTTGGGCTAAAGGTGGTGAATTCACTGTCAAAATTGCTTATGAAGGTTATTTGGAGGCTAAGAGCTCACCTATGTGGCCTTGGAATTTCTTCTGGAAGCTTAAGTTACCTTCTCGGATTCAACACTTCCTTTGGGTCCTTCTTCATGGTAAGGTCCTTACTAATAACCAAAGGTGTATTCGTGGTATGGGGTTGGATGCCTCGTGTCCTAAATGCTTAAGTGGGGTTGAGAATATTGAGCATTTTCTAAGAGGTTGAAGGGATTCAAAAACTGTGTGGGAAGATGTCTTGAAAGGTATTACCTCCTCATCTACTTTTCTTGGTAACATAGATGATTGGTTGGCAATTAATCTGCACAACATCAAGCTTGTTAATGAAAATGTTCCTAATTTTCTCCAATTTGCTAGTGTGCTTTGGTATATATGGAAATGGAGATGTAGTAAAATTTCTGATGTTGATTTCTGTCTCCCTCAATCTCCTCATCTAATTATTAATAGAGTGTGTAAGGAGTGGGTGGAAGCTAATGTTGCTGGGAGCTCTAGGATTGCTAGAACCATTTTGGTTGCTTGGGACCCTCCAAGTGAAGGTTATGTGAAATTGAATGTTGATGGTGGCTGCACTGGTGAGTTTAGGTCCATCACTGCTAGAGGTGTGCTTCGTGATCACTTGAAGAATTGGCTAGGGGGTTTTGTTGTGAATAAAGGCTCTAGGTGTGCTATTGAAGCAGAATTCGGAGGTCTACTTAAAGGTCTTGGTATGGCCTAGAGGGAGGATTATCAGAAAGTTGTTGTGGAAACTGATGCCATGTCTGTTCTTCAGCTTATTGCCAAGGATACTACGAATAACCACCCCCTTTTCAGTATCATCCAAAGTTGTAAGATTTTGATTTCGAAGGATTGGGTTTGCAGTGTTAAACATGTGTTTAAGGAAGGCAACATGTTAGCTGATGGGTTGGCTAAAATGGGGCACGATTTGGATATGGGAGTGCACTTCTTTGAAGAACCTCCCTCTACTATCTCTGATATTTTCATAAATGATGTTAGAGGTTTTTCCTCTGTTAGAACTATATGTAATTAGTTTCTGTTTTCTGGCCTTGTAGGCCTCCCCTGCACCAAAAAAAAAAAGAATGTGTTTATCTAAAAATAAATCTCCCCAATCATTCAACTTGATTACCTTCATGAAAAATATGAGAGATTGAACCTGTAAATAGTCACATATCGTTTAGGCATCAAGGGGAAGTGCCATAACCATTTTAACTGAACCGATTAGCTAGGTTTTTGAAGAAGGTTGTATATGGATTAGGTCTTCATATTTGCCATAACTTCAATGGTAGGAATGTCCCCACTAAACCACTTCAATTTTGGCAGAAGTCCAAGTGGACTTGTCGACTCTACAGCCATGTGATTCACAGGGGAACATTTTGTCAGACCAGGAGGAGACTCGAGAGGGACCATACAATCCATATTCCATTCATTTCCTTACTATATGAAGATGCTGGAGTCTAGCATTATCACCATTTTCTTCTATTTGCAAATTCACTATATAAATATACAAAAGCTTTTAATGAATCGAACGATGTTTACTTTTATGGAAAAAAAAAATAAAAAAATGTATTTATATTCAAAGTTTATTATGAAGATGTATGGCCATTTTGTCAAAGATTTTTTGTTAAAAAATGTTATAGTGATGATTAAGTAAGAGGGTCCGTTTAGTGTATACGCTAAGGAGGTTGCCAAAGCTTGTATAAGTTCACCAATGGTGACACGTTTGTCTGAATTGATTAGCAGTTTCATATGATGTACAAAAGCCACATGTAACTTAGATAGACACGTCAATCTTCACATAGTATATTCAATAATCAATAGTATTCAATACTACAACTATATATGGCACTGAATAATTTAAGGAAAATGTCATCTACCTTTCCTATTTATCTTTCTCACTCATTGCTTGACACGTATATACTTTTTCATTTAATAAAAAACTAACACTCATTGCTGCAAAGTTTATTTACATTTTTATCCCTTATTAATGAAATGATAGAAGCAGTCATTAGAGAGGTAAAGACATAAAACAAACTTTACAGTAAAAGTTAGAACTTTTCATTAAATGAAAATTTGTATACGTATTAAGCAATGAGTGGAAAAGATAAATGAAAAAGGTAGATAGCATTCCCCATAATTTAATGGGTAAGGGTGGTAATGTATAAATAGCAGATTTTGTTATTTAGTAAACTACGACATCATGGGTAGGGATGGGCATAGGGGCCCAATGGGGCGGGGGAGAGTGGGGTGGGGGCGTTTTGGGGGCAGGTCCCCCCTCCCCCACCCCCGAAACCCATTTCCTCCATTTCTTTTCAATTTTAATTCTAAAATTCTAATTTTCAATCCGAAAATCGGAATTTAAAATTTAGAATCTGGACATTTCAATCTTTAATTTAGCACTGTTAAAATATTCAATCTAAAAAGTAATAAAAATATAATACAAAATCCAAATTACAATACAAAATAATCGCAAAATACAACGTTAATAGTATAACCGCTATCCAATGACTCATGTATATTATAATTTATAATTTTTTTTAATTGTTACAATTTTTATATATAAATAAAAATAATATTATATATTTATTTATTTATTTATTTATTTGGGGAAAATGGGGTTTTGGGTTTGGAGAGAGGTACCCCACCACTTCCCCAAAATCTATTTGGAGGTAATTGCCCTCACCCCCACCCCCACCTCCAAAATCCATTTGGAGACAAAATTTGCCCTCAAAACCACATGGGAGCCCGTGGGGGATAGGGTTCAATGGGGAAACGCTCATCCCTAAAATCCATTTGACGGCAAATTTTACCCCCCAAAACCCCATGGGGACCCGTGGAGGATAGGGGCCCATGGGAAAACATCCATCCCTAATCGTGGGTATATAGTGAAATACGACATTGTGGGTATACTTAAAAAATAAAATTAAAAATAATAATAATAATAATAATAATAATAATAATAATAAATAAAAAATCCGCGCGGCCTTTGCTAGTCCACACTTGATAGACATTCAATGCATGGATATATAAATCCAAGTATAATAGCATGGTCCGATAGATTTTCTTTCAAAATTCTAATCAATTAAAAATAAAAAAAATAAAAATAAATAAATAATAAAAAATGAAAAATAAAAACCCAAAATCATCCTCTGAACCATAGATTCCATCATCGCATTGCTTACTGCTTAGCATTATATCCTCTTAACTTAAGCAATGGTCTTCACCTGAATTGATTGAAATGCTGTTGAAGTAACATGAGCTGGAGTTAAATCTGAGACCACCAACACAGAATCCCCCTGCTTCACCATCCCCTTCGTTTTTATGAGGTCTATGGTCTTCGATATGTTAGCCTCCATGTCATCCGACAGATCAACAAGAAGTGGAATAACTCCCCATTGTAGATTCAGAGCCATTCGGGTGCTGTCATCGTTTGTGAATGCAAATATGGGAGGGTATGGCCGGATTCGAGACAGGAGAGATGCCATATGCCCATGCTTTGTGTACACAAAGATAGCATCCACGCTGAGGTTATTAGCTGCAGAAAAGAACAGTGATCATAAGCACCATCATTAGATATACTTGAACCCCTTACCAGTTTATTAATTAATAAGTTTGATATTCAAGTTGATGCGTAAATGCTAGATGAAGAGGGGTTGAGGGGTTGAGGGATAGGAGAAGTACCCATTTTAACAGCAGAGTTGCATATCTGTTCTGCGATGCGATCTGACAGCAATACTCCTAGTTGACGCTGATAGAGATCACTTTGTCGATTTTCCTCACGACTCCATAATTCCATTCTACTGCTGGCCATCCGCAAGACAGAAACAGCCTTCTGGGCATATGGTCCAATTGCAGACTCGCCAGACAACATCAACGCATCAGCATATTGTCTAACGGCTTCAGAAACATCTGCTACCTAATGATGCCAAAGAAGATAGCCATTTTAAAGAAATGTTATCTGCATAATACACACAAAAAGCATAATAATGTTAAGAACATCAGTAGTTGTAGAGTTACTACCTCAGCACGGGTTGGGGTTGGGTATTCAACCATCGACTCAAGAAGTTGAGATGCTACGATCACTGGCTTGTTTAGTTGCCTGCATACATTAATTATCACCTCTTGGACTGTTGGAATCTGTTCAAGAGGAATTTCAACTCCAAGGTCACCTCGAGCCACCATGATTCCATCAGAAGCCTCTACAATTTCTTCCAATTTTTGAAGAGATTCCATGTTTTCAATCTTTGCCAAAACTTTTATAGACCTGAAATGACAGTGATTGTGTATAACACTTTAAATTCTAAAAATATCTCCAGAGCTAAATTCAGTTTTATCAGGCAGAGGTAATATACCCGTTGCCTCCACAGAATCTTGAACAATAAACAGAATATTTTATTGTAGTCAGAGGCATGAAGAAATAGTTATACCATAATAATGAATAAATCTACCTTCGATTCCACAGGGACTAAAATAATGTAACCAACTTTAGATACGACAGAATTTTTGCACATCCTCAAGACGTTCACTTTTAAGACTTTAGTTTAGAATTGCGATTTGCTACAGCTTGATGAGATCACATAGGACATAATGAATAATAACTCAACATCTACAAACATAGAACTTAGATGATGGTGCATTTACTAAGTAAAGGTCAAAGTAAACTTTAAGAGAAAGAAAGAACATGACAAGGAAATTCTGTTTAGTAAGAGAATGATGAGGTATTAATACATCGAGTATAAGAATCGTTATGACCATAAGTTCAGTGTGAATTCAAAATTGTTTCTTTTTTAACATGGTGTTTCAAGGTGGGAAATTTGATAGTTGGACTCTTTATGATGGATTTGAAAAGAACGAAACTTCAGTATCATGAAGTAAAACGGGTATTGCATTCAAAGCTAACGACATCATTGGCAGCCACAACTGCTGTCTACTGCTAAAGAAAAAACTGAGTCTAAAGATGGTACCTCACATCACATAATTTTAGAAGAAACTTAAAGCTGCCAATTACAAGTAAACAGATAGTCTTGGTTGACAAGCTACTTCATTAAAATACTATGTAATATTTCAAATTGTGCAAGAGATTATCTTAAAGAAACTTATTGTTGCAGTATTAAGTTTAATTTGATGGTGTTTATTTCCTTACTTGGCTGATTTGGTGGAGAGGTAATTCTTCAAATGCCTGACAGAATCGGCATTACTTACAAATGACATGGCTATAAAATCAACACCTTCAGAAATTCCAAACTCGATGTCAGCCCAATCCTGCAGAGCTCACAAGGAAAATTTTAAATTATCTTTAGTAATTATCCAGAGCAGCACAGATTTTTATAGCTCTATTGTCTCTGAAAAATCTTTAACCATTTTGTAGGAAATCAATAACCATATATTTTGAGAATCATCATAGAGGTAATCAAAAGAATATTAATCTTATAAATTATACAAAGTAGTATCATTCACCAAGATTCATTGACGAAAAACCATTGTCATGTCAAAATCAAAAGTGATGTCTCAATTAAGTATTCTTGCATAATATAACAGATCTAGGGCCACACAGTCTGTAAAAAATATCTCAAAATAAACAAGCACAATCAACCTTTGTTGATAAAGTGGGGAGCCCATAATTTCTCTCAACCAGCTTCCCATTTCTCCAAAAGCTCAATTTCGCTCGAGGTAGGAAAAGGCCAGGATCAGTGCACTTGCAACGCAAATCATTCCCAACTTTTTCAATCACCTCGAAGCTTGCCATTCCACCATCAATAACAAGCTCATCGCCCACTTCAATACCTGCCCAACATGAAATTTATTGAGATAGAGAATAAATTTACATAAATTTTTCCACTTTCATTAAGTAAACAGATTGTTGACTCAAATATCAAAAAATTTCACTACCTTCAGAGAAACCTTTGTTTGCTTGAACTGTGAATGGATGAGATCCTTCGAATTTTTCTGCAGTAAATAACCATATCGAATCTTCCTGAGCTCAGATCAGGAAACCAAAACATATTAGAGAAAAGGGACCATCAAAATTACAATTTATTTCGCAAAATCTTAGATGTAATCCAACACAAACGACTCCATTAAACATATTTATGTATCTTTGTAACAAAATAATAACAATGAACAACATCATAAAAGGAAAAAGACCTATAACAATGTTTCTGTTTTCCTAATTGAATAACCAAACCAAATAGTGAGTTGTTGAAATATACCTCAGCTTTGACAGAGGAAGGAGAACCATGATCAACCACATGAATCTGACTACCTTCCGTATCGATCATCACCGAAACACAAAAGCCCTTTTCATGATTCAACCTCTTGATCTTCCTAATCACATCACAATGCCAGTCTCTTGTGTTGTGACACATATTGAGCCTAGCTACATTCATACCTCCCAATGCCAATTTCTCCAAATCTTGCTCTGAACAACAAGCAGGTCCAATAGTACACACCATCTTCGTCTTCCTCATCCCCATAAACCCCTTCTCTCTCAACTCTCCTTCAGACACCACATCAAACCCCAAATTCAAACCACTCAAAATCTGCTCTTGTTTTTCAATACCCACTTGTAATTGAGCTTGGACTTTGCTACTAAACTTGGGATTCACTTTGAGCTTCCTTATATCCCAAGAAAACCCTCCACTAAGAGCTGAAACCTGGTTCTTGAAGTTGATACTTGGGTTTCTTGTGCTGATCAGACTCCTACAAAGAAATGCATCGCTTGCAGCAACAGCCATGGAATCCAACATTGCCAGTTGAATGTGAGTATCACTCGACAAATTCAGTAAAAGTATAAGCTAATGTTAAACTGATAAAAAGTTGAAATATTTGTTTCGATGGGTTTTTGGTTGTTTTGGCTCGAAAACTCCGTCAAGAGGGTCTTGGATTTTTTCTTTCCAGCAAAAAACCGCTGTTGTGGGGACCTTAATATATATTTCTTGTCAAGAGGATCTAGAAAAATAGATTGGTCCCCTTTTTTTTTTTTTTTTTTGTGTAAACAATTAAACATCAGCTACCTAGTGAAGCAGTTGACGGAGTCCCCCCTCCTACACGTGTCTATAAATGAGTACATTTACTTAAATACTGTCATCTTCTGAGACAAATTTATCTCCTCCCGCTCAAGATGACACGTGTCTATAGATGAATAAATTTACTTAAATACTGTCATCTTTTGAGACAAATTTACCTCTCTTAGAACACATGTCATCCATTTGGGAGGGAGTGAGTAAAAATAATCTCTAGTTGACGCACTACAAGTATTGGTAGGGCCGGTAGGCGTATTGTGTTGTGACTCGTGACTTGTGAGGGTATTGGAGTTGAATTTGGATCTTCTAATCTGATTTTTTTCCTGATCTTATGTAATCTCATGACATATAAGTATTACAATTAATTTGTGGTTAAGATGTAATTGTATGTTTTAAAAAGGTTAGGAAAAATGTTGGAACATTAAAGGATTCAAATCCATTGGAGTTTTGGGTATTAAATTATTTTGAAATATTGGCAGACGGTAGCAGTACTGGTGTATGGTAGTAGATGGTCCAAATTTAACGGTCATTTTTAAAGCAAGCGGCTTTTCTAGCTGTAAGTAAGGGCAATTTGGGTATTAAAGTATAACCTCGAGTCTGAGTAGGAGGAGGAATGCGTTGCCGTTGGATCACAATTAGAGGGGCCTCATGTTTTGGTATTCCCAATGGGCCACCACACACAAGTGCTTTTGATCTACGTGCTTTTTCAGCGTTTTGCTTGTTTTTGGATTTTTTTTTTCTTATTTTCGGATCTTTGTCACCTGACTGGCTGACTATAGTCCAGTTTTGGAATTTCCTGCACTGCTTTTGGAGTTAAAAGTGATTTCAAACTGGATCAAGGGTGTTTGGTAAAATCCAACGGAAGTGTTTTTGGTCACTTTTGACTTCCCCAACAACAGTTTTGAAAAGTTATTTTTTCTAGCTTTTAAAAAATTGTTTTTCAAGAAGCAGTAATGAAAAGATAATAGATTATTGATATATACGCAATATATATAGCAATAGAAAAAATAAATAAATAAATATATATGTATATATAAAGTAATAATGTATTAATTGGTTTGTCATTTACCAAACCAATCGAAGATTGGTTCTCTTTGGGTTACTAAAAATAAAATTCATACAACTCAAACCAACTCATATATTTAATAAAAGTCAAATCCATATTTCCCGGGGTTTTATAACTTTTATTTATACTTATTTGTTTCTCATATAAATAAGTTTTTTTTTTTTTTCTCATTCATTGTCATCAACCATTTGGTATTGTACCACTTCTCTCACTTTTATATATTATATTTTTTTAATAAATAAAATATAATTACTCCTCCAATACATTCTAGAATATGAGTTTTATTATGTTTTATTTTTTATTTTTATATTATGATACCTATTATTGTTAATTTGTCTTTTTTTTTTCTTTTCTTTTGTTTTCTTTTTTATATTTTTAATATATATTTTAGGTTCCATCTAAAAAAAACCTGCTATTGTTAATTTGTTAATTATATAATATTTTTAATTTTTAAAATAATTAAATAACACCTATATTTAATAATTAAATAATTAAATAATTTTTTATAATAATATAAAAACGGTTTTTGGATTCAAACCTAAACCGATAAACCTACCGAAACCAACCCGACTTTTTTTGGTTTGGTTTGAATCGGTTTGACAAATCACATTGATTTGGTTTTGGTTGTGGTTGTGGTTGAAATAAAGTCAAACCGATACATATTATAGTACGTTTGGGAGAGCTTCTTAAGTAGATGTTTTTGCAATAGATCTTTTAAAAATAGATCTTTTAGAGGTAGAGCTTTTAAATAAAAGTCGTTGGTCGTTTGGTTGTCAATTAAAAGAGAGCTTTTTTAATGATAGAATGACCAAAATACTCTAGCAAACATTAAATTATAGGGTTATATCGGAGATTTTAGTTTTATTAAAAAAAACTTCAAAAGATCTACTTGAAAAAGCTTCAAATTTGAGCTTCTCCAAGTAGACGTGAAACAGCTTTTTTAATCATCTAAAAGCTCTACTGAGTGACAACCAAATGATACAAAAAAAAAAAAATTGAAAAGAGTTTTTTTAATTAAAAAAGCTCTATTAGCCGCTAGACAAGCTCTCCCAAATGGACACTTAGTTTGGTTTGACATTAAGCTTCAACCCAAACCAAATCGAAAATGCACACTCCTACCAAAAAGCATATATATATATATACATATACAAAAATTTTCATATGAGGATGCACTGATAAAATTATATAAGGACATTGAATGTGAGTCACTCGTTTTACATACTTTGACTTGGTATGTATGCACTTGTCAAATCACTTTTATAAATGAGTGACTCACATTCAATATCCTAGTAAAGTATATAAAAATGCTCTAATAGGAACGGAACCGTGTATATATATATATATATATGTATATATATCTTATTGGATTTTGGCTGCAACCTCTACTTTTCTGCCTTGTTTTCTTCTGTTATGGTTTTATATTTTTATGGGGATTTTTACAGTCTAATCCCTAAAGGTTTAGTAAATATCACATTTTTATACAACTCACATAAATTTGTCATTAATTTTCAAAAATACTTCAAAATCCTCCGATAAAAAAGTTAACGGTGTAAAGCATAACAATTAGCGGCATGGTTGAAAGTTTTTTTTGCTCCAAATAGTTGATTGAAAAAGAGTATTTGACTAATTATTTTTGCATATTTACAGTTTAATCATGGAAGAAAAAACATAAAGACCTGAATAAAAAATTTATCCTAATCATATACAAATCCAAAAATATATAGAAAATTTTAAGGAATTCAATGAAATCCAAAAAAATCATTTTTAAGAAACCCCTTAAAATATAATGTTTATTTAATATTAAAAAAAAGTGTAGCTGGTGGAGATTACTTAGTTGTCACTAGTGGTGGCAATACAGGCGGCCTGCCCGAACCTGACCTAACCGGTGGCCGGCCGAGCCAAAGAGGTCTGGCCTTCTTAACAAGCTGGGCTGACCCACAGGCCTGGGCCTGGGGCCGACCTGTATATTTTTAATATATATATTGTTTAATAAGCTTTTTAAAAAAAAAAACATTTTGTAAAATTGCAATGCTTGGGAATCGAACTAGGAACTAAGGTTCTTGGGGAAAAGGTTGTATAATTTAACTATGGGTTAATTGCAATAACTTACCTTGAGGTTTTCCAAAAATGCTTAATATTCAACTAATAGTCTTAATTACAACAGACCCTCTTACCAATAGTTGACTCCATCCAATCTAACTGTTGACTAATGTTTGGGTTGAAAAGTCAATAATGCCCTTACACTTTATTGAAAATGTCATAATTTCTCTACCTTTTAAATTATTAACTAATATTTAAATAATTAAGGTTAAAAAAAAAAACTTAAATAATTAAAAGAAAAGACATTCTCACGCATTCCAAAGATTCAAAGAAAGAAAAAAGAAAAGTCACATGAGTCGCATCCACTTTGAATAATCAAAAAGGACAAAAAAAAAAAAAAAACTGTGAACAAAAGTGCTTTGAGTTTTGATGATATGGGTCTGGTTCTTTAATGGTGGATTTGAAGGGGATGTGAGCAAGGCACTACCACCAGTTTCTCTCAACTATTGTTCTCAGATGTTGGTGTTGTTCTATGTCTTGATTTGGATTATCATCATCAACAGTCAATAGATGATCTTTATTAACAATAATTTTTTTTGTTCTTTTGATTCGTGTTTTTCTGCTCATGAAAAGCATAAAAAAAATTCTTTTCTTTGGTGAAACAACAACTACTACTTATACTAAAAGCACTCTTCAAAATTTGGTGTCATTGTTTGCCTTAAATATATTTTTTTAATGTAAATCGCAAAAAATATACTCATTGGATGGAGGAGCAAATCGTTCCAGTCTTCCTCCATTATTTGGCTTTTTTATTTTCCTCAATAATTCGACAATTTGAAATTTAAATAAATCTTATACAGAGAAATGTTTGAATCTGCTTCTTCTACTATTAATCTTTTTCTTCTTCAAAAGTGAATCAAGAGCCTTGAAATCAAGAGGGTGGTATTCCTCAAACCATCCGAAATAAGGTATAAGCTGATATGGATTTTCTTCAAACCCATCATTAGTTGACCAAAAAAAAAATTGAATTCAGTAGAATCAATAAACCTGTTTCCAAAAAAAATTCAACAAGCCAAACAACCCAATGAAGTAGACCAATCAAGCAAGAGACTATCAGGTGCCTTCATCGAAGCCGCTGGATCTTCCTCGGCCCAATCTCGGCCATCCACAGCCTCACCATCACGTTAATCTCTCCCGCTGCCGCTGAGATTTGCACCGACGAAGACGATACCCTTCTAGTGGCTCCTCTATTTCCCTCCGAACAGGCGCGTCTTCTTCTGATCCTATGTTTTCTACCTCTTCTAGTTCCTCCATCGATCAAATGTAAGGATTGGATTTTTCATCTGATTTTTTCTTTTGTTTTGTTTTTGTTTTTTAAATAAAAAAGTTAATAATTATTTTATTGTTATTGTTTTGTTTCTATTTAAAATGATGATTTTGCCCTTAAAACTTCAGTCAACTGTTATCTCTAACAAAGTTTGACTAATGGTTTGGGGGTCTACAGCAATTAATATCATTTGTTGAATATTAAGCCTTAATGGTAAAACTCAGGGCAAGTGATTGCAATTAACCCTTTAACTATTTCATTACAGGTTTAGCTTTGTTTAGTTATGCGCACATATATATATATATATATATATTTTTTTTAAACGCTATTGGCAAGTTTGGTCGGGCCGGCCTGTAGGCCTCATACATGAGGCATGGCCTAGCCTAGCCTGCGGCCTTATGCAGGCCTCGACCTGACCTGCTTATGGGCCATGCCATGCTAGGCTTGGCCTAGTTGTGGGATGGGCTGGTCGGGTTTAGAGGGCATGGCCTAGACCTGACAAGGTTCCGATTCTAACCGTGGAACTGAACCGTTACCGAAACCGAAACTGGAAAAACCAGAACCAGAATCAGTTTTTGGGTTCCGGTTCAAGAACCGTAACCGTGATCGTAATCGGAACACGGAGAGGCCGTTCCGGTTCCAATTTTTTCGAAACCGGGCAGTTCGAACCGGAATGGAACTGGCGGTTCCGGTTCAGTTCTAACCGCCCGGTTCCCATTTTTTTTTTAACATTACAAAATATTACATTTTATTTATATATATATATATATATATATATATTAGAATGGACATTGTAGAGTAGTGATCCATGGCCCATAACCTTTGTCCAAGTAATTATGTTTTCCATTCCCTTCTCCTCCTTTTTATATAGGTTAGACATCTTATTCACTTCTCTATTTTTCCAATATAAGATGTGGGATAAGAGATAAAAAGTTATAAAAAAAATAATAATA
Organism: Acer negundo; assembly: GCA_035582765.1. Lineage (NCBI taxonomy): Eukaryota > Viridiplantae > Streptophyta > Magnoliopsida > Sapindales > Sapindaceae > Acer > Acer negundo. The sequence goes on along the minus strand of CM069236.1, from coordinate 11,271,946 downwards.
AATAAAATAAATAAATAAATAAATAAAGGGATAAAAAGTCATTAACTTATTTCATGTATTAATAACGTATTAATAACATATTGACACTTATCATCAAATCTAAATGAACTGGGAAAGGATGCTCCAAATGATGAATTATTTGGATAACTTGATCGCTCCAAATTCTCTGATGCGTACATTTTAATATTATTACTATTATTGCCGCAGGAAGAAAGTTGATGACTTGTGTATTGATGATGATTTGAAGTTGTAGTAGTAGTGAAATGCTCCTCAATCTTTGGGACAGTTGCACTCTTCTTGAACACCCTACAAAGAGCATATGATCATGGAATAATGTCCAATATTCACAATACAGTTAGATTCAATCAGATGATTTTTGATAAATTTCGAAACCAATATTATAATTACCTGCATGCCGGTATTATAAAAAAGAAAAATTGTTGGTGGGACCAAAAATCAAAGGCTGGCCTGAGTCTGACTGTTTGAAATATATATCATATGCTAAAAAAAAAAAAAGCTTTAAGATTTTGTAACCAATCATACACGTTTGATGCATGTAATAATATTTAATTTGCATACATAACCCATGGAGATAATGTTAAGTGTAACATTTAGATTCCAATAGGTTATTAATACATGAAATAAGTTAATGACTTCTTACCTCTTATCCCACATCCCACATTGGAAAAATAAAGAAGTAAATAAGATGTCTAGCCTATAAAAAAGGAGGAGAAGGGAATGGAAAATATAATTACTTGGACAAGAGTTATGAACCATGGCTTAATACTCTACAATGTCCTTTCTAACATTTTATTATTTTTTTATAATAAATTGTAGTATTTTGAAAAAAAAAAAAAAAAAAAAAAAACCAGTTCAGAAACCGACGGTTCTGCCGTGGTTAGAAATCGAAACCAGAACCGAACCGAAACCTTGCCGCCAATAGCTTGATCTAAGCTCATTTTGCCTCCACTAGTTGGCACAATATGAAGGACATAAATAGACTAATTAAGAGCAAGTTTAGCAATGTCTAGACCAAGAACAATGGTTGATCAAGTCCAATGGACAGCAACAATGGTTGATAAAAGTCAGGAATTGGAGAGAATAATTTCCACAATTCCAAAATCAATCATTATCATGTTCGTATATAAATTTGGAACTGTGGTTACTAAATTTTCTAGAAATTTCTCAGCAACTTGCAAGGCTTAATTAGGCCAACATCAAGAGATATCAAAATTTGGTAATTAAGTCGGTGAATATATAGCTAGCCAACCTAAATATATAAATATATATATATATATATATAAATATATATATATATATATAGGTGTTGGTTCATTGTCAAAGCCCAAGTGTGTGAGTGTGAGTGTGAGTGGGAGCAACAGTGATCAATGGCAAACAACTGACTAGTGAGTTCACGTGAGAATTAAAGTATAGCATAAACTTGTGTCAAGCCTTCACGTTCTATGTGAGTTTTCAATACGGTATTCATGTTAGCGAACAAACGTCATTATACGCGTGGAAACGTTGTCTGATAGAACATAAACAAACACAATAATAAAGAAAGATAAGATGAAGAGAAGTAATCTAAATCCAATCAAACATAATACAAGAATTTACATGGAAACCAAAATTAGGGAAAAAAACCACAGCTGTCAGGATGATAAGAGAAAGTTCCAATATGTAGTAAATTGTTATAACCACACATTCAAGGTTCTCTTTCTAAAGTAATATCCCACCCGATTACACACAATACTCACTTTGAGATCTCTTTAGTATTTGCTATTTTGCTCCACCATTAATAACCTAGTTGTTATGGTCTATAAAAGTGACATTTTCCACCATTTCCACTTTATATGAATTACAAAGAGTCTATAAAAGGAAATCCTACTCCTATATGTACAAGAATTACTTGTTCCACATAAATACTATTTTCTATTTATGACAAGTCTTATTTTATGGAGAAATCCTATTTCTATAATCATAAGAACGTCTAAAAACAACATATTTCATTTTCCATGAATATTTCTTGATTCAATGCTTGCTTGTGTTTGACTATGATTCAAGTTGCAGTTAGCCACCAACTTCCTAAACCATGTTGAACTTGATCACTCAGAAAACCGTGATCCATGCGCCACATCAACAAGATGACTATCACCACGACCGATGTTGGTGCCTTTGCCTCCGCCGCGTAATACCTGTTGGAATGTACCGCTCCCTATGCCGCGGTTGGTGCACATTGTCTGCATCGGGGTTCCCTTCAGAATCCATTTCTATAGTTCTTCTTAGGTCTTCAAGTCTCCGTCAAATATAACCTTATACTTCCAAACGTTTTCATGTCTTCAGAAAGTCTCTGCATTGGTTGTATCTCGTTTGGTAATCATTAGAAATTCAAGCATATCCAACAATTCATTTCCATCTTCTTATGCCAACTATTTTCTTGAGCTTCGGACATGAGTTTTCTAACACGAGATTCATACAAACTCGTTTAATATGGTCGATACATTTTCAACAGTGCTACACTTTCTAACTTTATCAAAATTTTACATTTCAATTACTAAAATTAGATTCTTTTACTTTGTTAATTGATACTAAAAAATAGTGACATGGTAAGTGATGAGATACGAAATTGGGAAGTTAACATTACTGTTAGTATTAAAAAAATAAAAATGGTCACATTCTAAGCAATTTGAATTTATTTTATTGTTTGAAATGCTTGCTAGAGGAGCTGGTTGCAAAATATAGGAAGCAATATTAATGTTGAAATATATAGTCAGTGACATTCAATTGATCACCTTAAGATGTGAATTTAATTGTGTATCTTGATGCACAAACATGTTACATATTCAATGAAAGAATAACATGTAAACAATGTTGTTATATCTAAAAATTGTCATAAATTTATACATATAATTGATATAGTAAATGAGAAAATCTTCAATGTACTCTAATATGTATTCTATCTTATAATATATCTCTTAAAATTGAATAATACATGAACAGTTTGAATATCTATTCTTACAATCGGAAGATATAATTATTTCCATAAATGTTAGAAAAAAAATTCTCACACAAATAAAATTGACATGATAATATATTACTCACATCCAATGTGATTGTGTCATGTTACTCCACCAATTTTTAATTAAAAAAGAAATAAGAATAATCGGCTAAAAACCCATGATATATAAGGGGATACCACAAAATTAGTTGTATAAAATAAAAAATAAAAATCCTTATCCTTTCCTGGTACATTCATTAGTTGATCATAAAGTAGGGCCATTTGATTATGATATCATCCTGTCTTAATAAAATACATAATTATTGTTAAGATTGATTATGTTTCCACAACAAAATAATAATATATAATTATATACACGTGAAAATCAAGAGCATCTACGATGCTAAGAAAAATAGAAAATATAGCAATGTTAAAATATGTCTCCAATAATAATAATAATAACAGAACATATTATTAAATAAAGGTATTAGAGACCAATTTTTGATTTGGATATTTGTAAACTATACCTTTTATATGGGATACAAAATAAAAACCGCTTTTTTGTATTTGTGATGCTTTAAGAAAGCTAGTGTAATAAATGAAGGTTCAAATCACCAACTAATTTGGCCCAACTCCAAAGCATATTCCCTGAATATTTTTGCAAAACATTCCTAGTAAGAAATAGGAGACCAATTCCAATTTCCAATACCCATCTTAGGATTTACTTCAATTTCTAGGCAGTCATTGTCATATCAATTACATAAGTTTCCATATTTGTTTAGATGAACTCCCAATTTTGACAAGAACAATATCATGATAAGAGAACCTTTTCTTTCTTTACAAAGTTTGCATTATTTTCCAAGGAATAATGCTTGTTCTAATTTAGTAAACTTCTTGAGCTAGCTTGGAATATAAGGAGGAATTGGCATTTCTAATAAGATATTCTCATCAATTCATATTAAAACATCCTCAAAATGCTCTTTTCATTTAAAGTCCTTTTGGATTTTGGGATTAATATTATCTTCTTTAAAGGTCCGGTGATGCAAATATAACCAGTGATGTAACTCCCACTACTAGGAAGGGTTTCCCCATTTAGTCTAAGATATAAATAAGTAAGGATAGCCTCAACATCACAAGGACTTTTTTAAGGATAAAATTATGAGACTTAATAAGTTAAAGTGGATAATATCTCGTGGATGACAACTTTATGGAGGACTTTAAAAAAACAAAATAGATTGTCGTTGATGAGGGCTAACAGCTAGTATGTGATGATGACCAATGGATTAAAGCGGATAACACGGCGGAATTTTTATGTAAACACCGTGCAAATTTTTTTTTTCCTTCAATCTTTGTAGTAAAATCAATTGACGTTAACTACATTATATGTCATTGTACAAGTTTTTATATCGGTAATATGTTTATTTTTATATAAAAAGGAAAATTGAAAAAAGAAATGGAAGTTATCGAAAAATACAAGGGGCAAAAACGGAAGAAGAAGAATAAAAGTAGAAGAGAAGGTTCCAACAAATCTTCGTTGTTTACTTGGAAATAGAGTGATTTAATACTAATTAACATAATCACACTCCAAATGACAAAATCCTCTCCTACTCTTCCCCTACAAAGCTGAATATTGAATATTCCCTCACAAAATCCCACTCTATTTCTCTCAAAATCTTAACTTCCCAGACACACCCTATATATATATATATATATATATATATATATATATAATCCCTCTATGTGGGTTTAAGAGATATCAGATAACAAACTCATAGTTTCAGAGAGAGCGAGAGAGGGCGCTAACAGAAGCTTGAAATTTTGATTTTTGGTTTGTTTTTCTTTTCTTTTTTGATATACCCTTCAAAAAGAAGAGATAAAAGATTGATTATGGATCGGTAAATTAGGGTTTTTTTTTTTTTTTTTTTTTTTTTTTGTGTGGGGGGTTTATCAGATACAAAAAATAAAAAAGTGGGCATGAGGTTGAACGGAGAATTCTCTCACAAGGAAGAAGAAGAAGAAGGAGAGAAGGAGAATGGGAATTTGCTGTCACAAAAGGTTGTTGTTGTTGGCTATGCTTTGACTTCCAAGAAGAAAAAGAGTTTCATGCAACCCAAATTTGAAGTCTTGGCTCGGTATATATAACATGCATTTTCATTTATATATCAAAATTTCAGTTTACAGTTTGTATGTATGTGTGTGTATAACTGTTTATATGTATGTGCATTTCAACCAGTTTTTGTTTCACTTGATCGCCTGTTGCATTTTGTGACTGTGTCATGCACTAAATTTTACATTTGTTGTTATTTGTGGTTTATGAATCTCAAGTTATATGGTCTTTTTGTTATGAAAATTATATTTAAGGGGATGTTCTAGAGTTGCTAAGATTTTTGTTGTACAAATTTTGATGGGTGGCCAAAGATTTTGATGTTGGCTTTTAGATATATTTGTTTTCAATACTTTTTGGTGAAGAATTTCAATTTGTTAGGGTGTTTGTTGTTTTTTTGTTTTTTTTTTTAATTTTTAAATTATGGTTTTGCTAATAAAAAGTTGTGAGAAATTTTTTAGTTTATGGTTATCCAATCTATTTTATGACAAAATCACCTTCTCCAGTGGCAGGGGATATGGTGTTTCTTTCTTTAGTGGTGAAAGTTATTTCTCATATATAATATAGTTATTTATAAATCTTTGGCAATTGTTTGTGCTTGACTTATCAGTTGTGTTTCGTTTATAGTATCAGGATTCTTTAATATTGTTCCTAGATTTAATATGAGAATATTCCATCAAATATACTCTTTGGATTAGTCTATAGTGAAGTACTTTAAGTCAATGGCCTGTGCTTTGTTCTGTTGTTGAAAAATCATTTTACCAAATATTGTTGTGGTCCCTAACTATGAGTATCTATTTACAAATGCATCCTTAATTTTAATTTTAATTTTTTTTTTCCAGAATATAAAATATCGGAGCTGATCTTTAGTTCATATCTTGTTCCAACTTTGCATTAATTTAATTCTGCTTTCTTTGTAATATTTGTTATGGATGTTGTGCATGTTTGTTAACAGTTAACACTGTCATTTAATCTGACATATATTAAATGTTTAATTAAATTCTCAACTAATGTTTGTTATGCTTTCATCGTAACTTTCATTGTTAACAGGTCAGATTGCAGTTTGAGGCTTCACTTGATATATGTTTGGTGTTTTCATATTTTCTATTATAATTTACTGTTCATGGTATTAATTTTCTTTTATGAGAATGTGATGGTAAAACAAGACCTTAGATAATTCTTGTTTGTTTTTCAAATTTTGGTACTAATTAGTTGGAATGGTTCTCTGGCCTTGTTGTTACACTTTAACTTGGGTTTGTTTATCAAGTACATCCTCTTCAGGTTGGAAGGAAAAAAAAAGAAATAGTGAATAGTGTTGACATGTCTATTATGGGTGAATATTTTAGTTGGACAAAGGAAGTTTTGATTGTCCGATAGCTTAATTTTCAAGAATGTTGCCTTTTTGAATCGTATATTTGATAGAAATTAATAAAATGTATTTTTTGCTCTGCGCAGAAAGAAGGGAATAGTATTCATTGCCATTGATCTAAACAAGCCATTGTCAGATCAAGGTCCTTTTGATGTTGTCTTGCATAAGGTTAGTATCGATCTTTTCCAGCCATTCCTCCTGTGAATATTTTTTTCATAAACATTTCTATGCTCCGAAAGCTTATGTCACATTATGTTCCTTCCAGATGTCAGGAAAGGAGTGGTGCGAGGTTATTGAGGTTTGTTCATCTAAACTTCATGACTTTTTTATATGTATTCCTTTTATCTTGCAATGAATTGAACCTGTGCTCCTGCTGTTTTCTTATGTAAAATTCATTGCATAACTTAGAATTTTGTCATCTCTTCGTGTTTGAGAATAAGTATGAACTGATGGTGATTGATTGAACAACCAAATCTCCTGAAGGCCTAACCTTAAAACTTATTTTTGTCTGACATAATTTGCAGAGTCTTGCTCTCCTCATCATGAATGATGATCAGATAGTTTGAATCGGTCCCTCAAGAAATCAACCAAGTGAGGATTTACCTTTTGTGATTAATCTAGATGATTTGTTTAGGTGTTAGTGAGCTCTGTTGCAAAAATAGGTTGTTGCATTTTTTCCTGGTATTTGAAATGCACTAAACTGGAGCACAATTTGCTGGCCATAATGTTTATGAATTAATGTTGTGAAAAAAGAAAACCAACCAATTTCATTTTTAATCTTTTGTCAAGTTTCCATATATTGACGTGTCAAATTTAAGAAAGTAAGTATTTGGAAGCCATTGTTACTGTTACATATACGGGACATTACCTGTGAACTGCAAGTTTTCTAGAAAATACATCTCTATCATAAAGTATGCATCTGCGTTCATTGTAAACTGGTATTTTGTGCCAATTTTATGTCTCTTTTCCTTCAAATAATTATATCTGTAAAAATGACATAGTAGTTGAGTTTAATGGTGGTTACTTTGATTGGATTCTTTAATGTAGTTGCAGTATAAGAGACATCAGCACTTTCAGGCCTAAATTTAATATTCTTTCTTCTACTTATCAATTTTTCATTTTTAATACCAGATTTTTTTTTTTAATCTATCAATCAATCTTTGCTATATTTTGGGTTTCTGTTTTTGGATTTGTTGAAGATTTTCCTTCGTGGGTTGAAAAAAAATTCTGCCTTAGTGTGTTTAGGGAGAGATCTTAATCAACCTATTATCTTTTTCATTTTTTACTGCATCGTATATTTTTATGTGTTTGCAGTCCTGTTGGTTACCTTCCTTTCTTGAAAAATGTTTGCTAATTCGATTCCGAAGAAATTTACTTAGTCTGTCTTTCTCATCAATAAAGATAATTTTATTGTGAAAGCTGCCTAATCTTTGAAGCTATGTCTCACAATATTCTCAGCTTCAGTGTAGGATTTTGCTACAAGACACCGTAAATAATGGTTGTTCTCTTGCTTGATTCAATACCTGCCCAATTGGCATTAAAAATATTAATATTAGCCTGTCATGATTATGTCTGATTTTTCTGTTATCAATCTCTTACTTAGTTAGGTGCTTATTAAAATATTTATTGTTTGTTGGCTTGCTTTCCAAATATCAAGAATTCAAGAAATCAAAAGCTGCAATAGAGGCTTCTTTTGAACTCTCCAATGCCTTTTGACCTTTCTTCTTTTTCCTTAAAAGATTGCATGGAAAAGAAATAATAGGATGAGTATTCATTATATGAGGGCAAAACCACCACTTGTGCTGCATACAATAAAGGGATATTATCACTACCCCTGCTTTTAGGGCTAATTATAAGAAACATGTACTTTTTCAAAAAGCCGTCAGTGACAGCTCTTACCATCACAATGCTGCTGTTAATTTTATCGACTCAGGAAATAATTGCAATTTCATATTAATATGTAGAGGATAATCATATAATGAAATTATGATAAAAACCCGTAAAATAAGATATCAATTAGTTATTTATTTTAGATTTATAATTTTTAGTGTATAATGTCTTCAAACAATGAGGGTACTGTAGTCGTTTTAGTTAAATAATGTCTGTAAGGGTATAATTATCACTTGTTCTTGTGTGTCAGATTGCTTTTTGGACAAACAGTTGTTGACTGTGGGGTGCTGTGGTGGTTTCTTACAAAGTTTTTTAAAAGTACAAATTTCTGTAATTACTCTGAGAATAGGGGTACCTGAAGATATTATTTGAATGAATAATTACTCTTGGTTGGAGTACTCTTTGGGCTTCAAGGAAAATAGAATAGTATTTATTAGATGGAAACACTTTATCACTCTTTTATAGAGCTTTCTTTTTGAGAAAGAGATGTGCTTATAAACTCTTTCATGAATTAAATCTCCAACTCTCCAAGTGGCTCTATCATTTGAATGATTTCATAATTAAGAGATCTGAAACTTCTCTTGTTGCAGTTAAACATCCTAGCTAGGACCAATCATAAATTCTTCACATCCAGCAAGGCAATAACTATTTTTACTTGGCTTTAAAATCATCAAACAAAGGATGCATTTTCTTATACTTTATCAGAAACAGGAAGCGTACTGGAATTTGGAATTTAGAGTATCATAAGTGTTTAAGAATTGGTAATGGTTGGGTTCCCATGATGTCAAATGAATATCAATCTTGTCAAATCCTAGCTTGGACTTTCTCCTTTTGGCTGCTGTAGAATGTTGACATTCTAATTATTGGATTGAAGAATTTTCCTAATCTTAACAAATGTATACAGTTCACTCTTCATTTTTCTTTCGCGAGTCTTTTGAGATGCAGATGGGGATGCCGTAGCCATCCTCTAGAAACCTTAACGTAAACATTTCCTTCTTCTTTGTTTCTTAAATCTGTAGAGATAACATTTTCAATGCCTGTTTTTGAACCATAACCAATTCAAGATCTAAAGTAAAGCTAAATAAATGGGGCATCATAGTTTCTACTTCCAACATAATTAAAACAGTAACTGCATCTTACTGTCAACTGCGCTTGGTCTGAGAACATATCAATGCTAATATTCTCCCACATGTTTGTTTCACTAGCTATAAGAAATTTTTGCTTATAACTCTCTAGCTTAATAGAAATTAGTAGCAATTAATCTATTTAATAGGCTGCATAAGCAGAAAACTAGCTGGTTATAGGAGTCAGATTAAGTATGACTTATTTGAAGCGTTCTTGGAGGGATTGGAAACCAGTTGCACATAAGCGTGTTAGTATATTACTAATCTGGAACCAGTAACAGAATCCAGGTTAGTAGAGAATATATGCAAATACTTAGCTGGTTTATTTGATATCTGTATGTTTGATCTGTATAATAATAATTAGTCTAGCTTATTTCCTATGGTTACTGGTTGCGGTGCAGTGCACACGCTTTTTGCCTCAAATGTGCTCATAAAATGGGGAATATTTATTATCCTTTTCTCCTTGCTTATTTCTTGTTTAAGGATTACAAGCAAAAACATCCAGAAGTCACTGTCCTCGATCCTCCAGATGCAATACGACATCTACACAATCGACAGTCAATGCTCCAGAATGTGGCAGATCTTGACTTGTCCGACTGCCATGGTAATTTTTCCAGAGTCAGTTAAACTATACCAACCAATTTTTTTTTTATTTTTTATTTTTTTTTTTAAGATTCTCTATGTTTTTTTTTTCTTGAAACTGTTGGTCACATGGACAAGTAGCTCATTGATTTTTGCATTGACAATATCTTTTGTAGGCAAGGTTTGTGTCCCAAGGCAAATGGTTATAAAAAAAGATCCATTATCCATCCCTGATGATGTTTTTGAAGCTGGTCTAAAATTGCCACTAGGTATGCTTTTTATTATTGTCTGACTGTTCGGTGTTTAATTTCTGTATTGCTGCTATGTATGAATCCATCCGTGTTCACTAACTACCATATACATGGTAGTTGTAGACCATTAATTTGGAACAAGTGGTTATGGCTGAGTGAAACCATCCTGATTCCCATATTTTATGCCTTAATTGGGTTTTCATTTTGTGGACCTATGGTAGAGCCATAGTGTTTTACCTTCACAATTCTTACAATCAGCAAACTGGATATAATATGGATATTGTTTTTTCATTTCTGATGCCTAATCTTGCTTGAGGATTAATTATTAACTTTTCTAATCGCTTTCATGGTATGGCCTAATGATTTCCTTGTATATTTATCATTTCAGTTGCAAAGCCGCTAGTGGTGGATGGAACTGCCAAGTCACATGAACTGTTTCTTGCTTATGACCGGTTCTCCCTCTCAAAACTTGAACCTCCCTTGATCTTACAAGAGTTTGTTAATCATGGTACATCATTCCGTCCAATGTTTGGACCTCATCATTTCCGTGAAGTGATCACTATTATTATGATATGAAGTTTAATATATTCTACTTGTTCATTTGTAGGAGGTGTTCTCTTTAAAATTTATATTGTTGGGGAAGCTATAAAGGTCGTAAAGCGTTTCTCTTTACCTAATGTCAGTAAATGTGAGCTAGCAAATGTTGGTGTGCATAGTTTCCCAAGGGTTTCTTCTGCTACTGCTTCTGCAGATGATGCAGATCTTGACCCCGGCATAGCTGGTGAGTAGTTTTAAGTTGGTTTTGGGCATGCAGATATTGCCTCAAATTGTTTATTCTTAGCCTTAGCTGACTAATCTGTTGCAGAACTTCCTCCCCAACCTTTGCTAGAAAGACTTTCAAGGGAACTGCGCAGTCGGCTGGTAAAGTCTGTTCCATTATTCTTTCCACTGTATTGAGCCATGTGACAGCTGGTGATACAATGCTCTGCATTTTCACTTTTCAGGGTCTGCAGTTGTTCAATATTGACATGATTCGCGAGCATGGGACGAGAGATGTCTTTTACGTTATTGACATCAACTACTTTCCTGGTAAGTGTGTTCCATTTTTGATGCATTTTGTTTTTAGTTTCTAAATTATCAGTAGTGACAGATACAGTCAAGCAAATTTCTTCGTGTCTTGGGCATGGAAACTGACGTTGGTAAGATACAGTCGAGCAAATTCCTTCCTTGCATATCCTGTCTAGGTTTCAAACACAACTGGAACTTTGTCTAGTTTTATGGCCAAGAGATGATGCTTAACAAAGTTATTTGAACCAATGCAGGGTACGGGAAGATGCCGGGTTATGAACACATTTTTACAGATTTTCTACTGAACCTGGCACCTGCAACTTAGAAGTTTCAAAGTAGATATATACATTTGTATATGATATTTGCTTTCCTTGGGGAAAGCCAAGTCAAGAATAAATAGCACTTCTTTACTTGCTGGCTGCTATGACATTGTTCTTTGTTCATGTGTATACAAGGTTCTCATTGCAAGTTTACCCAATTTTTTCTTCTTTCTTTTAATTTATATTGAGTTTAACAGTTTGAAAAGATAAATCTTTAAGGTGAAGTAAAACTCCTCAACAAAGTTGAGGATTTTTGATGAAATTTGGCGAATATTTTGATCAACTTTGTTGTATGCATGATAATAAAATTCAAATATACATCAGAAGAAAAAAAAAAAAAAAAAATGAAATTGTCAATTTTTTTGGATATGGAAACTACTTTTTCCTGACATTTCACCTACATTTAATGTTTTTATCTTTAAAAAGTAAAAAAAATTTCAAATACCGACGGTTTGGTTCTAATTTTTTTTCTTCTTATATTTATTATTATTTAAAAAAAAATAAAAATTAGATATATAAAATTGTAAATACATTTTATTGGATCACCTGAAATAATAAAATTATAATAAAATAAATATATGATAAATTAAAAAAATAAATTAAAATAAAACTAAAAAATGTAAAATTGGTTTTACATTTAATTTTTACCACAATTAAATTGCCTACGTATTCTCTTAAGTAGGTACGGATGCAGATAAGAGTGAGCGGGGTCGGCCCTCTTAAAATTTCAGATTCATCAAAAAATTGTAAAGGTTTTTTTATCTGTTTAAACGAAAAATGGAACTATGGTTTCAACTTTCAAACAATAAATAAATAAATAAACTATTAAATTTAATGGTTACAAAGTCAAACAAGGGGATCCACACAATTAAAACATTAAAAACTCATAATTCTTACTTTACTCTTCCTCCCCTCTTTCTGCGCCCAATAAGTTCTCCACTTTATTTTTTCTCTCAACTTTAAGGAAAAAAAAAATAAAAAGAAAACTTTTAAACACTGTCTACCTTTGTAACCCGAATTGCAAAAACAAATTGGAATTTTTATTCTAAAATCAAAGAAAAATTGTAAATTTGGAATGTTTTATATATTCTCTTTACAAGTAAATGGTAAATTGGTAATCCATTGCTCCTAATTCATTTTTTCTCTTTTATCATTTATTTCCTTTTTATTGAATATTAAACCAAAGTGCTATAAATTTATTGGATATTGCGAAATAGAAAATGCATCTAGGAATAAAGAGATTGTACCTCATTTTAAGCATGCTAAAGCTTTTGAATATGGAAAGCATGAAAATGTCAAAAAACATGTTAAAAATGTCCGGTTTGAGAAGAAAACAATCTTTACTAATATTGACAAAGCTTATGTTGCTAAGAATGTTAAAGCTAAGAGTATCAACGATATTCTTATTGAGCATGTCATAGAAAGTCTTCATTCTTGATACAACATTGTTGTCAATAAGAATCTTGATAATGTTTGTGTAGGTTCACTCAAAACAAAGTTTGTCAAGGGTGAGTGCTCTTACCATTAGTGTAAGTTGCACATGTGAGTTAGCTTTAAGATTAGTGTTATGTTGTTAAGACATTTAACTTGTTTGCTTTGTGTCTCTATAACATGATATAAACTTAGCTATCTCACATTAGTGTAATGATGGTCGAAATCCGTTGATTAACTTTTGAGAATTTTTTTTTATGAAATCTATATGGTGACAATCATGTTATGACTTTTGGAGAAAGTCAATTTTTTTGGTGTTTGAGTTGAAATGCATATAGTCTTTAATCTCTTGGAATCGACACACCTATAACTTGTTGTCACGAGGACAAACAAGCCAAGAGGACTCATAAAACGGGTGAAGGCCTTGCATTTGATGAAAATAGCTTATGAAGGTATTTATATATCGTATTGCTTGCTTTCTTAATTTTTATCTCTCAACTCTTTGTTTATACCAATTCATGAAGCATGTCATATTAGAATACTAATATAGTGTTTATATGGTCCTTCTTGACGGTTGCCTATTTAAGATCTTTTGGTGATAATTGTTTACATTGAACTTAATCAAGTTGTATGTTATTGTTTGTATGATTGTTGAGTGACATGTTTTGAAAAATATGAGTTTCATATTCTTTGAAAGCTACTCTATTGAGAAGTAGAGATTTTAAGTAAGTCTATTTACTTGATTTTTGATTATGTGCTTTTAAGCCAAAAAACTTGATTTCAAAAATGCACTTTGCTTCTCTTGTATGCTTGGTTGAGTAAGTTGAGCTTGATATATGTAAGTTGTGGATACACATTGAAGTCCTAGGACTAGTACATTTTAAGTGACCTATGGTTGGTATCCATTGCTTCGGCAACATAGAACTCAACGAGCACCTTCATGGAAAGGGCTACACACCTTGGTTGTGACGCTCCCAATATAGGAAAGGGCTACGCCATTGTGATGAGTGAAAGTCGTCATGAAGCGTATATGTTTATGTTAGAAAAAATCAAAGAAGTGTTGAAAAGAATTAATAATAATAAAAAAAATCTTTGATTCAAGCCTAAAACAAAACAAAAGGCTTTATGGAGTATAGTTGAATAATCAAATTAGCTCGGGTTGTCAAATAGAAATGAAATAACGAGCCACATGCACACACAACGCTCACATGTTAAAATCTATTCTTTTTTAAAGCAAAATTTTGGATGATAATCGGTTTGACCTTTTTATGGAATGACTTACGATGAATAGTTGTTGAAATTGTTTGCATGTTTGATTATCAAATTACTTCTTTTCATATACTTTAAGCAAAATATTCACACACTCACTTTTACTTATTTGGTATTTTGATACTTTAGCAATTTTTGAAGACATATGAGAGTGATTGAAAATCTTATTGTAACTCTCTTTGATATGTGGAGCTTATTTGAAAAATATATTGAAATTGCTTGGTGATGTGAATGTGTGGCTATTTTTGTGAACAATTGTCTATTGAAATTGTGTTCTCTTTTATGATTTGTTCACATGATTCTTCAAGATTGTTGTTTGTTGGCATTATTCTTTCTTTTGATAAATCTTTAAGATGTTATGCTAATTCTTGATATGCATATTGATTTATTCAAAAATAATGATGATGATGTTTTGTCTTTGATATATGTTTATTGGTGACTAACATGCTTGATGTTTCCACTATATTTGTTTTTAGTGTTTGTGTAATACAAGGTCATGGGAAAGACAAAGAAAGTTGGGACTAGCAATCCTACAAAGCCCGTTGACAAGTCAAAACCTTCATTCTCTTCTAAGAAGTCCAAAGCCTACAAGTTAAAGCAGTTGAGAATTTTTGGAGACAAAAAGCTTATTTTAGAGAAAGGTAATTACTTAGATTCTTGTGTTGATTTGTATGTTTATAAGGTGATCATTGATAAGAAATGGAGTACTTGGATTGAAATG
Source organism: Acer negundo (assembly GCA_035582765.1). Taxonomy (NCBI): domain Eukaryota; kingdom Viridiplantae; phylum Streptophyta; class Magnoliopsida; order Sapindales; family Sapindaceae; genus Acer; species Acer negundo. The sequence continues at coordinate 11,256,819 of CM069236.1, read as the reverse complement.
CTATGAGTGGTTAATGAAACCATGGTTAGAGAGTTTTATTGTAAATTCAAGAATATTACTATTTTTCAAAATGCTCTTTTGGATATGAGAGGTGTTGCCTTTAGAGTTAATACTTGGAAATTGAATGAGTTTATAGGATTATCAAATGATATTGAGTCAGATTTCCTTGATGTTGGTGTCTTGGAAAACCTTTATTTGATGGGAAAAATTCTATGTGACAATGTTGATTTTGAGTGGGGAAAGCGTGCTTTTATTAAGCAAAGTGAGTTGACTAAGATAAGTGCTTTTTGACATTTATTTATTTGTACCAATCTTGTTGTATCTACTAATGCTACCGAACTTAATATAGAGAAGATCAAGATTGTGTATGCCTTAGTGACTAACAAACCCATAAATCTTGGTGAAGTGCTTATAGAACATATTGAGATTGCGGCTTGTTCAACTCATTTGGAAAAGAAGTTGGCGTTTCTGGGACTTATCTCTCATTTGTGTTTAGCTAAATGGTTGAAGAAACAAGATGATGATGTGCTAGTACCTCCTTTAGAGAAGTTTAGTGATAGACGTATTGCTACCATGTCATATAAAGAAAATGGAAAGTCTAGTGATAAATTTAGGCTCTTTGGTGAATCTTATGATTCAAGCCATGTATCTAGCACACATATTCTTCCAAGTTGGGCTACACAATTAAAGAATGAGGTTGAAGAGTCACGTAGGATGATTGAGGCGTCACAAAGGAAGATTGAAGAGCTCAATGCTATGGTAGTGCTATAAGATGTGAAGATCAAAGAGTTGGAAAACAAAACATCTACTTCAAAGCATTATGTGAGGTCAACTAATCGGACAACATTCCTTAGTGACAAAAGTGACTAGAAATGGTCGTGAGGTATATTTTCTTACTCTTTCTTTTTGGCTTCATATCATGTCAAAAAGGGAGGAGAAATATGGGGATATATGGTATATGATAGTTTCTAGCTTGTTTAGTCTAATTTGTAGTTTCTTTGTTTTTTTGGTGTATTTTGGTATCAAGTTTGAATTTTATGGCATATAATATTTTTTGGTGATATTGACTAGAATATTTTGTTGAATAACATGTATTAAGGGGGATCATATCCATTTGAACTTAAATGTTTTATATTGCTTGCCTAAGAAGGAATATTGCCATATGTGTTGTCTCTTGGATATAAAAAGAAGACCACGATGAAGTTCAAGACTTGCTGTTGGAAATTTTGTCTAGAAATGTGTAATTCATTCTACTCATTGTTGATATGATCCTCGTCAGTTTGATGCCCAAGATCATTCTATGTTCAGGTTTGGATGGAAACCGCAACCCAACACCTATAAAGAGATGTGAACCTTGGTATAAAGGAAGACGCCACAATCAAAGATGGAATACTCGATCGATAAGTCAAGGATGAATGCCACGGAGAAAATCTGATAAGTTCAAGTAGTTCTCAAAGAACAAAAGAGAAAAAATCTCTCAAATTTTTAATTCAAAATCAAGTCTGCCGAAAAATACATCAAATGGTTCCTTTTAAACTAAAACCCTAATGGACAAGAAAGGCTACACGTCTATCCCTAGAAAGGAAACAAATATTCGGCCATTAAGGCCTTTCAAATAGAAAAACTAATATGGCAAATTACCTTACAAATGGGAAAGAAAATTAAAAACTAAAACAAGCAACTATTGACTTGCTCCCTATTTGGAAGGCTAAATCTGGAAACAAATCGGCCATTTAATTTGGGAAACAAATCAACTCTTATTCTATGGAAACTAAAAAGAAAACGGCTGAAATTGAATCTCCTCCACATGCCTAGCTTGTGTTTCACGCCCAAGCTTTTACCACACGCCCAAATCTTCTCTTATTCGGCCCAATCAATTGCCTTGATGACTTTAATTAAGCCTTAGTCTTCATGTGGACTCATCTTGGACTTTAACACTTCAGAATCAGTCCAAGTGTCTTGAATCAGACCGTTAAGTGCTTCTTTGAATCTCTTGGCCCTCGCCCTTGTTATTGGTCCAACCAGAACATATAATGGATCATTTGGTGCAGCTCTTTTATTCTCATCATTCCCTCTCTCTTGAAAAGGATTTGTCCTCAAATCGTCACTTACATCAAATGGAGACAAATCAGAAATATTAAAGCTTGCACTAACATTATACTCACCTGAAAGATCTAACTTGTAGGCGTTGTCATTGATCCTTTCAATCTCTTGAAATGGGCCATCTCCCATTGGAAGTAGTTTAGAACGCCATTGGACTGGAAACCGTTCCTTCCTCATATGCAACCACACCCAATCACCGGGCTCAAACACAACTTTCTTACGCCCTTTATTAGCTTGGTTGACATATTGCTCAGTTCTTCTCTCAATGTTTTACCGAGTCTTTTCATGGATTTGCTTAACAAAATCTGCCTTTTTTTTCCCATCCAAGTTAACATGCTCATTCACAGGTAAAGGAATTAAATCCAAAGAAGTCAATGGGTTAAAACCATACACAATTTCAAAAGGCGAAAAATGAGTTGCAGAATGCACATTCCTATTATAAGAAAACTCTACATGCGGCAAACAATCCTCCCATGTTTTCAAGTTCTTTTGTATTATAGCACGCAACAAGGCAGATAAATTCCTATTAACTACTTCAGTTTGACCATCAGTTTGTGGATGACAAGTAGTAGAAAATAAAATTATAGTTCCTAACTTACCTTATAAGGTTTTCCAAAAGTAGCTTCAGAACTTAGCATCTCTATCCGAAACAATGGTTTTAGGTATGCTATGCAATCTAACAATTTCTTTGAAAAACAAATCAGCAATATGTGATGCATCATCAGTTTTATGACAAGGAATGAAATGTGCCATTTTAGAAAACCTACCAACAACCATATATATAGAATCTCTACCCCTCTTTGACCTAGGAAAACCCAACACAAAATCCATAGAAATATCAATCCAAGGTCCACTAGGTATAGGCAAAGGAGTATACAAACCATGAGGCTTAACCCTATACTTACCTTGTGTACATGTAATGCATTTATCACAAACTCTTTCTACATCACGTTTCATATGAGGCCAAAGGAAGTGTTCATGCAAAACATCTAGTGTCTTGGCTATACCAAAATGCCCCATCAAACCTCCCCCATGAGCTTCTCTAACAAGCAATTCACGCAAAGAACTTTGAGGCACACATAATTTAGTTTCTCTAAACAAAAATCCATCATGCCTATAAAACGTGCCAAATGCAACCTTTTCACATGCATTGAATACATTGCCAAAATCAGAATCTTCCACATGCAATTCTTTAATGTAATCAAAACCAAGCAGCCTAGCATCCAAAGTAGAAAGTAAAACATACCTTCTAGACAACACATCAGCGACCACATTTTCCTTACCTTTTTTGTACTTGATCACATAATGAAATGTTTCAATGAACTCCATCCACTTGGCATGCCGCTTATTTAGCTTGTGCTGCTCCTTTAAATGCTTCAAGGACTCATGATCTGTGTGAATCACAAATTATTTCGGCCAAAGGTAGTGTTGCCAAGTTTCCAATGCTCTTACCAAAGCATACATCTCCTTGTCATATGTAGGATGGTTCAAGGCTAGTTCACTTATCTTCTCACTAAAATATACAATGGGACATCCTTCTTGCATTAGAACAGCTCAAATACCTATTCCTGAAGCATTACACTCAATCTTAAAAGCTTTAGCAAAGTCAGGCAAAACAAACAAAGGTGTATTAGTTAATTTCTCTTAATCAAGTTAAACGCCTTTTCTTGTTCATTACCTCACTTAAAACCTACATTTTTTTTTTTGATAACTTCAGTTAAAGGTGCGGCTAGACTACTAAAATCCCTCACAAACCTCCTATAAAAACTAGCCAACCCTGGAAACTCCTTACTTGTCCCACATTTGTAGGTTTCGGCCACTCCTTAATTGCCTTAACCTTTTCTTTATCAACCCCAATCTCTTTAGCACTAACAACAAAACCAAGAAATACAAGCTTATTCGTGCAAAAGGTACACTTTTTGAGATTAGCAAACAACTTTTCTATTCTTGAAACACCTAAAATAAGTTTTAAATGTTCAACAAGCTCATCCAGGTTTTTGCTATTAAACAAAATGTCATCAAAGTAAACAACCACAAATTTTCCAATAAAAGCACGCAAAACATGGTTCATTAATCTCATGAAAGTACTTGGTGCATTAGTTAATCCAAAAGGCATAACTAACCACTCATATAAACCGTATTTTGTTTTAAAAGCAGTTTTTCACTTATCACCTTTTTTCATCCTAATGTGATGATATCCATTCTTAAGATCAATTTTAGTAAAAATAATAGAACCATGCAATTCATTAAGCATATAATCTTATCGAGGAATAGGATGTCGATACTTTACAGTGATATTGTTGATGACACGACAATCAACGCACATCATCCATGTTCCATCCTTCTTAGGCACAAGCAATACAGGAACCGCACAATGACTCATACTCTTACACACATACCCCTTTTCCATGAGCTCACTAACCTGCCTTTGAAGTTCCTTTGTCTCATCGGGATTACTCTTGTATGCGGGTCTATTTGGAATAGGTGCTCCGAGTACAAAATCAATTTGGTGCTCAATCCCCCTTATTGGTGGTAAACCAATAGGTATCTCTTCGGGAAACACTTCATCAAAGTCCTACAAAAGTGAAACAACAACACTAGGCAAAGAAGAGTCAAGTTTGTTAGTATTAAAATAAGCCTCTTTGTACAAAAGTACAATCATTAGCTGATTTAAAAACAAAGTTTTTTTTTTTTATTATTTCACTCTCTCTTACATAAAAGCTCACTTGTTTTCTCTCTCTTTTTTTCTCATCAGCCTCTTTTTCTTTTTCAACTTTTGTTTTGTTTTGTTTTTTTTTCTGATTCGAACTCTTTTTTTTATCTCTCTTGTCTCTTTTTCTTTTGAGCTTTCACTCTCCTTTTTTATATCTTTTTTTTTTAACCTCACTTAATCTTTATATACTTGTCTTGGGGTTAAAGGTACAAGAGTGATTGACCTTCTGTTGAGTACAAATGAGTATCTATCGGTGTATCCATCATGAGTCACATGCCTATCAAATTGCCATGGTCTTCCCAAAAGGATATGACCCGCATTCATTGGTACCACGTCACAAGTAACTTCATATTTGTATCTTCCAATTGAAAATAACACCAACACCTGTTTATTCACTCTATGATGTAGGACAAAGAAGGAGGAACCATAGGCCATGCCGCTACCGGTGTCCTGTGGCCCAACTATGCATAATTTCATATTCATACGATTTTGGGTGTTTTCTTATTTTATTAATTTAAGTCTTTGTTTCTTATTTAGCAAGTTTATTTATTTCAGTTTGATTAGGAATTAAATTTAGGTTTTGGAAATAAATCAAACTTACCAAGTTTGATCTTTGTTTTTCTATCAAGTTAGGAATCATGAATCTTAGAAGATTATGATTAGTTTTTATCTTTTCCTGTTTTAGTCTTTTTAGGAATGTCGTATTTGGGTCATATTAGGATTAGTTTATTTTAAATAGTCTTATTATTTCCAATTATTGTAACTTTTTGATAATCAATAAAATCGTTCTTTTGGAACATTTATTTGTCGTAGATTCGACATGCTCTTTGAGGATTCGAGAGCGCTATTTTCTAACGTAGATTAGGGAATGATGGCCCCTGCTGGCAGTCCATGCTTGGGTAACTACTGGTCGCTGCGTCAAGGTTCGTCTGAATGTGCCTCAGGGTTCAACAAAGTGATCATTCTTATTTCCGTCATATCTCGCTGCGTCAATTGGTATCAAAGCTACTGAGTTTACCTCTGTGCTAGGCTCAATGTCCACGTATCACAACCAACTACCTTCCTAGCCACCATATTCACCTTCCATATTTCCCAAAAAAGAGAAGGAAAAAAAAAAAAGAGAAAAGAAATCGGAAAAAAAAAGGTGTGTGATAGTTCAAAGAATTCATAATCAACCCCAAAGACAGCTGCACATTCTCATCCATCAAAGTCGCACACACTTGAAGCTGCGAGTGGATTTATTTTCTTAAGCAGTTTTTAAGGTTCAATTTTTGGTACGTTTTTTTTTTTCGGACTCTGATTTCAGTTCTCAATGGGTTTCAAAGGTTCACTTGGTTAAAATAATTATTTTTCAAGCTATAATAATTATCAACCAAGACTTCAATTTTTTTCTGGACATATGAAAACTGAAGAATTTATTAATTGGTTGAAAGAAGTTAAAGAATATTTTGACTATCATAGAATCACAAAAAGTCTGAAAGTTTTATGTGTAGAAGATTGTTTGAAAAACGATTCATTAAATTGGTGGGAAGACTTTCAAAAAGATCAAAAAAGATTTGGATTGGATAGGATCCAATCATGGTCTGTTATGAAACAAGTAATGCAGGAGGAATATCTTCCACATGATTATTTTGAAGATTTTTGTTATGTAGAAAATATAGTTGAAGATATTTCTTATGAATTGGAAATTGTCGAAAGAATTGAAGACGATCAACTCACCTTAGAAGTTAAAGACTGTGATATTTCTTATGAAGTGGAAATTGTCAAAGGAATTGAAGACGATCAACTGATCTTAGAAGTTGAAAACTATGATCTAACCGTGGTTGAAGCACAACTGGAAGCTAAATCAATTTCCATTGAAAAAGTTTCTGAGGATGACAACTTATTTGAAAATCCACACAATTTTTTCAGGGGGTAATTTGAAGATTGCTTCTCTTCATTCGGATTTTGAAGATCCAACATTGTTCCTACCATCTGAAGAATGTTAATTCAAGTCGATAATTGACAAGGTGGTACATCTCAAATATTATCCACCTAAACAATACCTTGCCAAACTCGACAACGAGTTTTTTTAAGAGGAGAAGAATACTATGTGGGATGGGAAAAGCTAGTAGCGAGGAATCGATGCCATCCAAATCTCCTCAGGTGTCAAACGGCCTAAACCGCGACCGATAGGCATCACCAATGGAAAATAGCTTGGGCATCTTTTACATTTCGTTGGAGGATTACTGTGGTGCCATTGTTGATCTGGGATGGACTAGGGAGAGATTTTTCAGTTGGGGTCTACCACTCCCACAAGACAAATAAGGGTTTTCTTTGTTTACTTGTCAATCCTCGTACTCTAACCGAACTCGGGGACAAGTTTTTATTTTTATTTTTAAGAAGGGGTGATTGGTGTAGGACAAAGAAGGAGGAACCATAGGCTATGCTGCTATTAGTGTCATGTAGTTTCAGATTCAGATGATTTTGGGTGTTTTCTTATTTTTATTAATTTGGGTCTTTGTTTCTTGTTTAGCAAGTTTATTTATTTCAATTTGATTAGGAATTAAATTTAGGTTTTGGAAATAAATCAAACTTACCAAGTTTGATCTTTGTTTTTCTGTCAAGTTAGGAATTATGAATCTTAGAAGATTATGGTTAGTTTTTATTTTTTCCTATTTTAGTCTTTTTAGGAATGTCATATTTGAGTCGTATTAGGATTAGTTTATTATAAATTGTCTTATTATTTCCTATTATTATAACTTTTTGATACTCAATAAAATCGTTCTTTTGGAACACTTATTTGTCGTGGATTCGACATGCTTTTTGAGGATTCGGGAGAGCCATTTTCTAACGTAGATTAGGGAATGATGGCCTCTGCTTGGCCGTCCATGCTTGGGTAACTACTGGTCACTGCGTCAAGGTTCGTTCGAGTGTGCCTCAAGTTTCGACAAAGTGATCATTCTTATTTCTGCCATACCCCGTTGTGTCACCCTAACTTCCCCACTATCATTCAACCATTGCAGCTTATAAGGTTTTGGGTGCTTAAAAGTGGTCAAATTCAATTTTTTCACCAAAATAGTGCTAGCCACATTAGTATAACTCCCTCTATCAATAATCATGCTACATACCTTATCATTAACATGGCAGTGGGTGTGAAAGATGTTGTCACGTTGTACTTTATCATCTTCCTTAGCTTGAGCACTAAAAGCTCTTCTTGCAACCAAAAGCTCTCTATCCACCGGATATTCATTGTCACTTGCATCCTCCAAATGTGGCATGGACTCATTATCAGATTCACCCTCGGATTCGATACCACCATCCTTCAAAACCATTACTCTCTTGTTTGGACATTGTGATGCAATATGACCTGCTCCCAAACACTTAAAGCACTTAGTGTCACGGTTTTTAGAAGGTTGAGAATCTAATTTACCTTGTTTTAATGTGCCTCTGGCCTTAATATCTTTAGAAGGTTTGGCCTTAGCCTTGAAACTAGGCTGGTCATCCCTCTTACTCCAATTCGGTTTCCATGATGATGAAGAACCCGAATTTTGCCCAACCCGTGTGGAACCCTTCCTCTTCAACTGTTGTTCCACTTTAATGGCCATATGCACCATGTCATTCAACTCAACATAATGTTGCAACTTCACCACATTTGCAATATCTTGGTTTAGTCCATTTAGAAACCTAGCCATAGTAGCCTCTCGGTTCTCCTCTATATAAGCCTGAATCATGGTTATCTCCATCTCCTTGTAGTAGTCTTTAACACACTTAGACCCCTGAGTAAGAGCTTGCAATTTTTGAAACAAACCCCTATAATAGTGGCTCGGAATGAATCGCCTCCTCATAACAGTTTTCATCTCCTCCCATGTCTCAATAGGTCTTTCTCCATTTCGTCTCCTACTCACAATCAGTTGATCCCACCAAACAATAGCATAATCGGTAAACTCTATGGCAACCAACTTCATCTTCTTCAACTTGGAATAGTCATGACAATCAAACACCAATTATATTCTTTTCTCCCACTCCAAATAAACTTCAGGATCAGTTTTACCTTGGAAGGCTGGAATCTTCACCTTTATACTACCCAAATTATTATCAACCCTCTCTCCATACCTATCTCCTTTATTCCCATACCTAACTCCTCTACCTCCAATTCCACTCCTAAATTTGCCTGCACCCACATTGGACATGTGATCATCATCCTCAATGTAATTATCATCCCCGTAGTAATCATTAACTTCTTCTCTAACTGGAACTCTCTCTCTCTCTCCTACGTGCTTGTTGAACGGGTTGTGGCTGTTCCGCGCGTGCGTTCTCCACTTGATCTAAGCGCTTATGTAATTGTTCCAATTCCCCCCTCATCATTCGTCTTGTCTCATCTCCTCTACTAATGCCTCCTTCCAAAGCTTTAGATCCACCGGTATGGAAGAGTCATCAATAGTGCCTTTCTTTGTTTTCAGATATGTTTTCCCAAGATTAGAAAAAAAAAAAGACTTCACAACACTCCCTCACGTGTTTCACTCGAATAATCAATTTACTCAACACTCGTGTTTTCACACAATAAAATTTGGCTTTTACCCTCAATATGGACTCACCACTCTTGCCTTTTTCCACTCGTTATTTCCTCAAAAGTTCTTATCAAACTAATCAAACAAATAATCAAGATTTCTTTAACCACGTTCACTGCACCAAAAATGTTCCTAGGTTCACACGAAACAAATCATAATGAAACTAGAATGACAAAGTAATAGGTCAAGAATAACAAATGATACAATCCTTCAAAGAATTTTTTTTTTTGACCTTGATCAATGGATTCAAACAAAGCCTTTTTTTTTTTTTTTTTTTTAACTGGACTTGATCGATCGAAATCAAGTTTGTTATAATTTTTTTTATTTTATTATTTTATTATTTTTATTTTTTTGTGATCAAATGAATCAAGAAGAAGAATAAGAAGAACAAAAATAGATTAAACCTGAGTGTTAGAGCTTAAGCTTTGATACCAAATGATATGATCTTCATCAGTTTGATGCCCAAGATCATTCTGTGTTTAGGTTTGGATGGAAACCGCGACCCGACACTGAAAAAGAGATGTGAATCTTGGTATAAAGGAATATGCCACAATCAAGGATGGAATACTCGATTGATAAGTCAAGGACGAATGCCACATAGAAAATTTGATAAGTTCAAGTAGTTCTCAAAGAACAAAAGAGAAAAATTCTCTTAAATTTTTAATTCAAAATCAAGTCTGCCGAAAAATACATCAAATGGTTCCTTTTAAACTAAAACTCTAATGGACAAGAAAGGCTACACGCCTATCCCTAGAAAGGAAACAAATATTCGGCCATTAAGGCCTTTCAAGCAGAAAAACTAATATGGCAATAATTACCTTACAAATGGGAAAGAAAATTAAAAACTAAAACAAGCAACTATTGACTTGCTCCTTATTTGGAAGGTTAAATCTGGAAACAAATCAACCACTTAATTTAGGAAACAAATCAACTCTTATTCTATGGAAACTAAAAAGGAAACGGCTGAAATTGAATCTCCTCCACAAGCCTGGCTTGTGCTTCGCGCCTAAGCTTCTGCCACACGCCCAAATTTTCTCTTATTCGGCCCAATCAATTGTCTTGATGACGTTAATTAAGCCTTGGTCTTCATGTGGGCTCATCTTGGACTTTAACACTTCATAATTAGCCCAAGTGTCTTGAATTAGGCCGTTGAGTGCTTCTTTAAATCTCTTGGCCCTCGCCCTTGTTATTGGTCCAACCAGAACATGTAATGGATCCCTTGGTGTAGCTCCCTTATTCTTATCAATTGTGACCAAATGTTTTTTGTAATTGTTTTAGTATTTGTATAGGTGTTCTGACATGGAATTTGTCAAAGGGGGAGATTGTTAGGTTTTTGGTTTGTCTTGACATTTATTTCATATCAAAGTGATGTTTTTCTAGTATTGATTAGTAGTCTTAGGATTGATGATTTGAAGCTTTAAAGAAAGACTTGGCCACATTTCATTCAAGTTGACATTGTTTAAGGAGGAATGTGCTTCATTGCACAATAAAGGTAATATAGACCTCATTCCTCTCATAAGGCTAGACACACACACACACACACATGACATTCATTTGTGTCCCTGCATAGTTGAACAACATTTATTTAACACTTTCACACACTTGGCAGTATATGCTCATGCATTAGATTTAAATTGATACTCATTGGAAAATGCATATTCTAGGACTATGTCTAGGAAATGGCATATGTGTGTGTCTTGGTGTCTATTTGTTTTCTTTTTATTATTTTTGGACTTGAACATGATCTCTTATGATTCCTTATTGAGTCCCAGTCATTTCGGTTACTTATTTATTAGGTTTCGAGTCCAAACAATGTAGCTACACTACTTTGCGATCTCATTCCTTAAGTTGTCTTCGTTGTCATTTTCCGAGATGAATTCTCAATCTTTTTGTAAATTTTTATAGTCGTCATTGTGCGTGAGGGAGTTAGGATTCGTAATCCGAAGACGGATTCGAAATCGGAGTTCGGAGGCCCGAATACGGTGGAAGAACGCGAGAGATGCGCAAGAGGAGCGAGATTGGCCATAGGCCAACCTTGCATGGCCACGTGTGGCACACGGGCTGGACCCTCTCTGCCCACGTGTGCCACAAGTGCGGAGGTGCCCCACACGGGCTGCTGACATGGCAAGCTATGGTTGGCCGGTTCTTTCCCTCTCTCTTTCTCTTCATTTTAAATTCCTTCCATTCCCTTCCATTCCATTTAAGAAGAAAAATTAGAATTTCCTAAGAGCAGAATTTTCTCTCAACTTTTTCTCACATTCCAAACACCATAACTTTCTCATACGAAGTCGGAATTGAGTAATTCAAGTTGGAGATTGTTCGTACTCGAGTCCTCTACTTTTTCAAGTAGTTTTGTAGTTGTTTGATTGATTTTTTTAGTGGTTCTACATAGAAAACTGAACCAGCTCGTGATCTTGAGGTAGTTGTCTTATCTTTGAGATTTATTCTTTTATAACTTTCAATTTGCTTGGGGTTTCTTCTTCTATATGTATGTATATGTATGGTGAATGCTATTGAGAAAGATAGCTTCAAAAATCAAACCTAATCAAAAGTCTAATTAGAGACATATGTGAACTAGTTTATTTGATTCTATGATTTTCACATGTTTGGGAGTTATACTGTGATTAGTTTGATATCTAAGATTGTTTGAGACTTGATTGAATCGTTTTGATGATAAATGACCTTGTATTTTGTTTTGATCCTATGATTGATGTAATATAGGATTATTGTATGTGTTTGTGTTTTTAGAGAAATATAGGATTTAATTGAGTAGTCATTTTATCCTTTCTCTAATTCTTTGGCTAGAATATTAATTGAAATTATTTTATGATTCTAGCATTTTATTGTGTATATGTATGACATCTTGAATATGTGCTTCATGAATATGATCTATTCAAGTGTTGTTTGTATGATTGAAACTAGGAGTTTTTGTGTTAAGTGTTTTCACTTACTCTAGGTTTAATTCATGTTTTTGCATCTAGACTATTAGACTTGTGCTTCACATGTTTAAGTCTATTTGTGCCATGAAATGTATTGATCACATGTTCTATGTTGAATTGTTTGATTGCATCATTTTGCATTCACATGATCACATTAGAAAGTCCTTGTGAAAAGCATGAAGTCTTGGTTAGGACGGGACTTCGGATAGCCAAGCAAGAATTCTTGTTTAGAGTTGGGATGACTCGGGTAGGCAAGCAAGAAGTCATGGCTAGGATCGGAAAGGTCCGGATAGTTATGCAAATGAGGCTCTCTAGAGACATGATTGCCTTAGATAGAGAGTTGGCTATAATTGGTAGGCCTAGGTGTATGGATAGACATAGACTCTAATAGAGCGAGGTACACGGGGATGTGTATGCACTCTTGAGGAATTTCTAATCTTCCATCGATGTTGGTTTGGTATGTTGTCCAATATATGGTGGCTTCGCATCATTGAGGGATTTCATACTTTCCAATAGGGTTGGGTAGACATAAACTTTACATGGGTTGGTGATCTAGGATTAGTCACTTTGTGGAATTTCTAATTTACCATCCAATATATATAGTATCCAATAGTTGTAGTTCAACCCGTGGATGTTTCCTCCTTAGAGGTTTTACCACGTTAAAAAATCTCATGTGTTAATTCTTCCTATCTCTCTTTATTACTTGTATATATTATATGTTTGCTCTTAATTTTGTAGTACATTCATCACTTGTGAAGTTTTGGAATCAAGATTTGTTAAGTGTGATTTGTAAAACAATACATATTCGATCATTCTTATATTCTTTATTCTTTGTATATTGTTACTTTAATGTAGAGGTGGCAAGGTTCCGGTTCGGTTTCGGTTTCGGTTTCGGTTCCGGTTCTGAACCGGCGGTTCGGGTTTCGGTTCCGAACCGGCGGTTCCGGTTTCGATTTCGGTTCCGATTCCGGTTTGAGTGGAACCGAAACCGGAACCGGAACCGGAACCGGAATCGACCTAGGGCGGTTCCGGTTCCTACCGAACCGGCCAAAAAAAAATTTTATTTTTTATTTTTTACAAAATATTACATTTTATTTATAAAAAAATAAAATGTTAGAAAGAATATTGTAGAGTATTGAGCCATGACCCATAACCCTTGTCCAAATAATTATGTTTTCCATTCCCTTCTCCTCATTTTTTTATAGATAAAATGTTAGAAAGAATATTGTAGAGTATTGAGCCATGACCCATAACCCTTGTCCAAATAATTATATTTTCCATTCCCTTCTCCTCATTTTTTTATAGGTTAGACATCTTATGTTTTCCGGTTTTTCCGGTTCCGGTTTCGATCCGGTTCCACGGTTGGAACTGGAATCTTGCTAGGTCTACTTTGATGTATAGCTATATTTGTTAACACTTGTAATTCCTCGAACAATATCATAATACAAGTATTATTTGTTGATTGAGATTTTTGTATTTTATACCTTATACAATTCCTTATATATATGTAGACATTGCCTAAATTATCACATGATTATATTGTCTATGTATAGATGTTTTTGGATTCTGTATTTTATGTAAAGCTACCTTGAGAGATAAATGAATGTTTGTTTCAAAGGATTGAAAAAGGTATAAAAACCTATTCACATTTGTAAAAACCTATAGGTACGCTTTAAGCAATTTAATTACATTTATATTATTTTCACTTATCATTTAAAAACTTAAATGAACATAATGTAAAAGTTGTGCAAACTCAAAAGAATTGCAAGTTCATATTTCCATGTGGTTTACTGATGAGAAAGAACAAGCGCAAAAATTTTCAATCATCTCACACACGAATGCAAACACGTGCACACACACTGAAAGCAAATCTCTACTTTCAAATGTTTGTTCATAAAATAGAAGGAGAAAATTAAATGTAGATTAGATATAGAAATTAAGAATCAGAAGATCTGAATTAACAACAGAATTACTATCAATGACAAGATGTTCAGATACACAATCAATCAAAGTTAAACAAACTAAACTAAACTAAAGTCAGCAGCTGGGTTCATTCACATCTGCAAGTTTCGTCACGAAGAAGTGACTTGTTTTCTGATCCTGCTAGAACGTCTAACTGGAGTGACCACCTCGTCTTCTCCACGTCCCTTCAAAACCTGAAAAAAAGCAACACAAGACGGTGAAACTAAGAAACATATTTTTTGAGTTGCAGGAATGCAGAAACACAGTGTTATAACAGTTGAGTTACCTTGCTGGAAATTTTCTCATAAGTGGTGAAACTACCGTATGAAGGCGAATCCATGGAGAATTCTGATGAAGCAAGGGACTCTCTCCGATAATTATTCCTAGGCTGCTGCTTCCTTTCTTGGCTCTGAGCTTCACTTACTTCCTTTCTATACGATGAACCCTTGAAGCTGCTCATTTCTGATGGGCATGATTCTCCAACCATTTCGACCTCTGTCTGCCAATTCCTAGAAGACAACCTCTCCAGAAAAGTATGCTCGGCAGAGACTGAAATTGGACTAAATTTCTTGGTGAGAGCAGGTTGGTCCACATGACTTGTAGATGGCTTTCCTTTCTTTGCATTTGCATTGGTGAAGAAAGCTGTTGCCGCAAGTAGACTGAGAAGCACACTCAAGGAAATGCCCACAACATTCTTTGTCAAATAGTTATTTTCTGATCCATTAAATGTTGCTGAATTCTGTAGATTAGCACTTGAAGCATCCAATTCTGAATTTAAATCATTTTCTCCTTGAGGTTCCTCAGCAAAAGACACTTCAGGTTGAATTTCAGCAACCTCCAAGACTGCAAAATTAGGCTGATTTTCAATAACCTCTGAGATTTTCACAGCAGGCTGATTTTCTGTACCCTCTGAAATTACAATGTGCTGCGGAGCAAGGTCTATGTTGTTGCTTTGCAGTTTGATATCAGTTTCAACATTAGATTCAACTATTTCTTGGGTCTGTTTTGCCTCTAAATCAGGTTTGATCACTGGAGCCATCGGAGTTGAACATACCTCTTCAGACCGTGAGTCGGTATGATCTTCTGAAGCCTCATTAATGTTGTCATGTACTTCAATCTCTTGGTGCACCAGCACTTGCTCCTCAAACTCTGGGCTATTTTCTTCTTCTTCAATGTTCTCATCATCTTCAATCTCTTCATGTTGCGGAGGTTCACTTTTGAGATTTCTCTCCCTTATAGATGCCAAAAAATCCTTTTCATAGTTGAAATCTGCACTGGCATCTTTTTGAACAAACTTTAGATGCCCATCAACCAAATGATCCTTCTCGAGCAAAACAGTCAGGTTACCATATTGCAAAGGACCCAGTGTATGCACTCCTCTAAAACTTGATATCAGCTTGCAAATGTAAGCAGTAGAGTTAGCAGACCACAACAGAGATTTTCGAACCAGCTCCTCAAAAGTTACTTTTGCAAATTCAGTGACCTCAGGCGGGACATAGAAATTAGTAGAGAGGCTTAAATCAGCAGCAAGCTGGGAATCATTGACTGAGATTGATAAACAAGCAAACATCAAGACCAAAACGAAAGCAATAAACTTTGATCTTGTAAAGAATTTCGATTTGGACTCCACTTTAGCTTGAACACTCTCCTCCTTAGGCCTGTGGGTACTAAAGGGGTTTGGCTCAGATACATTGAGCTCTTCCTCTTCTTTGGCTGTTTCTTCTTCTTCTTCGTTTGTTTCTTTTACTGTTTCATCCGAAGAAATATCCTCGGATTCTTTCTGGGAATCCTCAGATCGAATTTCACTGTCTTCACTATCTGATGAATTTTCTGATGCAAAACTCTCCTCAAGCCGCTTACCATCTTTAACCTTGTTAAGAATAGACTCAATTCTTGGGTTTGGCCTATAATGAAGAAACTGAGGCCTTGGTGACAGATAATTGGTTTTGGGATCATAAGGTGGCATTAAAGGATCTGCATCAAGAGGTGCCAACATAGGACTCGATGGTGGACAAGAGGTTCTAGGACTAATCTTGAAAGTTGAATCAAGATTAACACAATCCTTCTCCTTGGTAGCAGCCTCCAATGAAGAACTTACATCACTCTTCGAATCGAAAAGTACCTCAGAATCAAAAATAGAATGGCTTTTCACAGTTTCCTCATGACCCAAGTCAGTTATAGTTGAGTCATGTGAAGACTCAATCTGATTCAAGCCCATCTCTGGCTTTGAAAAATCATTTTCTTCCATTATGAGATCTCTTACATCAGAAAATGTAACAGTCTTCTTCTTGCCCAAACTTATCTCTGGCTTCGAATCATTGTCTTCCATTGCTTGGACTTTAGCTTCAGAGAATGAAACGGAAGACCGAACTGGCTCATTTCTCTCAGCCAAGATTTTCTTCCTTGGTGATGTAGCAAACTTTGAAGCTGCAGAAATTGTGGGTGACATGAAATTCTTTGTACCCTTTGAAGCAGAAGCCGGAGATCGGACTCTTGCAGACTTTATATTTGAGTCTTTACTGTTTTCTTTGTCCTCGAAGTCGCGCAGAGAACTTAGACTTTCTCTACCGGTGGAGCTTCTTCTAGGAAAATCTGTAAATCATCAAACACAAGAAACAATATATATATCAAAACCCAAATTCAATTCTATAAATTGAGAAAATAATTTTCATGTATGTGCACATTTACGGAAAAAAAAATTCTGTAACAAAAAGAACTTTTCAGGTACGTGTACATGAAATTTTTTCTCTATTCTGGTTATATCTAGATACCTGATTAATTTCTACAATATCCATCTTCTGTATCCTACAAAGTTTTCAAAGAAACCAATTTCACACCTAAACAAACAGAAAAGGATACCCAAATCCAGTTCTATCAAATTATAAAAGTTGATTTCTTTAGAAACCCAGAAACAAAGACACAATGTCCGGATTTTTTTTACTTTCATTCGATTTTCCCCAGTTTTCTTGGCGTCCAAACACATCATTCTCACAAAAAAATAAAAAATAAAATAATAACAAGAAACTAGGAACAAGAGAGTTATATGAAAAAATTACACGTTCATCCTAGAAGATTTTCCGAGAAACAATTTTCTACCTAAACCCTAGTCAATCAATTATAGAAGTTAGATTTCCTTAAAACCCATAAACAAAAACGTGTAAAACTTCCAAATTTCTTTCCTTTCAGTATATTTCCACTGTTTTCTTGACATCCAAACACTTTACTACCAAATCAAAACAAACAAAAAGAAAATTACAGTGATGAATTAGAGTGGTATATGAAAAGAAAATCAAACCTGAAGGAACAATTTTCCACCTAAACAAACAGAACAAATTACACATACCTAAACTCTGTTCTATCAATTACAAAATTTGGATTTCTTTAAAACCCATAAACAAAAACGTGTAAAACATCAAAATTTCTTTCCTTTAAGTATATTTCCACCGTTTTCTTGACATCCAAACACGTTTTTACTACCAAATCAAACAAAAAAGAAAATGAAATAGAGAGGTATATGAAAAGAAAGTCGAACCTGAAGGACTGTTAGCAGGAGTGTTGGGATTGAATCCACCACCAACTCTGGAGTTGGCTACAATGGAGGAGGGTTTGATAAATGGGTTTCCGGTGAAACTCCTTCTCATGGGGTCTTTAGTTTCAGAGTTTCTCGAATTGGGGTTTGGTCTGGATGATGGTATCGGAGAAGACGAAGAGGGTTTGCTTGCGGCCATGAAAAGAAGGGTGTTAGATTGATTTTATCTGATAATTGAATCTGATGAGTTTTTGATGATGTTAAAATATGGAAAGAAAATGAATTCTTTGAAGCGCAAATGGTTGGGGTTTTGAATGCGAAGAATCTTGAAAGATTTATTATTATTGTTTTACTTGATTTATCGCAGATGCAATTGATAGAAATGGTAACGGCTAGTTTTTGAAAGTATCGGAGATTTAAATGATGGGATTAAATAATGAAATAGACAAAAAGGGCTCAACCGTTGGATAAAGTGTAAATGTAGCCGTTGAGACGTTGATTATCTTTACGTTATCTCGTTGGCTTTTTTGACGTACTCACTCCCTATCACAAACCCTAAGTAATACTTGAAATCAAAACTAATAATGTATCAAATGTTATTAAAGAATGGAGGATAATATCAAGAAGCATATACAATTGTTAGAATAATTATCATCAAAACTCAAGATTTTCATCACATTATTATAGAAACAAATACTGTGTAGGAAGAAAGCAAGAAAAAAAAAAAAACATAAATATGAAAAAAATACCTTCAAAAAACTTAAATCTTAGGGAGCGTTTGGATCCATTTTAAAAACCATTTTCTGTTTTCAAAAACAACAAACAATTGTTTGACCAAACATTTTATAAAATGTGTTTTTGAAAACAAACTACTTTTTATTGTTTTTCACTGTTTTCAAAACAAATCATAATTTTTCCCTCCAAACAATTATTTTACCTATTTTAAAACAACACCAAAAACATTTACATTGTTTTCCGTTTATGAAAACTACTTTTAAAAACGGTGGAAATGGTGCGAAATGTCACATTTTCAAACTCATTTGGTGATATTGTCAGTGGTTTAATAAGTTAAGTTTAAAAGGCACATATTATGGTAAACTACCAAAATTGCCCTTAGATAATCAGTTATGTTATTCTCTTTGTACTTTTCTCTCTCCACACTTCCAACAAAAACGACTCTCTCTCTGATCTTTCCTCTCTCTCTCTCTCTCTCTCTCTCTCTCAATGTACAAATAAAAGTTCATGATTTGTCGTTGCCTCGAGTTTCATCTTCAACTTATAAAATAAGGTAATATTTCTTGAACTTTCTTCTTTTAATTTGTTCACATTTTGTAAACCAGCCATTGTGAGAATTTTTAGATCTCCGAGCCTTTTCATGTGTTACTCGAGCCTTTTCATGTGTTCACTATCCGAGCCTTTTAATGTGTTTCCCATGCCTTTTCATGTCTTCACTATCCGAGCCTTTTCATGTCTTCACTATCCGAGCCTTTTCATGTGTTACTCGTGCCTTTTCATTCACTATTCAAGCCTTTTGAAGAATTTTCGAGCCTTTTTATGTCTTCACCGAGCCTTTTGAAGAATTTTTCGAGCCTTTTCATACGATTTACCCAAGCCTTTTGAAGAAATTTTTGAGTATTTTCATGTGATTTAATCGAGCCATTTAAAGAATTCTATGAGCCTTTTCATGTCTTCTTCGAGACTTTTCAATATCCTCACCATAGCCTTTGTAAATGTAATATTTGAAAAAAGTTTATAGTCCTGAATTTTCATTAATGCTTTGTGATGATTAATTTGACAGCATTATGAATCGGGTTAGAATAGTAAAATCTTACAACGGTCGATGGGAGTAGTTACCTGACGGAAGTCAAAGGTTTGTTGGATCGGATAACCAGAGAATGTATATGTCAAAGGATATGACTTGGCGATCGTGCATACCATTGTGAATTATGATGTAAACAAATTCAATGTTGATCTGTCATCAATATCAATTGTTCCTGGCAGTACATGTCGCACATTTATAAGAAATGACAACGATGTGCAGTTTATGCTAGGGGAAGATCGAGTTATCCCTCAAGTATGTGTCAGTGTAACTGAGAGGACAGCTAGAAATGTGATCGGGAATGATATTCCTCCTCTTGAAAATACCCAACAATTAGGATCCTTTAGCGGTAGCAACCAAGTGTTCACCCAAAGAAGTGCCATTGAAGGTGGGGCAAACATGTATGGTGTCCCACCGATAGCGGTCGACCATGAAGATTTAGTTGAACCTCAATTTGGCGATGTGTTTGGTTGTCGAAATGAGCAGTACAATGAACAAAACAATTACCCGAACCCTGAGGTGGATAATGAGGCAAATAATGAACAGGTTAATAATCGGGTTGATGATCTATAAAATATGGATGAAGACCCTGCACAAATTGAAACACGAGGTAGATATGTACAAGGAGTTAGTTGCACCCCACTTGATATGCCTGGGCCTTCCGAGGTCCGGTATAATGTAATAGCATCTGCAACGTGGGTTATTCCCGGAGCAGATTCATACTCGTTTGGTGTTGATACAACTAGCACCTTGGCAACGCTAGAACCTAGAACCATGATTTATAAAGGTCAATTTTTTCCGAGTAAAAAGGATTTGAAGAGGCTAGTTGGCCATTTTGCAATGCATTATAACTTTGAATGGAAGGTGAAAAGGTCCAATAAGACAACTTTACATCTGGTTTGCATCATTGACGACTGTACATGGAAATTAAGAGCGGTGAGGAGAGATGAAGGGACATACTTTCAAGTGAGTAGTTTTGTCAACGAACACAGTTGTCCCTTGGAGGAGATTCACCGTCGCCACCGACAAGCTAGTGCAGTCATAATCGGAGAAGTCGTTGCACCTAGACTTCAACAACATGATTGTCGTCTCATGCGTCCCAAGGACATCATCGCCGATATGAAAACAATGTATGACATACAAATCATGTACAGTAAGGCACACGATGCCCTTCAATATGCATTATCATTGACCTATGGAACGCATGAAGAAGCTTTCCAACTCTTGCCATCTTTTGCATACGTTCTAGAACAGTAAAATCCTGGCACAATCACCGACTTACAGTGCACTGACGATGATAAATTCCTCTACTTTTTCATGTCGTTAGGGTCCTCAATTAGAGGTTTTCAGAGGTGTATACGTTCTGTGATTGCAGTTGATGGTTCCCATTTGAAGGGAAGATTCGGGGGTACAATGTTTATGGCAACTGCACAAGATGGAAACGAACAGGTGTATCCAATTGCTTTTGGGTGTGGTGACTCAGAAAATAATCTTTCATGGGAGTGGTTTTTAGAATGCTTGAGGGGTGACCTTGGTAATATAGATGATCTGGTTTTCATTTTCGATCGTCATGCAAGCATTGAAGTAGGGATTTCTAAAGTGTTCCCTTATGTAACCTATACCATATGTTTCTGGCATTTTGGTGAAAATATGAAGAAGCGATTCCATAGAAAGGATGTTGCTGACATAATGAATGACGCAGCTAGGTCGTACAGTGAATTAAAGTATAATTGTCACATGGAGGAGTTACGTAAGCTGCACAAGGCTGCATTCGATTATGCTATTGCTGCCGGTCTTCACAAATGGTCCCGCGTACACTGTCCCTAAAGAAGGTACAGGGTGATGACCACAAATGTTGCAGAGTGCATAAACTCATGCCTAAATTCGCACGGCAATTACCATTGATGACGTTGGCAGAGTTCATTAGGAATATGCTACAAAAGTAGTTTTACGATCGTCATGCAGCTGCACGGTCTATGCGACATCGATTGACCGACGCATCACATCTTGTGATCCTGAAACGGGTCGAGAAGTGCAGTTTTATGACTGTAAATCCAGCTGATTGGAACATATTCTCCGTCAGACACAAGAGAAAACAGTGGTCGGTTGACTTAGCCGGCAAGACTTGCACATGCAACAAATTCCAAATGGACTTTTTTCCATGTTCACATGCACTCGCAGCGGCAAGGTACTTGACAAGTTACAGTTCACACATTATATTACCCAAACGTGAATCACACTATTTTCATTGTTGCAAGGAGCGAAACTTGGATTTCACATCTCTGTGTGCAGACTACTACAAGATGGAGACACTTATTGATGCTTACTCGGTTCCTATTATGCCTATTGGCTATCCTTCTTCATGGGTTGTGCCATCTGACATCGCAGCGCGGGTGGTTTTAAATCTAAAGACAAAAAGACAATCAGGTCGGCCTATGGAGGGTCAACATGCCTCGTCTTCGAAGAGGACAACCACACAGTCGTGTAGAAGATGTGGACAATCAGGACATAATAGCAGGAGGTGTTCCAACCCGCCTATGGTTAATGAAGGTCGCAGTAGAATTGTCCCCGAGGAATACCATCGCAAGTGCAACATCTGTCATTCAATTGGACACAACAAACAAACGTGCCCTGATAAGGAAGGCAATCAAACATAACAAGGCAGTACAAGATGAAGACGAATTGCCACCAGAAGCACCTTGAGGAACATGTCTCCAAGTTGATGTCTTCCAACATCGTTCAGACTTTGGGAACCATGCTTGATACAGTTGTGTTGTTTAAATCGTTAAGCTTTAGTTGTTCATTTTCATTGTATTTTTTAAATCTTGTTGTAACGCACTAAATTGTTCATACGCGGGTTGGAATTGAAAAAAAAATTAATTGATTAATGAAAATAATAAATGAATCTGTTTTGTACATCAATTACAACTCAGGGAATAACCTATATATACATCATCTATACAACAGTGTTGTGAAGCGAGTTGCAATAAACCTCCACAACCATCTTCTCCCGGATGGTGCCCATATCTTCTTTCCAATCAAATTCCTTCTTGTTTGCCAACAAGTACTCTGCCAATCTCAAAGTATGGGCACCACAGTTACCGCTGCAAATCACCATATGAACAACCATTAGAATGGAATTTAATTAAAACCAAGTGAGATAGAAGAAAATGTTGAAACAGTCATACCCCTGATGCTGTTGGGGCACCCCATGGGATCCGTCTATGATGCTTATCCGGAAGGCCTTCTTCGACAAACTGTATGTCACATCATCCTTCGTTTTGTTGGAGTGAAACTCGACCTGATGCAACATCGAGGGTATAAACCAACGTACACACGCGACCTGCTTATTCCTGTACTCCCATGTAACCTCCTGTCTGAACGGGTCTAATAGGTAGATCTTCCCTTGTGTGAGGTCGACGCTGGCCAGTACCCAATGGTTGTGTCCAAGGTTGCAAGGTATCATAACCTGTTAGTGTTTCAACATAGTGTTATGTGTCTGAAATCTAAACATAGTATTAAACACATTGAAACCTTGTAATTTAAACACTCACCCAATCAACCGCGTGCCATGGCCGGTTTCCTGACGGGACTAATCCTCGGACCGTCTTCAGGTCATCATCGTGCCACTTGTGTTTCAGCATAGACCACTCCTTAGGGGGTGCGGCCACCCCACTGCCGAACATCCGCTCCCACTGAATATCTAACCATGACTGTATATAGAAAATTAACCACAATGTTAGGTAATAGATCTATTAAACACATCAATGAAAAAATGAAAACCGTACTGTACAAAAACTTACATAGAACTGGGAATCCAGTACGTTGACCCTCTGAGCGTAGACAGTGGGGTATGCTCGCTGACGCTTCCGCAAAATCAACAAGTACGCATCGATGTGCTGACAATGTAAACATTTTATATTGTTAGGATTCTACCATTACTGATAAAAACTTATACAGACAGTTAAAGTAATTAACATACCGTATCCTCCAAATCCATAAAGTTGGTTTGGAATCGTTGGAACCAAGTGACACCAACTGGTATATGTATATCCACATCATGTCTGCATAATTGCTGAAGAAGTTAAATGACCAAGTAATATTAATTAAAAGATTGTGTAATGAACGATTATACGTACAATTCCCCCGTGGTGTTCCTCTTGTAGGCTTGGTACGCAGTAACCTGGTCAGGATCTAACAAATCATAGGGCTTGAATGCATGCACTGATGACGCTGGCCAGGTCCTTGGCTTCTTCGGCTTACATGGGTCAGTGTATGGGTCATCAGCTGCCAACCTGGCCTGCGAACCCGCAACTGACACTGAATCTGGGGCGGACTACAGGCTCCAGAACTAGACTCCATCGGAGGTGTGCGCAGTGAGGAGGATCTTTGCCTCCGTGGATTGTTGTGAAGAGGGCTGCGTTGTGAGGTCGATCTCTACCGCCGTATATCTCTATGAGGAGGGCTGTGATGTGAGGAGGATCTCTCCCGCCGTGTATCTCCCCGAGAAGGGCTACGCTTTGAAGAGGATCTCTCCCTCTATGTATCGTGCTGATGAGTGGGGGAGTTGCGCCTGGATCGCTTCAAGGGTCGCACTGCGCTGGGATCTACTGGAGGTGGTGTGCGCTGTGAGAATGAACCATGTGCCAGGTCATGTGGAAGAACAGGTGACACAGATCCACCTAGTGGCTCCCGTACCAGAAGTCCTGTGTCTGTACCAGCACTGCCGTCAGGTAAAATTGGAGGAGGCACCTGCTCCAATAGTGCTATCTCTGTACCACTGGGTACCTCTGCTCGTTTTGTCATAATATGACCCGGCTGATCAGATACTATGTTCGCAGTATGTGCCTCCGTAGTAGGTGCCTGCTCATGTGTGGTTTGTGGGTCTGTCCCATGCTGATATGTACCTGTCCTGCCTGTGGGACTTAAGTCTCCGTGATGGTCATCGAATGGTGGACCATTCATACGGGACTGCTGACCCTGACCCTGACCCTGACCCTGAAGTGCCCGGATCATATCCAACAACTCCTGATGCTGCTAATCTCGCTTCTCATCACTCTTTCGGATAGCCTCCATCACATCAACTCGTAAAGATTGGACAGCATCCATCACTTCAGCGAATTTACGATCCTAGCCCTGAAACGATTTGAAACTCTATCAGCACTTAAATTGTTCACTCGATTGAAATTAAATAATGTGGTTATAATATTTTTTACATACTTGTGGAAGCCCGCCAACGCCTCCTTTGGAATCATCTCCAAGTCGAGACTGTCTGGGCATAGTGAATCGTACCCGTCTATGCCTCTCAGGACTCTCACCGCGACCCTCTGAAACTGAATCACCCTCAGGTCGAGGCTGTCTGGGTAAAGTGAATCGTACCGGCTAACAGGTCACGGGACCCCGACTCCCACCCTCCTGGTCTGAACCCTCTGTATCGTTGGGTCCGAAATAAGGACCTTCCCTATCACTGGGTTCGGAATACACACCCTCTGTATCACTAGGTCCGGAATACGCACCCTTCGTATCAATGGGTCCAGCACTCCTACGTCGTTCGTGCTCCGGGACGTGACCAGGTATATCAGCAACATCGGTATCATACAGACTATCTCCCAGGTCTATGCATTCATAGTAACGTTGAGCCATCTCAACACTCGTCGGCACCAATTCACACCGCGCAAACATCTGAAATCGGAGTTAGATCATTGTAATTGTATACATACTAAAAACTATGAAAATTAACAACAACAATACTTACCCTTTCAGTGAAAATGCCATCCAGTTTTCTCCCCCACGGTCGCTGACTCAACTCCCATTTCAGAATACGTGGGGGTGGTAGCTCGGAGATTGCCCTACGGGTCCCACATTTTTTATTCCCAAGCTCGGGGATAACCTCAAAAGCAAATATCTGTATAATATATAAGTACGATAAGACGTAAATACATTAGTCATATAAAAAAAAATTATAATTAAAATACGGATTCAAATTTTAAATTCTCACCAATAGTGCGTGCAGTAGACCATATATGTTGTACGTCTCAATTGTGTGTACGTCAGCACCCCTTTCTTGCTCTCGTTGTTCAAACCGCTCCCGTCGACCATCCAACGCATGCTTGAAACAATAAATTGATTGCCTATACACGTGTGCGCCCCACGGGAACGCATCAAAAGCGTCCAAGTCCTCCACTAGCCTACACTGCCATACCGGAACTTTATCTCCCTCCTCTACCCCCATTAGTATCCAGTTGAGCATAAACAATAAGCATAGCTTTACTGCATCGTACTGCTCCATAAAAATACCAATTCGTAGCATTGCTCTCAACTCTTCAAACTCGATGTCTCTACCTTGGAAGAACCGCTCGTGTATGCCATTCTCAACCATATCATACCTTGCCTGTCGGGAATGACTCCGAACTTCAAACCAGTGATTAGACAGAACTCAACCTTCGAGAACCGAACTGAATGCTTACCTAACAAAAATCTCATCTCATCTTCCGGCCTATCGTGATGCAACTCGCGCAAAAGTAGCCGATGGACAATCCTAGCCGAAAAATGAATCTCACGATGCATCTTTAGGAAATGACCAAAACACAACCCAGTATACCGACGTCGGTCTTCGATCCTCAGATGTTCAGGTACACTATTACGTGCATTGTCGATATCAACCAGGTCATAAAAATGGTCATGCCGTATAATTTTTCCCTTGAACCATTCTCCCACTGGGGTTTTAAGCAAATCCTTTAGCTGATTCCATCATCTGCATTCACAGAAAAAAAGCATATGAGTTCATGAAAAGGCTCGAACAAAAAGGCTCGGGCAGTGTATGAAAATGCTCAGGTAATGTATCAAAAGGCTCGAACACTTTAGTAAAAGGCTCGGGTAGTGTATCAAAAGGCTCGAACACTTCAGTAAAAGACTCGGGTAATGTATCAAAAGGCTCGGGTAGTTTGTGAAAAGGCACGAACACTTCATTAAAAGGCTCGGGTAACGTTTGAAAAGGCTCGAATAAAAAGGCTCGAATAACAGTTCAAAAAGGCTCGATTACAGTTCAAAATGGCTCGAAATAAAAGGTTGAAAAAGACTCGATAACAGTTCAAAAAGGCTCGAAATAATGTTCAAAAAGGCTCGAAGTAAAGGCTTCAAAAACATCATAAAAAAGGTAAAAAAAGGCACGAAATCACTTCAAAAAGGCTCGATAGCAGCTCAAAAAGGCACGACAACAGTACAAAAAGGCTCGAAATCACTTTAAAAAGACTCAATAACAGTACAAAAAGGCACAATAACAGTACAAAAAAGCTTGAAATCACTTCAAAAAGGCTCGATAACAGTTACAAAAGGCACGATAACAGTACAAAAGACACGATAACAGTACAAAAAGGCTTGAAATCACTTCAAAAAGGCTCGATAACAATTACAAAAGGCACGATAACAGTATAAAAAGGCTCAAAATCACTTCAAAAAGGCTCGATAACAGTTACAAAAGGCACGATAACAGTACAAAAAGGCTCGAAATCACTTCAAAAAGGCTCGATAACAGTTACAAAAGGCACGATAACAGTACAAAAAGGCTCAAAATCACTTCAAAAAGGCTCGATAATAGTTAAAAAAGGCACAGTAACAGTACAAAAAGGCTTGAAATCACTTCAAAAAGGCTCGATAAAGATTCAAAAAACATTCATAAACCCAGATCTTCATCGTCTTCAAAAGAAATTTTTTTCTTAAACTAAAACACTAACCTAATCTCATCAAACAAACATAATGAACAACAAATCAAATCAAACCTAATCTACATCAAATACACAAAACTTATCTAGAACAAAAATTCGTGAGAAACAAAAACTTACTAGTCTTGTTTTTGTTCGCCATTCAGTTCTATTAGACATCGGTACTGTAGCGTCGTCACCGGTGGTTTGCCGTTAGATTTTGGTCCGCTAAAGTACTATTGCGCCGTCGGGGTTTCTCTCTCTGATCTTTTCTTTCAACGTTTCAAAAACAAACAAAGCGACAAAAAAAGGGTAATTTTGTCTGGTCACATAGAATGGTGCCTTTTAAACTTAAATTAGTAACTTGGTGCATGTTCCCCAAAAAGCGCCCCAAATTGTGACATTTAAATTTCGAACCCTTTAAAAACGTTACCAAACACATTTACATTCTAAAAACGCCATTTTAAAAACTTAATTTTCATTTTTAAAAATAGTTTTCAAAAACATCATTTTAAAAACGTTACCAAACGCGCCCTTAGATTTGATACGTACGTTTTTTTTTTTTCTTAATGAAACCAACATAATGAATCTTTTTTTTTATTATTATTGAAATTGTAAATTGCACTAAGAACATCACTTATGTTATAGACTTATAGCTAATGATAATTGAACGAAAGTGATATAGCTAATAGTTTATTAACAACTTCTTCAAAGAAAAGTTATTTTCACCATATTAAAGTGCTTTTAACGTTATCTTCTATTATGAGCTGATATGTAACTAATTATCTTAGTAGTTGTTAGTTAATTAGCTTATTGTAAGCCACTCATATATAAATCTAGTAATATGTTTTTGACTGAATGAAGATAATTTTCTCCATTTTCATCTTTTCTCTCTTTTGTAATATGGTGATCGGTCCATTTCTATACATGTTTTAGGTCCTATATTTCCTATTATTTATGCTTTGTTCTCAAGTTAATTAGGTGGTTTAATGTGTTTGTTGAGCATGTATAGGTCCAATCTATTCAAGTGGTGTTGAATCTCATTTTGGAAGAAAAGAAGTCAAAAGATGGAGAAAATGAGCAAATTGAAAGAAACCATGAAAAGATGAGTTTTGGCTAGTGCAGAATTGCAATGTTGCGAGCCCCATATCTGTCAGATCAGATTGAATTGTATGCCCTACAACCTATGTATTGAAAGCCTCGGAAGTCTAGTTTCCAGTGTACTTTTCGGATTGCAATTCCGATGTTCCTAGAAGAAGTTATATCCATTTTAGTATTCGAAGGTCAGATTAGTCAGTCATAAATTCGCGAATAATTACGAGATTTGTTTTGCAAATTGTCGGATCGGAAAATATTATTTTCTTGGACATGTGTTAAAGTCTTGGGCAAACAAGTTGACACCTAATCCTTCTCCTACCTCAATAAGCAATCAATTTGGATGGATTAGGAAAGAAGTTAAATCCCAAAAAGG
Source organism: Acer negundo (assembly GCA_035582765.1). Classification (NCBI taxonomy): domain Eukaryota; kingdom Viridiplantae; phylum Streptophyta; class Magnoliopsida; order Sapindales; family Sapindaceae; genus Acer; species Acer negundo. Next base: position 11,228,033 of record CM069236.1, on the reverse strand, counting down.
TAGAGTTTAAAAAGGGAATTGATTTCCTTGTTGTTTGAGGACTAGGTTTAGCATATTAAGCCTATTTAAACCCCTTTAAGTCATAATTTCGTGGGGTACCAGAAAAGAGACAGCCAAGGGAGGTTCCAAGCCATAGAAGGGGGTCGTCCCCCATCACTCCGACCACCACACATATGGGTTTTCTCCACATCTCTTCTATGTTTTTGTTTTCTCCATTGATGAGTCAAGGGAATTGATGTAACCGATTTTGGATAACTCGATGTGAACAATTAGTCTATCTTTTGTTAATCAATTTGGTTTTAGTTTTGGTTATTGAATTAATTGCTCTATCCTACTTGGACTTATTATGTTGTGACCGCAAGTGATTTGAGTTTATGGCTTAGTTTGTCTATGAGATTAGAGTATAGATGTGGATGACCGTTCCATTTAAATCTGAATCACAAGCTTAATAAACAGGAAAATTGATATATTCATGACCGTGCTATATTAATTTGGCTTCGAGTTTTGTGTAAAACATGAGTTTTGATAATTGCTCATTACATGACCGTGTTTGAGTAATAGGAAGAACCCTAGATCATTATTTCGTTAATCGATGCATGACCGTGTGCGAGTATTGGGAAAGGATCTTCGAACTTAATTAAATTATCTTGAAAACAAGCCCGAAAACTAGATTGAAGTGTTTAACGAGATTGATTGTGAGCATTGAGTGTCTAAGAAATGTGCATCGATTCCCTAGTGTTTCTCTCCATATATTCATCCCTTGTGTGGTTTGATTTGATTTTAGTCTTTAATTCAAGTAATCATAATTTAGGTTAATCTTATAATTCATCAACTTTATAAAGCAAAGCATTATGCAATTTAGTTTATCGCATTTAGAGTAAATCCTTGCTAGATTAATTGGCTTTCGACTGATAGAATCACTGATCCCAGTAAACAAACTTTCTTAGTAAATTGAACACGGATTTTACCGCATCAATTTTGGCGCCGCTGCCGGGGATTGGTATAGATTCCATTAGTTGAATCTAGTTAAACTAACTAGGTAGTGTGTGTCCTTAGATTTTTATTTTTTTATTTTATTTTTATTTTTTAGTTTTCTTTTGTGTCATCTTACTTCGTGGTAGTTGTGTTTTTAGTGTTTCAGGTTTTACAGGTGCATGAACGGACTTCATATGCTTGGAGGAATTTTGATCCCTTCTAACGACGATATTGACCGGTTTCCTAGACAGTTTGCACAGTTAAATCCTTTTGCTGAAGACATGGGAGATCGAGGCAATCAATGTGATTGAGTTATTTAGGCTGAAGGAAAGGTGTAAGATGATCGAGAGGTTTAAGATGACTAGGGTGTTTGAGAGAATCAACATGGTTCTCCGAGACATGGATTAAAGGATGATGTCAGAATAATGAGAGAGTCTGGGCAGCCTATGCTGGGGAACCAAACACAACCAAATGTGTTAGATGCTGTGGCAAGGAGCTATTTGTTGAGGAGTATGCATATAAATATGTTGCCATCTTTTCACGGTCTGCCAACGAAAGACTACCTCTAGTTAATGAAAGACTATCAATATGTTTTGGGGATATTCCCGATAGGTCGATTGACAGAAGAGCAGTTAAGGATGAGATGTTTCAGGTATTGCCTGAAGGACAAGGGGAAGCAGTGGTACAATTCATTAAAAGCATCATGGGACGATGTTGACCATGCATTTTTTGGTAGATTCTTCCCTTTTCGAAGACAAAAGAAATTCGAAACAAAATTGTAAATTTCGGCGAGGAAGAGGCTGAACCTTCCATGAAGCTAGGAGCATGTACAAGGAGTATTTAGAGCAACCCCCTCTTCACATGGTGACATGAGAGTACAAGGTCCGTACCTTTTTATGATGGATTGACACCCTTTACCCAAGCCATTGTTGACAATGCTTATGGATGTGTTATTACAAAGAAGTCTGCTTTGGAGATCACTGAGATTTATGAAACATTGGCTCTTAACTCCCAACACAGAAGTTTAATATTTAGAAAGGGAGGAAAGTTTGAGGTTAATGAGATAATAGGAATGCGGATTGAAATGGCAAATCTTACCAAGTAGGTGCAGGCTATGTTGGCCTAGAATATGGATAAACAGCAATGAGGTGTGAACTCAGTGCAAGATGGAGACGGGATACCATTTGAAACAGAGGATGTTCAAGCCTTCAATTACCAAAAAGGGAGGAACAACCTTCACTCAAACACCTACAATCCTGGATGGCGTAACCACCCCAATCTCTCTTATTCCGACCTAAACACTGCTTTGAATGGTCATCAGCAAGTTTAATAGAACACTCAGAGAACCAATTAAGGAGGGTACAATAGAGGTAATTACCAAGGCCAAGGGTCCAGCAGTCAGCCTCAACAATGGAACAATGCTACAAATAGAGAAAGTACCACTTATCAGCCGAGAAAGCAATCCTTAGAGGATATTGTGTCATCCCTTATTGAGAATCAACAACGTTTTACGCAACTTACAGAACAAACTTTGACTCGTACAGAACAAACTTTGAATAACTATATACAAGAAAACGATTAGAGAATTAACAATATGGAGGCATCTATAAAAAAATTTGAGACACATATGGGGCAGATGACCGATACAGTTTGCAGGAATGAATCAGGAAGGTTTCCTAGTTAATCAGAGCAAACAAAGGCATTGACTGTGTTGAGAAGTGAGAGAGTGTTTGATACTGAAGTTGTGGGTGAGCCGAAACAAGAGGAAACCAGAGGATCAGAAGATGTGAGTGAGAATGAGGATAGAATAGAAGAAGAAGAGGTAGTGGTTGATTCAACACCCAAGAAGACCTTAACCTTACACAAGTCACCAAACCCATACATTTCACCTCCTCCATACGTTCCACCATTTCCATTCCCTGGGAAGCTTAAAAGAGACAAGCTAGGCAAGGCATTCGAGGAGATTTTTGATGTTCTTTCCAAGGTACATGTGAACTTATCTATACTTGAGATGATAGAAAAGATGCTTGCATATGCCAAGTTTTTCAAGAGTCTTCACACCAATAGGCAAAGGTTTGGGTCGAATCATCAGTAATACATAGTATGCAGTGCTAGTGCAGTGTTACAAAAGAAACTTCCACCCAAATTGAAAGATCCGGGTAGTTTCGCATAGACATCACAGTCGGAGATACCCAGCTCGAAAGAGCAATGCTAGATTTGGGTGCCAGTATTAATATGATGCCTTATTCCATCTACAAACAGCTAGGGTTGAATGAATTAAAGCCTACCACAATGTCACTTCTGTTAGCAGATGGGTCGGTAAGATACCGAGAGAGAATGTTGAAGACGTGTTGGTCCAAGTGGGGAAACTCATTCTTCCAGCATATTTCATGGTCTTAGACATGGAGGATGTGAGTAAAGAGACTAACATGAGACCTGTTCTTCTGGGTAGACCGTTCATGGCAACAGCAAAAACATTCATTGATGTACATAATGGAAAGCTTTCAATGACAGTGTTAAATGAGACAGTAGAGTTCAAGCTTTTCAAAGCTTCATCATACCCTGCAAGAGCCAATGATTGTTCATTCATCGAGGTTTAGACCCTGGGGTTGATGGTCTATTCAAAGATGAGGACTTGGCAGATTAGGATTGGGGAGATCAAATTGAAGAAATTGAAGATGGTTCCGAATTAGCTGAAGAGGAGATTGAAGATCTTCAAGTTTCGATGGTTATTGTTGCCAAAAACCCACCACCAAAGCTAGAACTCAAGGAGTTACCAACCACCTTGAAGTACGTGTATCTAGGTGAGAATGAGACATATCCGGTTATTGTTGCTTCGGAATTGAAGAATAATGAGGAAAAAAAGACTCATGAAGGTACTACAGAAACACAAGTCTGCTATAGGATGGTCAATTGAAGATATCAGAGGAATTAGTCCAATAATTTGCATGCATAAGATATTTCTCAAAGATGAATCTAGACCATCAAGAGAGCATAGAGGCGGTTAGATCCAATCATGAAAGAGGTAGTGAATAAAGAGGTCCCGAAACTTCTGCAAGTGGGGATTATCTATCCCATCTCAAACAGTAAATGGGTCAGTCTGATTCACGTGGTCCCTAAGAAGTTAGGTATAACCGTGGTCTGCAATAAATAGAATGAGTTGGTTCCTCAGAGACTTCAGATAGGATGAAGGGTGTATATCGACTACAGGAAGTTGAACACTACTACTAGAAAATACCATTTCCCCCTTCCGTTCATCGATCAGATGCTGGAGCGTTTGGCAGAGCATAATCATTATTTCTTCCTTGATGGATACTCAGGATACAATTAGATTGCCATAGCTCCGGAAGATCAAGAGAAAACTACATTCATTTGTCCATTTGGGACGTTCACATATAGAAGAATGCCGTTTGGACTTTACAATGCACCGAGCACCTTTCAAAGGTGCATGATGTCAATAATCTCAGATATGTTGGAAGATATCATTGTGGTGTTCATGGATGACTTCTCTGTATTTAGAGATTCTTTCGATTTATGTTTGTAAAATCCTACCTTGGTCCTTAGAAGATGCGAAGAGAACAACTTAGTATTGAACTGGGAAAAGTGTCACTTTATGGTGCAACTGGGGATTGTTCTTAGGCATGTGATCTCGAAGAGAGGAATTGAAGTGGACAAAGCAAAGATGGAAGTAATCAGTAGTTTGCAGCCTCCAAAGTCTGTGAAATATGTGAGATCGTTTCTTTGACACACGAGTTTTTACAGAAGATTTATCAAGGACTTTTCGAAGATAACAAGACCTTTGTGTTTGCTCATACAAAAAGAAACTGATTTTGAGGTAAGTGATAAGTACATGGTAGCTTTTAACACCTTGAAGAATGCATTGACAACCGCACCAGTGATAATTCCACCTAACTGGGAGCTGCCATTTGAAATAATGTGTGATGCTTCGAATTATGCTATCGAAGCAGTATTGGGGCAGCGGGTAGATAAGGTTCTGCAAGCGATATACTATGCCTCTCGAACCTTAAATGACGCCCAACTAAATTACTCAACAACTGAAAAAGAGCTTATGGCGGTAGTGTTTGCATTAGAGAAATTCCGGACATATTTGGTGGGCACCAAAGTCATTGTGTATTCAGACCATGCATCCCTTCGTTATCTTCTTCAGTAAAAGGATGCCAAGCCTAGATTGATTCGGTGGATCCTCCTATTACAAGAATTTAAGTTAGAGATACGAGACAAGAAGGGTAGTGAGAATGTGGTTGCTAATCTTCTGAGCAGGTTAGTATAGGAAGATCTGGATGAAGTAGACAAATTGCCATTGCAAGAGAAGTTTCTGGACGAACAATTGTTGGTTGTGCAAGATAATGAACCATGGTATGTTGACATGGTTAACTACTTGGTAAGTGGAGTAGTTCTAGAGGAATTGAATTCATAAGGAAAAAAAAGGTTTATGTTAAAAGCAAAGAAATACTTTTGGGATAACCTTTATTTATACACTCATGGCCCCGATTCTATTATAAGAAGATGTGTTTCAGAATCAGAACAGAGAAACGTTCTGAAATTTTGTCACGAACTACAATGTGGGGGACATTTTGGTGCAAGAAAGATAGCTTTGAAAATATTGCAATCTGGATTCTTCTAGGAATCATTGCACAAGGATGCAATCCGGTTTTGTTTGGCTTGTGATAGATGCCAACGTATAGGGAACATAAGCAAGCGAGATGAGATACCTTTAACTAGAAATTTGGTGATAGAGCTTTTCGATATATGGGGCATAGATTTCATAGGACCATTCCCATCATCTCGTGGTTACAGCTACATTATGGTAGCAGTTGATTATGTATCAAAATGAGTAGAGGCGAAGGCCACAAGGAATAATAACAGTCAAACTGTGGTGAAACTTGTGAAGGAAACGATATTTGCAAGATTTGGGAATCCTAGAGCTATCATTAGTGACGGGGGAATGCATTTTTGCAATAGATCCTTTGTCGCACTTCTGAAGAAATATGGCGTGAAGCATAGAGTGGGTACGCCATACCACCCACAAACTAGGACAAGTTGAGGTCAGCAATAGACAAATAAAGAGTATCCTAGAAAAGACTGTAAATTCAACTCGGAAGGATTATGCTTTGAAGTTAGACGATGCATTGTGGGCGTACATGACAGCTTTCAAAACACCTATTGGGATGAGTCCATATAGGTTGGTCTTTGGGAAGGCGTGCCACCTTCCGATAGAACTCAAACATAGAGCCTTATGGGCAGTTAGGAAGTTGAACTTTGATTATGACACGATCGGTGAGGAGAGGAAGCTTCAAAACTGTGAACTCGAAGAATTTTGCTTTGATGCTTATGAAAGTTCTAAGCTATACAAGTAAAAGACTAAGTTAATACATGACAAGATGTTAGTTCTTAAGGACCTCCGACCTGGTGTGCAAGTGCTAGTTTTCAATTCTCAGCTGAAGCTGTTTCCCGGTAAATTGAGGTCAAGATGGTTTAGACCGTTTAGGGTGTCACAAGTTTTTCCCCACGGTGCAGTGGAGGTAGAAAACGAGAAGAATGGGGACAAGTTCATGGTAAATGGATATAGGGTCAAACCGTACTTAAGGGAGGTCGGAGAAGTCTTTCAATTGGACGATGTTGAGCTTTCAGAGCCCTAGTGCTCTCACACGTCTTGCCTAGACAATAAATACAGCGCTTGGTGGGAGGCAACCCACCTAGGTATTATTTTCTTTTCTCCTTTGTTCTATTTTGAGTCAATAATTAGTGTGAGTCTCGAACACTCTCAGACCTAATTGAATATCATTTATATTAGACGTGAGCTTATTGAGGAGCGTTATTCAATTCAGGTTCGGGGGTGTGCAAAAATTTTATTATTTTCGGTTGAGTACAAATATGTTTTATGTGTGCTTGTTGAAATTGAGCAGGGTCAGGTCTGGGATGCAAAATTTGAATTACTGCCGGGTAGACCGCTGCCCAGGCACATGCTTAGTCTGTGGTAAATGGAGACTTACATGACTGGAGTTAAGCGCTGTGGAGATCGCCCTTAGACACATTTCTGAGAGACGGTAAATGAAGACCTTACCCATTGAAGTTGAACGCCAAGGAGACCATTTCCTAGACATGTGTCTGGCCGACTGTAATTGAGACATTGAGCAAATAAGTGAAACGGTGCGTTTCAGCCAAGCAGGTAAGGAAAATAGTGAATTACCGCCGCCCAGACCGCTACCTATGCAACGTGTCTAGCCGGTGGTAGGGTAAAATTCTGTGACGTATTTAAAGGCATGTTGCGCAGTGGTGAGACTCAATTGTCCAAACCGTTGCTGTAACCCATTCTCTTTTTCTTCCCTTTCGTCTCCTTAAACTCCGTTGTTATCCACTCTTCTTCCTCACGATCAAGGTATGCTTTTTTTTTTTTTTCTCACTTCCATCTTGATTTTAAAGCTTATTTAATCAAGTTATGCTCGATATGATTTACATTAGAAAGTTGAGTGATTCAGAGATGATGTAGAGAATTTTAGTACTCCAAATTCGGATTCCATACTTTATTAACCATTGGGTTTCATTTTAATTGATTTATTTGGTATGTTAAGTACTTTTGGTTAGATTTTTTTGACTTTGTATATGTGGAAATCGAATTAAATTGTTATAAGGGAAAGTGGATGTTTTGCTTGGTTAAATTGATGCCATGAACTATTATGAATATTAAGTTATGTTTAAGAAAGTTAAATGGATTATTAATTGTTTTTAACTTAGTTGTGTTTGGGAATTTTTGACATATATGACATTGATTATGTGAATGAGGGTATGTAATTGAAATAATGTGCTACCGAATTTTTGTAAAATTTCAGTGAGTTTATTTTGGCTTATTTTTGTGTAGATGGCAAAAACTCATGTAGGAAAGCTTCCTCGAGTTAGTACAGTCGATAAAGGAAAAAGACAGGTAGCACCGAGGCAGGAGCAACACAACGATTTCAAGGGTCGTTTCAGCAAGTTCCTAGGATGGCCCTAGATTGTAGAGAGAGGTATTGATGTCTCCAACCTGATACAAACACCTATTACAGTAGTGGTGGCAATCCGTCTATTGGAAAGGTACCTCGCACAACCGCCAAGACCAAATAGGAGCATTGTGATGGAATATTATGCCAGCGCCATAGCAGATAGACTCCGAGCTGGGGCCTCAGTTTTGGTTCAAGGAGTTGAAATCCATATTACCCTGGAGGCCATAAACCAATACTTTGAGGCTCCGGAGGTTGTTATCAATGGAGGTGCTGGAATAGAGTTCATTGAAGAGATTGACCAGTATAGAGGGAGATTGGCTACAGTACTTAGATCGAATGGGCTAGACTAGTGAGATAACGTAGTGAGGCTATTCCAGTGAGATACGCATGTAGATGTTACGTACTCGTTGCTGCCATCTCAACACCATTCAGAGATTTTTTTTGACCAGGCATGTCTATTGCACCGCTTGAAGAAGAGTGGCCCGATCAACATTGGTCGCATGGTTTTCAATGCCATCCTTGATGTCGTTTTGCACAATGACCAATCCATGGTATTTCCGTGTTTGATCACGGCTTTCTACCGACAGGCCGGTATCAATGTGAGTGCTGGATTAAAGCCTGTTGAGCCTTCCATGGTAAATAAGACTACATGGAACCAGAAGTTAGTTCTTCGGGGTTTAGAGCCCCTTGGTAGATATATTGCTAGAAGACATTGTCAGGAGGAGCGAGAAGCCCAAGAGGCTGAGGAAGCTATACAGTTACAGGATCAGCCCATAGGGGAAACGACACCAAATGCTGCTCAGCCAGATGCTACCCAGCCAGAAGGTGACCCATTTGGTACTCTTCGCAGGCTATGAAGAATCACATGGATTTGCATTTCGGAGAGTTAAAGGGACAGTTGAACACTCGTTTTAACACTATCGAGACGAACATAGAGGAGCTGCGCTCGTTGATGGCTAATCGGTTTTCTGTGGCTAGCGGTAGTGGTGCACCATTCCCGGCCCCGTTTCCTGAACCGTACTATGAGGCCGGTTGGTCCAAATTCTAGCATTGGGGGTTCGATCAGCGCACTCCGTTGATGAATTTTGATGATGAGACCCAGATGCAAGAGGACCAGAGGGACTCCGACCAGAACACAGAGATACTTCATCTTTCCGATGATGGCGGAGGAGATTAGCAGAATAAGAATTTCTTTTTCTTTTTCTTTTTTTGAACTTTTATTTCTTTTGTTTAATTTTTCTTGTCGGATATCTCTGTTATTTCTTTGGATATTGTAGATCTATTTCCAGTCTTTATTTAGTGTGTGTCTCACGTCATTTCCTTTCTTGATTGTCAACATTAAGGGCAATGTCGAGTTTAGGTTTAGGGGTGCACCGTTTTGAGTCTTGAGTCAATTTTTTAGTTTGTTTTTAGAGTCTGCCGTTCTTACATGGACCTTAATGAGATGCTTTGATATATGCCTTAGAAATGAGATGCTTTAATCACTGGGTTTAAACTAACTTCTTGCCACTTAGAGTATTGCATTGCATTTTTCAAAACTTATGACATGCTCTTGATGTGATAATGGATATGATGCTTAGTTGGATAGTCATGATTATTGGTGGGGAAAAAACGGTTTATACGCGTAGCGGAATACGAAAATTAGGTTTAGTATATAACAAAAATTTTCTTTTAAAGATGAACCTTACCTTGATTAAATTAACATATAAACAAAAGTAACATACCTTTGTCGTTTGATCCGATTGACATTGCGTCGATGGTATTCTGCAAGAACTTCCAATCCAATCATGAACGTGAATCACCTAGGAGCGTGGTCTCCCTTTCTTTGAATTGAGTACCTGAAGATGGATAACAAAAACTTTTTTTTTTTCGTTAGTCACAAAACTTCCAAGAGATAACAAAGAACATTCCGGTCATTTTTGAATTATTAATCTTTTGATCGAAACTCACGTGAACTTTATTCGAAGTTGTGCACAAAGCCTTTTGATATAAAAGCTACTAGTGCACTATCGAAATAAAAACGTTCTCCTCACTTTCTCTCTTTGACCGAAATTTCTCACACTAGTCTAAGAGATGGATTCTATTTTTCAAGCAATAGAAAAATTCTCTATTTTTCAATTAGAGTTGCCGAGTATAATCTATATATATTTGGTGCAATTTCCTTGCACAATCAATTATATATATATATATATATATATAGTGAGATACCTTTGCACAATATATTATATATGTCTAGTGCAATACGTTTGCACAATATATTATGAATTTCTGGTGTGAATTCTTTCCTTTCTCATATATAGGGTAGACTGAATTCTCTTTGCCCAATCATTTAATTATTGTGCACGGATTCTTCTTCTTATATATTAAAGGGTGGCCGAAATCTCTAATAGGAAATTTAGGTGGTGGTTGAAATCCTAACTTGAAGAGGATTTGTGTTTCCACCAATGACTCATATCATTATTTAGAATTCCAAACCCTAATCCAATTCTTTAGTGTATTTATGACTATATCAAAGACTTTCTAATTTGATTAGATAAATAAAATCATTTTATTTATTTACTTACCAAATAAAGTCTTTGATTCCTTTTATACTACCAACAATAGTATACTACTAAGAAATATATTTCCTAATCAGAGATTTTTTTTTATTCTTAATTAAATAATTAATTAATTCCCATTTAATTAAATAATAAAATAAAATAATATATTAGACTAATATAATAGCCTTGCCGCCCAAGTACCATACATGGGCTATATATTATTTTTCCATTTTATTTAATCTATTAAACTTTAAATGAAAAGTCCACATGTGAACTAGACCCATTCAAAACAAGCCCACATGTCTTTCATTAATACACTAATATAATTTAATAGTCTATTAAATAAATAATGTGTAAATTATATTTTTAATGTATTAAATACAATTCTAGATGAACCCATAAATTAGTCCGGTAGAATATATCAAGTGATTTATGCAAAACCGTGTGGATTGTGGATCTTAGCGGGCTATCTAAATTTAAGCTTCAATAGACATAACTTAATCACAATCAACAAATGATTCACTTAGGTCCGATCTATTAATTTTAGCTTATTCTACTAAAGATCTAAAACTGTACTCTTAAATAAAGATAGAACAAGTAAATGTTTCTCATTCAAACCTTAGACAATCTTATTGGAGATAGTGTATCCTCGTGAATAATATCAGTCAAGAGCTCATAGACCGCCTATAGCTCTCTTAGTTACCATATTTACTCATATGACCACATTTTGAACTTTAATATTTTGACTTGTCCAGAAGTAATGTTTCAATAGTCACTATCGAAAATTTAACGTTAAGATTTAATATCCAATACCGCAAAACATCCATATGACAATATTATACTCTAATTTAATAAATGGAGCAACGATGTCCATATCTATAAATGAAGTCCTCTATCGATTATCAAATGAATGCCACCAAACTATCGAGGATAGACTATGCTATATAATCGTACTCATTGATAACTCAAATGATAACACTTGTAACCATAAGTCCATCATTTGTCTCAAGAATAAGATAGACTCTCCGATTATCCTCATAATGAAAAACTTTTATCTAGTGACGGTTCTAGATAAAGTATTTTATTGTGATCCTGTTCAATATACCTAGTGCACTAGATTCTTTTACTCAAAGACACTTCGATGATTCTAGACTCATCATAACACATTTGATCCCACTCAAATCCTAGCAAAAGAATCTACAACTTTAACAAGGTAAAGGTGCCCAACCTTTATCTTAAGTTGTAAACATTATTGAAGACTAACTAAAGAATTGTGTCTACCTCATGCATATCCAGATGTACGAACAATCTTTATATCTCATAGTCTTTTGACCTTATGATTATTTACTTTTGACAATTATAATAATTAAACTATAAATGCTATAAAATTTGTTAAACCAGAAATCACTTTATTAATGTGAAAAGATTGTCAATTACTTATTACAGTCTTGCTATTGAACATAATCCTAACAATGATTAATAGTGGAGACTACCCTTGTGAGTTCACTAAGCCAAAAAGCTTAATAAATGACATATGGTGAGGGAAATATTGTTTCTACTTCTTAAACACTCAAAAGGTTCTTAACATTAGATCCGATCCCTATATGTTGCACATTGAGCATTATAGAACATACATCATAAAATATAGCACTTGATAATTTTGATCTTGAGTAAGACGGACCAGTGGAAGTGATTTTAGACTGTGTGTGCTTGAACTACTTAAAATGCCATAAATATTTCCTACTAATATGTGTGTGCTCTATAGCCGTGTGTGAAGCCAAACACTGTATTGCCTTTTTCTTTATTCACCACATTAACTGTAACCCAAGTAAGCTTATGCTATAGCCATATCTTATAGCTTGAGATCATACCTTGAGATTGTGAAGGAAATACAATAGTCTGCACGTGAGGGGGACAAAAATTAATATGTTATAGCCATACCTTATAGCTTGGGATCATACCTTGAGATTTTGAAGGAAATTCAATAGTCTACACGTGAAGGGGACAGAAATTGATTTGAGACTAATAAGGAGGAGCTGCATTCAATCCAAAAATGTATGTTTGAAATTAGCAAAGTGTTGTAAATCTCTAATTCTCAAATCAAATGTAGTAAAAAAAAAATACCGCCAAAATGAATGGTGAGTTGTGAGAATCAGTGAAAAGATGTTAAAGAATACAATAAGTCAAGGACTTTGATTTGTTGTACTTACTCTCGAAGGAGTTAGCAAGAAAGGATGGGGACTTATGAGCCTTGAACAGATGGTGAATGGCATTATTCCACTTACAATGGAAGTCAATGAAGACTTAAGAGTTTGCGCAAAGCCGTAAAGGTAATTGAAGACTCTCATTGGATGATCCTAGGTTTTTGAATTCCTATTGCCCGTTCTTTCTTAAACCTTTACCCAATAACCCCATTACAACCTTATGAAAAGTCTAATTGATCTGCTGGTTATCCTTGCTAGGAAAGTAGAAATGCATCATGTGTTTATCTTGTTCATGATGTTTGATTCTTTTCGTGAGATCTCTTGGCATACAAATCAAGTGTTCTTCAATGATACATTCATATGCGATTATAATTTGAAATTTTTTGTGCATAACTTCTTTACATATGCTTGATGAGTGATTTACCTAGGTTTTGAGCTATTAATGAGCGTATCTTGAGAGGATTAGAGTTGAGCCGAATTACATCTATGGCATTCGGCGAATGTGTTTTTGATGCTTGAGTATCTTGAGTTTGGGCTTTTCAATAAAAATTGAGCAATGCATTCAAATTTGTGACTTAACTTTAGTTTTTACTTATTGGCTTTAACATGCATTGGCTTGAATGGTACATGTGAGTTTGCATCTTGATTATCTGGCTTTTCGCAGAAATATGTTTGTGGGTAACATAGTTGTAAACCCTCAGGAGACAACACTCCTCCTACTAGAGACACCTAAAGATTTAAAGGCTTGTAGCATACGCTCAATGCTATCGTGTTCCCTACGAAAGTGGCTTCATTTAAAAAAAAAATTTATAGATTTTTTTTAGTTTTAGTTTTTATTTTTGTTTTGTTTAAGGACAAGCAAAAGATAGATTTTAGGGTATTTGATCGGTCCATTTCTATATATGTTTTAGGCCCCATATTTCCTATTATTTATATTTTGTTCTCGAGTTAATTAGGTGGTTTAATGTGTTTGTTGAGCATGTGTAGGTCCAATCCATTTAAGTGGTGTTGAATCTCATTTTGGAAGAAAAGAAGTCAAAAGATAGAGAAAATGAGCAAATTGGAAGAAATCATGAAAATATGAGTTTTGGCTAGTGCAGAACTGCAATGTTACGGGGCCCATCTCTCTGATCCGATTGAATTGTGTGTCATACTACCTATGGATTGAAAACCCCAGAAGTCTAGTTTCAGGTGCACTTTTCGGGTCATAATTCCGATGTTCCTAGAAGAAGTTATGTCCGTTTTAGTATCCGAAGGTCATATCAGTCAATCATAAATCTACGAGTAATTACAGGATTTGTTTTGCAAATTATCGTATCAGGAAATATTATCTTCTTGGACATGTGTGAAAGTCTTGGGTAAACAAGTTGACACCTAATCCTTGTTCTACCTCAATAAGTAATCAATTTGGATGGATTAGAAAAGAAGTTAAATCCCAAAAAGGTAGAGCTTAAAAAGGGAATTGATTTCCTTGTTGTTTGAGGACTAGGTTTAGCATCTTAAGCCTATTTAAACCCCTTTAAGCCATAATTTCGTGGGAGACCAGAAAAGAGACAGCAAAGGGAGGTTCCAAGCCACAGAAGGGGGTCGTCCCCCATCGCTCTAACCACCACACACATGTGTTTTCTCTATATCTCTTCTATGTTTTTGTTCTCTCCATTGATGTGTAACTAAACATCATTCTAGAGGATTGATGTAACCGATTTTGGATAACTCTATGTGAACAATTAGTCTATCTTTTGTTAATCAATTTGGTTTTAGTTTTGTTTATTGAATTAATTACTCTATTCTACTTGCTCTTATTATGTTGTGATCGCAAGTGATTTAAGTTTGTGGCTTAGTTTATCTATGAGATTAGGGTTTAGATATGGATGACCGTTCCCTTTAAATCTGAATCACAAGCTTAATAAATAGGAAAATTGATCTATGCATGATCGTGCTATATTAATTTGGCTTAGAGTTTTGACAATTGCTCATTATATGACCGTGTGTGAGTAATATGAAAAACCATAGATCATTATTTTGTTATTCGTTGCATGACCGTGTGCGAATATTGGGAAAGGATCTTCAAACTTAATTAAATTATCTTGAAAACAAGCCCGAAAACTAGATTGAAGTGTTTAACGAGACTGATTGTGAGCATTGAGTGTCTAAGAAAGGTGCATCGATTCCCTAGTATTTCTCTCCATATATTCATCCCTTATGTGATTTGATTTGATTTTAGTCTTTAATTCAAGTATTTATAATTTAGGTTAATCTTAGAATTCATCAACTTTACAAAGCAAATCATTATGCAATTTAGTTTCTCGCATTTAGAGTAAATCCTTGCTAGATTAATTGTCTTTCGACCGATAGAATCACCGATCCTAGTGAACAAACTTTCTTAATAAATTGAACACATATTTTACTGCATCATATGGTATCAAAGCGCCTTTTTTGCGCCGCTGCTTCTTCTCTTCTCTTTTGATTCGTTCTTCCTTTTCTTTTTTCCTTGTTCCTGGCTTATAGAGGTGGAGCTACTGCTGGCAATGCCAATGGTGGCAATAGAGGGAATCGATTTGCAAACCTTGAGGTTTCGAACTCAGATCGATCTCCAATGGAAGATTCTAGTAGTCCTTTTTTCCTCTAAAATGTTGATCATCCAAACATGAGTCTTGTTTCAAATCAATTGGTAGGGGAGAATTACAATACCTGGAGTCAAGCTATGTCAATGACACTCACATCGAAGAATAAGCTCTGCTTCATTGATGGTACAAGTTCTCATCTCGATTCTACTGATGCTATCTATAAGTCCTGGTCTCGTTGCAATAGTATGGTCATTTCTTAGATCCTCAATGCTGTTTCGAAAGAAATTGGAGATAGTCTCATGTATATAGATACTTCTATTGATGTTTGGAATGATTTATATGATCGATTTCATCAAAGTGAACTTAAACAGTTTGTCTCAAGGATCGAATGATGTTACTAGCTATTATACTAAGCTCAAGATTACATGGGATGAACTTAAGGACTTTAGGCCAGTTCTTGTTTGTAATTGTGGTGGTATGAAAACCCGGATGGGTTATCAACAACAAGAGTATGTTCTTCCATCTACTATTTGAGCTATGCTCTATGGGTGTCACACGTGTAGTTAACTAATGATATATCAATACTCTTAAATGATTACGTGTTCTATCTACCAGCTGAACTATACCAAGAGGCATCACAAGTGTAGTTAACTAATGATATATGAACATTTTAAATGATTATGTGCAGATTGAATAATGCCGATATTGTTACGCATAGAAATATGATTTTTTTGAACAAAATATAAACATGATTTATAGACCCATTTTATAAGTATACACCCATATCTCAATTCTCAAATTTGAAAATTAAACCATTGCTATAAGCATATATTCTAATGCTAATAGTATCCTTATTAAAATAAGCATAATTACTTCAAAAAAAAAAAAATGAACATAATTATTTTAATGCATTGTATTTGTAAACACTTTTAAATTATTAATACATCTAATGTAATCATTGGAACAGAATTAGGATTTAGTTTTTATTTGAAAGAGGAGAGATTTGAATTTAGGACTTCAACTTTGTTGAGAGGTTTCTTTCTTTTAAAGGCAAATTAAATTTGATCAAGAGGTAGTGCCGGGTGTTTGAATGTTGGAGCTTTTTTTTTTTTTTTTCTTCCCTTACACCTCTTAATGCTTTAGATTGCAAGGCATGATTCTCTCTCTAGTGGTATATGAAACTTATGACCACCTTTTTTTTATGGGTTAATATTAAAAACCTCCCACAACCTTTGAACTATTATTGAATGTATAGTTATAAATGCTTTTATTTTAGATAACCTCCTCTATGGACTAACACCGTTAGCATTCTGTTTGTGTTGATCGAGTTTGACCGTTAAAAAATCCAAAATATCTCTATTTAAGCTTCAATTGCATGAATTGACCATTATACCCTTATACTTTTACCAAATAAATTAATAAACTGGTACAAAAGGCAGAGATATTAACTTGCAAAGGATAAGTTTTTTTGTAAACAATTTTAACTTTAAAAATAACAAAATTACAAATATGTATTTATCTATTTGTCTTTTTATATATATATATTTTAAATCCAAGCAAATACTCATTTTCAATGTTTTTGATTCATTTGTAATTTTGTTATTTTTAGGTATAAAATTGTTCACAAAATAACCTCTTATTTGCAAGTTAACATCCCCACATTTTGTACAATTTTATTGATTTATTTGGTAAAAGTATGAGGGTATAATTGTCAATTCATACAATTGAAGCTTAAATATGGGCATTTTAGATTTTTTAATATTCTAACTTAGTCAACACAAACGGAATGCTATTGATGTTAGTTTATAGGGAAGGTTTATAAAATAAAAGTATTTATAACTATACATCCAATAATAGTTCAAAGGAGATAGGATATTAACCCCTTTTATTTTTTTTATTTACGGCTCCCGCATGGGCTCCCGTATGGTCTTGTACTCTTGTTTCTTTTGGAAAAAGAAAAATGAAAATAGGCTTTATATCATAAGTTTTATTTATTTTTTTGTTTGTATTTGTCAAAAAATTTGTTTATTTGAAAATAAAGAATTGAATAATATAACAAGTGAAAAGTATTTGATTTTATTTTTAATTAAAATAATTAATTCAGTTAGTTTGTGTTGATATAATTTTATAATTAACTTTTTTTTTAATAAATATGGATATATAAATCATATTTAAGGGACTGATAGGTAAAAATGTTATACACGTGTCACAATATTCATGAGGGCGCACCGTTGAAATGACACGTCCGCACACCCAAGATTTTGTCATAGTTACTTATTACGTTGATGTAGGAGAAACCGCAGAAAAGTAGCAAAAAGCAAAGCAATCCTCGTCTACTTTGTCAGTCTCTGTTCAATCGTAAAAAAGTGGAGTGTGGAGAATGTCACTCCTCGTCAAGTCTCTTCCTCTCCTCGTCGCTCTCCGAACCACACGAACCCTGTCTTTTCTTCTCTCCAAATCCAAACCAAAACCCAAACCCTTAACAACTCAAACACTTTCAAAAAACCACGCTGCTCTTTTCTCTGTTTCTGCTTCCGCTGAAACAACGGCAACCACCACCACCACCACCACAGCCCCCAACCCACCTCTGCCTGCCAACGAGGCTCTTCATTGGGTCTCTCGCACTCGATACTGCGGCCAATTGACTCCTGACGATGTGGGTAAACGGGTCACCCTTTGTGGGTGGGTCGCTCTCCATCGGGTTCATGGTGGTCTCACTTTTCTCAATCTCAGAGACCACACTGGCATTGTCCAGGTATCTATCTATTCATTTTTGGGTGTAATTTCTGGAGCTGTTTTAATTAGAATTATTAATTACTATTATTATTGCTCATTTCTCCCTTTTTTTATTTTTTATTTTTTTATTTTTTTATTTTTTTATTTTTTTATTTTTTTATTTTTTATATAAATTGAGTATAATTTGTGGAGCTGTTTTAATTAGAATTATTAAATTTCTCCATTGTAGGTTACAACATTGCCACATGAGTATCCTGATGCTCATTCCACTGTCAATGATTTGAGGTTGGAGTATGTGGTTGCTGTGGAGGGTGTTGTTCGGTCCCGGCCAACTGACTCTGTTAATAAGAAAATGAAGACTGGTTTCATTGAGGTACTCTTTAATTCTTTATCTGTATTCTTACTTTTTGGTTATTTTGATGTTACTTTTGCTAGACTTTGCTGCACCTGTATGCTGTGTCTTGTAAAGGCTTGTGTTATTGTTTGTGGGGTCTGAATTACAAATAAGAAAAGAGGAAGAGAAAAAGAAAGAATCTACTTGAGTTCCTTTTTGGGTTAAAAAAACTCAATTTTTGTTCAGGAGATTGATATATAAGGTCCTGCATTGAATCGTATTGTCATCCAAAGTACCGCCTTTAACAACTGTTGTGTGTTAACAAATGTGAAGTGGACAAGTATTTTCTATTTTTATGTGAGTCATTTGCTTTCTCCTGAGAATTGTTTACGGAGGGGCTTGGACACTAGACCACAATAATGGCATTCACCACCCCACCCCCTATCTATCATTTTTGAATGTCATTTCTTGATACATTTCTTTCATTGACTTTCTGATAAGCTATACTGCACATTTTAAAGAAAATATAGAAAATTGTTTGAAGTAATTTCCATGTTGAAGATTTCTGTGTTGATTGTTATTGTTGGAAAGATGCTGTGTTTCCTCTTATGCAACTTGAGGTGGATTCTGCTATTATTTATCATTCACTGTGTTGTTCTTAGAGTTTGGGATGTGGAATATCTATCATACTCTTTAAACCATTCGGTTTACCATCTTTTCAGTTTTGAAATATGTTGCTGTGTGTGACAGGTTGCTGCAGAGCATGTTCAAGTATTGAATGCCGTGAGATCAAAGTTGCCCTTTCTAGTCACTACTGGTGATGATGTGAAGGATTTAGTGAAAGAGGAGATTCGTTTGAGGTGGTTGGTTTGCTTTTATTTATTTATTTATTTTTATCTTTATTTATTTATTTTTTATTTGTTAATTCAAGTTTACTAGTCATAATTTACATTAACTATGATGTCAGATTGCTTGGTGATTTATAAGTCTTCCTAGTGTGGTGTCAACTATATTGTCATTGATTTTACATTTACGTGTATGTAAAATCCAATTCAGTTGGTCCTTGCCTTCAAAAAGAAAAAAAAGAAGATAAAGAAATGGTCCTCTTAAATTGAATGTTCAATTAGTTAATTCATTTTGTGGAAAGTTATGTGCATGGACTTTTTCTGGTTGTCTTGAATCAAAATGTAAAAGCGAAATCCTTCTTTTGCATTGCGAAGTAAGAGACTAAGAGGTACAGCTACTTAGTTCTTTCACATCCTTTAAGTTTTTATTCTTGGTGACACTGATTGATTTATACCCATCAGTAAGTTTTTATTGTTGAGCTAGTTAAAATGTGAGTTGCACCATTCATGTATGTGAATGGTTTTCTAGGAGGTTTCAACTTCTCAACAAGTCAAAATTTTCTGAATGCATTTATGATTGTCAAGAAGAGTTTGCTACTTGGAGGAATTGCTCACTTCTTGTTGCTGCTAGTTTCTCTATTATTTGTAATGATTTGAGTTGTTATGTAATCATACACTTTGATTTGGCACAGGTCATGATTTTTCCTATGAGTTATTTAATTGTTGAAGTAAATTTGGTCTTCAAGACTCTTTTCTGTTGTCTAGAATTCTTCTTTTCCGGCAATTTCTTCTTATTAATACCCAAAATTATTGCATATTTTCTTAAAACATTTTTCTGCACTTCTTCAGAGTAGATTCCGAAGAATTTATTAAAAACTCCAAGTTGCAGAAAGGAAGTCTCGTTTTTCACAGCGATATTTTGCATCTCCGATAATTGCAAACTGTTCTTCTTACATGATTCTTGTTAGCTTAATTCTGTATTTGGCGGCTGCAGCAAATGAATTACTGATGACTCAAATGTGTGTTAATAGATACCGATGCCTTGATTTGCGGCGGCAGCAAATGAATTACAACATATTCCTGCGGCATAAAGTGGTGAAGCTCATTCGAAGATACCTTGAGGATGTTCATGGTTTTGTAGAGGTAATGTTTAGTGAGATTAAATTATTGTTGACTTAAAGTTATCTTCTTGTTTGCTTCAAGTTATTTATGTCCGTTCTTTATTTTGATCCTCACTTTTTTCATGGTTTTTAAGGTAGATTGAGACTCCAATACTCTCAAGGTCTACTCCAGAAGGTGCCAGGGATTATTTGGTGCCCTCAAGAGTTCAGGTACTTCACATTTATTTAGCTACCATTCACTGTAATATACTAATATCTCACTTTTACAACTCTTTAGACAACTGTAGTGAAATTAACTGAGATTTTGATCTTAACTAGCCCGGATTAAGTCACCAATGCTTCAATCATTGAGAAACACTCATATAATGAGTTTTTGTTATTGAAACTCGAATTACCTTTGTTGTGCCTGTTACTTTGGAAAGTCAAAGCCAAATGATTTAGTTTCAGTGGCATTTTTGAAATAGAATTTGGATTTGGATTGCAGGAAATTAGTCCTAATTATCCTCCTTTTTTCTTGGGGCAAGGGGTATGCATATTGAACTTTGGAAAAAATATGCAGAAAGCTGACACATTCAGTGTAATGATGTTTGTGCTGGCAACACACCTGTTTTTGGGATGTATGTGGAATGATGTTGTTCATTTTTAGTAATAGAAGAAATTTTTTGTTTGTTTTGCAAATCCTGTTTCTAGAAAATGCACAAATTATTTTCTAGTAAGTTTTGTTTTTAACACTGGTTTTGGGAAAATGAATTCTGTTTTTCAGATTCAATTTCTTGTTTGAAAAATCTTATGTATTATTTTATCTATTTTCGGATTACTGAAACAGAAAACAGATTTTGCAAATAATTCAAGTACCTAACTGCTTACATGATTTTGCTTTGTTTTAGATGTTCATTAAAATAAATAAATCTGCACTTTACTAATGAAGTGTGACAACCTTATGGGATGAATATAGACCTAGTATAATACGTAAACAGAGTGAAGGTATATAAACCTTTAGTTTTAACGTTTCAATAATTCAATGTTTATTTCAATGATAAATTACATATTTTGTAAGCAATTGCTAACCACATCTCAACCTTTTCTTTTAAACTATCTATTATTTTGTATACCTTCTGCATGGCTTGCATGCCTGTTGTCTGATTCATTCGAATTTGTATTTTGAAGCCAGGAACATTCTATGCTTTGCCTCAAAGTCCACAATTATTTAAGCAAATGCTAATGGTCTCTGGTTTTGATAAATATTATCAAATAGCAAGGTAGGTTTCTGCTTACTGGTTTTTTAACATATTTCTGTAATAGTTGCTTATGCCACCTATGTTCTGACTTCTGTTTTGGCCAATGAACTTGTTATGCAAAAGACCAACTGCGTTTTTTCTTCTGGACTCGCATGAAAAGATCATGTGACTTTTATATTTCATGTTTTAATAAGCCCGAAATTGATTTTTTTTTATTAGAGGATTCTTATGAGAGCAAAGTTTCAAGTCTTAGCCTTGTAGTTATAATTTTATTTTTTCCTTTACAGATGTTTTAGGGATGAAGATCTAAGAGCAGATAGACAACCTGAGTTCACTCAGCTTGATATGGAACTTGCTTTCACTCCTTTGGAGGACATGCTAAAGCTGAATGAAGATTTGATTAGAAAGGTTAGTATACCCTTCTTTGTTTGGTTCAGAACTGGAAGACTAGGAATAGGAAGAAGTGTGATTAAAGTTTGTCAAATAATGTAGAAAATGATGAAAAAGGGAAGAAACAGAAAAGGTATAAACTTGAGAGCTCAAAGAATTTCTTAGTTTCCACTTTAACTTGTAATAGGGTCCAATCCAGTCCCATATCAAAACACTACTATTATCAGCATCCCCTAAAATTTTTAGATTGCCAATATTTTTGCAAATGTGACTGTTAATAAGCTCACCTCTAGAGGTGATCCCACCCAAGGAAATTGTGTAAGCTATTTGAAGTTTAAATATATAGTCAGGATGTGATTTTGCTTTGAATCATTTTGACGTAGGTAGAATTAGGTTGCTCGAAGTATTACTCAAGCTGAGCTCGACTGGGGCAGAGAATGCTTGGATCTGGTCTCAGCTTGTGAAATTTACGGCTCCTTTGATAGTGTTTTAAGCACCGTTTTTTCATTTTTCAACCAACAAAATAGATGTAAAACTTATTTGTTGAACATTTTGAATCGAGGCTGTGGAAAACGAAAAACATCATTTTCCACTTTTAAGTTTTAACACAAACGTTGGAAACATCAATATTACATTTCTCGTGATTTTGTTTTATGAAGCTTCACCAGCTGCTTTGTTAATTGTGCCATGGTTATACATAAATAAAATACTTATTTTATTTTATTTTATTCATTTTGAAATAAATTTTATTTTATTTTATTTTAGAGTATTTATTGTAGGAAGATTTTATAGAATTTGATCTATGATGTTTAAAATTCAAATAATCTTATAATATTTTTGACAAGTGATTTTTATGTTTTTCTAAATAAAGATATATAGGACTAAAATTTTAGAAATAATAATAAAAAATAATGTTGTATAGTCAATAGTGTTTGTTTATATGATTGTAATAAGTTGAAAATAATTGACTGGACATGTTATAATTGGTTGGACATGTTATAATTGGTTGGACATGTTTTCATTATTTACCATTTCAAAACACTGTTTAAACAAAAGACACTGTTTTCATATGTTACCAAAAGTGTTTTCGGATTCTAAAAGATATGAAATTCCATTTATCATTTTCTATTGAAATTCGATAAAATAGAAAAAGTTATCTCACAAGCTCTTTTTGTTTTGCTTAGGATCTCCTTGTAGTGACTCAAGATTGCTACAGGTGGCATTTAACGGTTTGGCCCGGTTTTGGCCTATAGAAACTGTTTGGTTTTGAAAATTATAAATCGGATGGAACTGGTAACACTAACTCTAGCAATCTTTTTTATCTTAGAAACATTCCAAATAAGTTAATTATATTGAGTAAAAAATCACATACGCAAATGAATTAACGTCAAGTATGAGTGTTAAAAGTGCTTACCATTGATATGGTTCTCAAACTCCAAGTGGACTAAGTGCAATCCTCATGGTTCCTCCACCACATCATTGTTGTTAATGTAAACTTTTGAAGCTCTAGATAAAGATAGTAAATTAATTTCATACATTATAAAAAACATGCATAAACAACAGTAATTTTAAGTACTTACCAATATTCATTTGCCACCAAATCAAGCGTTAAAGATCTGCTGGCTATCTACCAAAAGCTCCCTGAGTAACTGAAATGGTTTTCCCCAAATTTTTCTAAGCCTCAAGGAAAGAACCTTTGCTATCTTCTTGTGAAGGCTAGTAACTAGGTTGACAGGCCTTAATCCTTCATTCTCAAAGCTTTGACTTTCATAGGAAGGAGCAAATATAGATTTCTTTTGTTTCAGTGTTAATGATCCCATTTTGATGAAGCTCCTTAAAGACTGCCATTAGTCTACTTTTATGATCTCCCAGTATTCTTGGAAAATAGCCAAGGAAAAGTCACCAGGGTCTGGGCCTTTGTCTCTAGAGCACTCCTGAACAGCCATTTTAACCTTCTCCTCCTCAAATGATCTCTCCCATCAGGCTGCAAGGGAGGGTATAATAGGCTGCCACTCCAACCCCTCAATTTAGGTCTCTCAAATTTCAAAACCTCCCCTCTTTTGCTCCTTCTCAATAGTAGGGATGGCAAAATAACCCGTGTATACGGGGACCTGTGGGGACCCGTACTTATGGGGTGGGGATGGGTTTCAATTTGGTGGAGATGGGGCGGGGATGGGGATAGATAGTAAAACCCGCAATGGGTATGGGACGGGGATGGGTTTTATAATCTCCACCCCGCCCCGCTTAAAATATAATCTTTATTTGTTTTATTATTTAGTTTTTTTCTTTTAATGTTATGTTTAAACATTATTGAATTTATTGTTTAGTTGTGAGATTTATGTTTATTTTTAATGTTTATGAGATGATTTTCACTAATTTTTTGGAATTACTTTATATATTATATCATATTCATTGAGTTATATGTTTATTATTTTAATAAATAATTTTGATAAATGGCTTAAATGGGGTAAATGGGGTAAATGGGTGGGGATGGGAAAAGCATACCCCACCCCTCCCCGCCCCATTGCCATCCCTGCTCAATATAGATACTTGCTGTATCTCATCAAGTGGACCTTTGAAAATGTTTGGTAATTTTGGTGTACTCTAGGCAGTGGTCACATGGTCAAAAGGACCAAGTTTTTCTATTTTTAATTTTTTTTATTCAGAAAAAAAAAAAAAATGAAAAAAAAAGGGATCAAGCTTATAAAATATGCATTTATTTATTTACTTTGCATCTGCAGAATTTGATATGTTTAATATATCTGTAATACAACGTTCTAGGATCTGAGTAGAAAGTTTTTATTGTTTCAGGTTTTTCTAGAGATTAAAGACGTCCAGCTACCAAATCCTTTCCCAAGGCTAACATATGCTGAAGCAATGAGTCGATATGGTTCGGACCGGCCAGATACCAGATTTAATCTTGAGTTGAATGATGTAATTATCTCCCTTCACTTTCAAATTGACCAGGCATTTTTATTTCATAATATCCAGTTATTTAATGGCTTCAAAATGTCTGTCCACAGCCTCCAAGTTTTGATGCTGAAATTGTAGTTCTATATATGATTTATTCATTTTGTTGCATTAATTAATCTTGTACTGTATCACATTTTGCAAATATTTTGATCACCCTACACTGTGTCCCCGCTTTTCAATTGGACATTGTAGTGCTTGTGGTGTACATCATTTATGCTTGTATGTGGTTGATAAGCAATATGATAGCCACATTGTAACTGTTGTTCAAGATTGAGGTTAAGATTTTAGTTGCTCATTGCATTCTGTTGATGACTGTTCTATTTGAAGATATTATCTTAAGCCAATTTTTTTTTATCCCTTTTGAAAGTTGTAGATGCACCACATATTGCTTTGTCTGTAGTTTAATTTTTCCTGTAGATTGATGTGTGAGCAGGGTTTGATCTCCCAAGTAGTACACAATTAAATCATTTCCCTTTTAACTTAAAATGTATCTTCAGCATAAGAATAGGCTGAGAATTTTGTATGTGACATTAATTTTCTGCTTCAAATTGATTCAGCTAATCTCGAGAACTGAAACCAAACTGAATAAGTGGAGAAAAGCTGGATCCATTTGGTCCAGGTTACCACTTTGAAGGATAGAAATTAGCAATTTTATAAAAATATATTGAATAATGATACAATATTTAAAGTTTATATACTCTTTATCGGTTTGGGTTTTTCTGGTTATAATTCCTATAAAGCCTAAACTGATCAATTGTTTGATTTGAATTTTCCAAACCAAAACCAATTGATCAACTTGTAAACTCAAACCAAACCAAATAGGTGGATTTGGCTTGAAGTTTGTGTTTGAATGTTCTCTTGCACTCTCTGTTTTCTTGGTTAAGGACTTTAGGCTCTGGAATAATTGCTTGACATCTTACATGTCCAACCCATGAAGTATTATGCAGCTTTCCTTTTAAATGCCTTGTATTTCTTAATTGTTGTACATTATTAATTCAAAATAACTTGCTGGATAGTATTCAGGATTTTTGCTAAAACTTAACATACTTGAGGGTCTTTATTTATTTATATTCTTTTTGCAGTTGTCTTACAAAAAGAGTTTTTCGTTGGAGTGCAGGTATCAGATGTTTTCGTAGAGTCTTCCTTCAGGGTATTTGCAGATACTCTGGGAAATGGGGGGATAATCAAAGCATTAAGTGTTCCTTCAGGCGCTAAAATTTATTCAAACACAGCTCTTAAGAAAGGGGACATCTTTAACGAAGCTATAAAATCTGGAGCAAAGGGCTTGCCTTTCTTGAAGGTCTTGGATAATGGTAAAAAGAGACGATTTATTATTCTTCTCTCTTTCATTTTCTCCTTCAAGGTGGATATTCTATGGGTCTCTATGTTTCACCATTAACGGGTTTG
Organism: Acer negundo; assembly: GCA_035582765.1. NCBI lineage: Eukaryota > Viridiplantae > Streptophyta > Magnoliopsida > Sapindales > Sapindaceae > Acer > Acer negundo. Next base: position 11,201,702 of record CM069236.1, on the reverse strand, counting down.
AGATTTTCTTTCAGGAGAGATTGAGGGAATTGCGGCATTAGCATCAAGTTTAGATCCAAAAAAGAAAGAGCAATTGCTCACACAATGCTCCACTGGACCTGGTGATCTTATCTTGTTTGCAGTGGGCCATCCTGCATCGGTTAATAAAACTCTAGACCGACTTAGAGTGTTTGTAGCCCATGAGCTGGGCTTAGTTGATCATGTAAGTACTTGATCTGCGCTCAATTGTATGTAAATATTGATCTCGGTATATCTGACACTTTTAATTTTTTCTGGTACTTAGTCCAAGCATTCAATTCTATGGGTGACTGATTTTCCAATGTTTGAATGGAACGATTCAGAGCAGAGGCTTGAGGTTTGTCTCTTGTTCATTATATGCTACATTGCTACCTGTAATATTACTAAAATGAATGATTTCTATTTGTTAAATCATCTTCTCTGATATTGGTTGATTATAGTTCATAATCACAGTGATTTGTCTGCATTCTTCATTTGGATTTCATTGTTATTGGATTGTTATATTTGGTTAAAAGGATATATTATTCTGCTTCTGCTTTATGATTCTATGGAAATTAGTGCTTGGGTTTTTCCCAAGTCTGTTTTGCTCTTGGAATTAGTCTATTCTAGTATATTGCAACTATATTGATGAGATTACCTGAATCATTCAATAAAATTTATTTGTTATCATATGAATTACTGAGAGGGAATCGTAATCTTTCTTCTTTACCAAGAAAAACTACTTTGTTGTGTTTTATTTAATAATGGGGATTCCTGCCATAAGATTAAAATGTTTTGCACCTTTTATTTTTGTTCCTGTTATTAGGACTTATTAGTCATTTTCAGGCCTTGCATCATCCGTTTACTGCACCAAACCCTGAAGATATGGAAGATCTTTCATCAGCTCGTGCCCTTGCTTACGACATGGTTTACAATGGGGTTGAGGTAACTTTTTTCACATCATAATGTCAGCAAGCTTAAATCTTTTTACCAACTTCAAGACCATAAGAAAATGTCCTGTATCTTTTCTGTGGTGTTGTCAGATTGGTGGAGGAAGTTTGAGAATTTATACACGTGAGGTCCAACAAAAAGTTCTGGAAATTGTTGGCATCTCCCTTGAACAGGCGAGTAGATTCTAAATAACTTATAGTGCACTTAAGTTGCTCCACTATGAATTTAAAGTTATTGTGGTGATATCTGTGATTGGCTTTTGGTGCTCTGTTTGTGTGCTCCACACTATGGCTATTATTTCTCATGAGATCATTAATTAAACTCGCAGTGTCGATCATCCTAGATTTGGCTTTTGAGTAGATCTCTGTATTTTGACCAACCAATTATAATTAAATGGTTACAACTTACAATCCTCCCATAGGTCCTGATTGTTGTAGGAGACTGGTTGAATTAGCTTGAGTAAGTTTAAGGACAAGTAAAGAATAAATTGAAGCCATTGTTCAAGAGAAGCTAGAATGAAGTCCGAATATGTAAGTGAATGGCATAGTTTATTGAAAGAAGCTTGGCTTCAGACAAGTCTTCCGATATTTTACTTATGGCCATTGTTGAATGTTAAATATTTTCTTAAATGCAAACAAGTTTTGACTTTTGATCATATAACTCATTTTGGAACTTCAGAAACTTCACTTGATATTCCCCTTCTAGTTACTACATTTTTAGTTTCTGTTGATATATATGAACAAAAAAATTCAGATTGTAGAACTTAAACATGTTCTCTTTCAGTTTGTAGTTTGATGGTTTCTTTTTAAGTACATACAAGAACTTGAGTGGAAGAAAAACTTGTTGGGTATAAAACTTCCTCTCTTGAACATTTGCTAGCTTGAATTTTCAACCTCAAACTTGATCCCCCCTCTGAAGTACACTTCAATTAATTCTTGTGGCGGTTATTTGTGCGTTTTGTTTGTAGGCTGAGGTGAAGTTTGGCTACCTTCTGGAGGCTTTAGATATGGGTGCTCCTCCCCATGGTATGAAACACCTGCCTTGCTTGCATACATTGTAGAGAATCACTGGCACAACTGTGCAGAATCTGTAGAAATGAAATAAAATTCCCCATAACCAGTTGGTACTTTTTCCGTTGCAGGAGGAATCGCATTTGGGTTGGATAGATTGGTTATGTTGTTGGCAGGCACTAATTCCATCAGAGATGTCATAGCTTTCCCAAAGACAACAACTGCTCAGTGTGCTCTCACTAAGGCTCCATCAGAGGTGGATCCCCAGCAGCTACAAGAGTTATTGTTTCAGAAAAAATAGTTTCCACATCATTTGCTAGCAGCTGTTATCATGATTTTTCTTTTGATCATTGAGCTTTTTTTGCTACAATGAAGAGGTAGGAGGCGGATTTTCCATTTCTTTGGATGTTTTAACCTGTGAGAGTTTAGCAATAACCATAAATACAGTCTTTGATTTAATAATCAATCTCTCATTTTCTTCTTTTGAATGTCCTTTTTTTTCCCAGCATTGGTAATAAATTCATGGAAACTAAACAGATAATTAGCGTTGCAGATGATTGATGCATAGATTTCACAAGGCATCATGTTCTCCAGATATGCATGGAGCCGCCATCATTTTGTTTGTTCAATAATGAGATCCCAACTTCCATATATGCTCCATTTCTTCATTTTTATCTCCAAATGAGTAAATCAAATAAACAACTAAACAAGCAAGAACCTCTCACAGAATTCCATTTTTGCGATTAGGGTCAGTTCAGCGGGGGACCCACCAGCACCCCAGGTGATGTCACAGAAAGATAGGCTGTGAGAAACCATTCGATCCATTCTCTCCAACAGATTATCGACACCATCTTCAGTCTTTGGGAAGAATTCGAATGAGAAGACGACCCTATATGAGGAAGAGTTGTTATTCTCTTTTATTTGTCTATCACCTTCATTTTCTGATACTAGCAGATCTCACTTCTCAGATCCCAAAACAAGAGAGAGAGAGAGAGAGAGAGAGAGAGAGAGAGAGATTATACATGTTGGATCTACTTTTAATCTCTTCTATTTGCGTCTCATTTTTGTTAGAATTCGATATTTGTAGATCTTTGTTCGACATAGATTTGCTATACAGATTTAAATAGATTCATTTCTTGAAATCAATCATGACAGTGATTTATTCATTTCATTTGATCATATGATTGTGTAGATCTTGAGTTGTATCCGATGGATTGGATTTTATATATTTTACATTATTGATCTTGTTTTGAATTTGATATGTTGCAAATTTAATCGTTGTTTTTTATGAAATGAAGAAGATCCATGGAGATGGAGATCTCCATGATCAATGTGGAGATCCAATCTTCAGACTGGGGCAAGTCTCAACCTCTTTTTTTTTATTCCTTTTAAAATATATATATATATATATATATATATATTTAATCTCCGCCGCTCATTTTTTATGATGAATGGTGGAGATCCATTTTAGTTTTTTTTTTTTTATTTTTTTTATAAATATAAATATATATATATATATATATATATATATATTGTTTTCAATTAATTTGTATATTCAATATTTTTGTTTAATATTTTTTTAATGTTTATAAAAGGTCAAAAATACCCTTATTTTTTACAATCAAATTTGGTCAACAGTTAAATTTGACCAAATTTGACTAACGGGAGGGGATTTGAGTGTCAATTTATGGTAAAGTTGTTTATGAGTGTAAGAGGTGAAACTCATATATGTTTAGTGCAATTTACTCTTTTTTTTTTTCTAACCCTATATGATACAAGCACGTTTGATTCATCAAATACTAACACATAATTATAGCAAATTAATTCATTGTACATTGATTGAAAGTCTTTATTTATACAAGTAAGATTAGATAGAATAAAATCCTATCCAATAACAACATATTGAAATTAAAAACTAAAACAAATTTTACCAAAGGGACGTAGCTCAGCTGGTAGATGGATGAGTTTGAAGCTTGAGTTAATGTATGACTCTCAAGTCAGCGGCTCAAATCTTATCAATGACAAAAAAGTTTCAAAAAAAAAAAAATGGTCTAGATAGGTGAAAATATGGTCTAGATAGGTGAATAGGTAGAACTGTTTAATTTATTTTTATTTTTATTTTTATCAAGTATAGACAAGATAATATATAACAAAAGTAGAAACATAAATTGGATTAAGATCTGAGTAAAATAATCAGAATAATAATACTTACAATTTATATATATCTGTGAAAATAATTGATGGACAATGAAAATACAGGAAATAAATCACAAACTTTATTGTAGATTCAGAATTTTTACAAAAGAGAGGGGAAATATTACAAAGGAAAGCTTGAGAGAGAAACTACAAAGAAGGAGAATGATCTGAAAACTGAACCTGCCCTAGACTACCCCAAGCTATCCTTATATAGGATAGTTAACTAGAGGTTACAAGATTGACCATGGTAAAACTGACATCATTATTACTATATTTGAATTATGATAGATTCTCTGGTATTCTCTGGATAGATTCTCTGGTGTTGGTTTGTCTTCATGCTGTCGACACAATTTCATTGTTATCTTTTGCCGACATATTTACTTTTTACTTTTTTTTTTCTTCATATGTCGACATTTTGTCAATAACCGATACAGTAGGTGATAGTGAAATGAGTCATGAGAACTGGTACTGGATTCCATGTTCTCTGAGAATAAGTCTGGTGAATCTGACGAGGCTAAAGCCTCTGTTGAGGTGATAAGTCATGTCCAAAATAGATGTTTGCTTCTATAGGGTCGTCTTTATTTCCAAGGAGATCATCATCATCATCTTGATTTTCTGATTCCAAATCTTTTTGAGATATGTCTGCCATTGTCTTCTCCATTTCACGAGATATTCTTCTCAATTCTTCAGGGGTGCTTGCAGCAGCAATTCTGGCTTGATATTGAGCTTTGGCCATTAAGGATTGGGGTTGGTCAGGTGATTTATTGCATAAAGTGGGATTTTCTTCAAACCAGGTGGTAATTCGGTTTTTGCCATGTTGAGCAATATTCATGCCACTCCACCATTTGACCTTTGTCTGCCTACCGAAGTAAGGAATGTTGACATTTCCAATCAATTTATCCTTGATAGCATATTCAAGCATCAAAATCCAAGTGAAACTAAAATGTGTGAAGAAAATAAGTCTGGTATGAAATCCCAATCCTTGGGTTTTGAAAGATAAGTCGTCCAATAGGCATATCCCTCTTTAACAATAGGTGGAAGGAGATCAATAGTTGGACCATATTTGTCCCACTACTCTAAGAACCAAAAAGGAATATGAAGGGGAAAATCTTTGTCAAAATATATAAACCAGGACAAGGAGTTGCCTGGGTTTTGTCCATATAAATTTTTTGTCCATGCATCTACATAATCCTAATAGGAGTATTCAGAAACATGGAATGGTCTTGAAAATGGTCTTGAAAATGTTCTTTTCTTGTTGGGATCCCCTCCCCACTGGTCAAGAGTTATGATTTTGCAAAGCTTGATTTTTTTGAAAATTAATTTTTCTTTGTCGATTTTGTCACAAACATCAGAGAGGTAGACTGAGTCTGTATCTACCAAAATGAATTCATAGAAAATATGTCGTTTTTATATGTCTTCAGGAATCCTGCAAAATAGGGGATTAATGACTGCATCCGCCAATTTTTTAGGTTCATTGAGGTAAATGTCTAATAGTAGTAATGGTTTAATTGTAAAATATCTGTCAAAATAGGGCTTATGTAGATAAGGGTAACTTGGTAAGTTAATCTTTGGAAGTGAAGGTGAGGTAATTTGTGATTGGTTTGTTTTGACAAGTTTGTCTTGTTTGGAAGAGTAGGGACTAATATGAGAAGAAACAATAGTTTTAAATGATGAGAAATCTGATGGGGATTCTAATTTTAATGGGGAAAAACTATTTGTCATTTGTAATGGGTTTGCAATAGGAGGCCTGGAGGAGGATGTTTGGCCTGGTGATTGGGGTGTACTTGGTTGAGATAACAGGGTCAGGGCATACTTGTCTTTGTGACTTGATTTTGAGCTATGATAAGTCGGTACTATTGATAAGTCTGATGATGATTCAAATGATAAGTCTGGTCTAGGGGTAGTGGGCTTGGGGCCTCTGGGCTTCCTCCTGCTTTTTATGTAATCACCTTTTTTAATGCAATAGTATATTTGTTTTTTATTTTTTATTTTTTATTTTTTATTTTTTTAAATTGAAAAAAGTAACACTATACGGCTAACCCTTTTATTTCTTTCCAGGGGGTAGGGTGGGGTAGCCTCCTCCCTTCCCAATTTGTCATCTTTAATTCGACCGTCCATTTTATCCAAATATCACCGCCTTTAACCCCAACATGCTTTACATGATACCATCTCCTCCTTCGCCCAAATATGATGCCTCTTCATACACCTAACTACTTTTAACTGGTGTTCGAAAAATTGGCCTTAATTGGTGGAATTCCTCTAGGTGGTGCTTCACCGTGGCAAAAATGTCATAATCAGACATATTAGATGGAGAACGATAAATATTTATATTTTCTATTTTATTATTTATTGAATTATTATACTTTTATATTATGTAGATATATATGAAGAAAATGAATAGACTAGATGTGAATCGATTGAATAATCTAGTCTACATCAAGTTTAATGCCAAATTGATTAACGAGAACAAAAGTTAAGAGACAAGGAGAAGATAGTTGAGGTGTTAGAAGTAAGTGATGCTAGTAATGCATAAGTATGGTTTGTTGATGAGGGTGATAAAGAAGTAGAGTCTGATTTAGAAGCGGATGATGATACGAGTGAGGAAATTGAAGTTCAGTTTGAGTCTGATGAAGACCGTGCTGATTATCCTTGGAGGAGGAGACAAAGACTCATACACTTAGATAGTTTCTTCATTTCTTGTTTTATAATTTACATTTTGAATGTTTTTAATTTGTTGATGTTTGTTAGAATTTAGAACTTGGAATTTTTCATTTTGATTTATTTGTGTCTTCATGATTGGATTTGGATTGGTTTGTGATTGTATATTGATTGGTAATTTGACATTTAGAAAGAATTTTGTTTGGAATTGATCATTGGAATTTGTTTGTGATTGTATTTTTATGTTGGAAAAAAAAAAATTTGCTGGCCTATTAATCGCCAACTAATTGGCCTAGCGCTTACTAGAACACTGCTTTTAACTACTTTTAACTAACTTCTTAAGCAGCTAATTAACTCAATTACAAAGGCCATCAACTCGATCATATGATGTCTTGCTTTTGTATCTACTCAAGCTGGAATGACTTGATGTGTGATCAAGATCTAAAGTCCATTCCAGCTTCCCTGCATAAGCACAGTGTAGAAACACTGCACCTAAAAATGACACACTGATATGCTTTTATTCTCTAAAATACTGGGGAGGAGAAGAGACTGGATCAAAAGCTACTCGGCTTGATTTTTAGCCTTCTCCTTGAGCTCTTCCAAGGACACTTTTGACTGATCAAGTTGGGAGTGGTTTAGTTCCTCTATTGGCGCCTACCACCAACACCTGCCTTTAGGTAGCTTGTCTCATCCTTTTCAGCTCCTCACTGCGCTCCTTATCGGCTTCTAATTCATTAAACACCTGATTTATTGTTTGGTTAAAATGCAAAAAGTTTTACAATCATAGATCTAGCACGTCAAAGACCGATACTACATCTATATATGTTGTTTGATGCAATATATCTTAATATTTGAAACCACGTCATCTAAAGATTTATAAGAGTGGGATTGCTGATATTGTTTTGTAATATATACCTAACTTGAATCCTTACCCTAGAAAGAAAGTAAGGACTATAAAAAGTTTACTGCATGTTCATTTCAAAGAATTTTAGTATTAATATTTTACAGCTTTGGAAACCAAATTCAATTGTGGTTAATCGTCGATAATCAAAAACAAAATAACAATAAACGATAGTGAATTATACCTAAGTGAGTTGCATATTAAGGTCTGGAACACAGGAGTTTCATTGAGTGGCATTGTACCTGTGGTTATCGGTGGAGGGTTTTAGTTGAGGAAACGATCAACCATCGATTCAACACAAGGGTTGCCAAAAGAGAAGGTGTTCTTTCCAGGAGAGAACACTACGATGGCTACTTCAGCACCACATAGAGTGCAAAGCTCACTGGCCTTCTTTAAAAGACCACATAGTTTCAAAAATTTTGCCTTGACCGCTCTACTCGTAAGGCAGTTTTCAGGTGAAATGGGGGTGATTGCTCTCTTGATTTTGAGGGCCCCCTTACACCCGCTCTACGTAGGGCGGTTGTAAGGTGGTTTTTAGGCAATTAAAGAATCCACCAGTGGCACTGCTCTACGAAGGGCGGTCGTAGAGTGGTCAAAAGCAATTTTGCTCTAACCGCTGTTCAACCGCCTTATGTAGGTTGGTTGTAGGGCGGTTTTACAGCAACCTTAAAAAAAAAACATGATGCATCAATGGCATGACATTTAACATACAAGATGCAATCAAGTTAAACATGCAAGAAGAGAGATTAATGAACATTAATGCACACATAATAAAGAACCACAACATACAATAATGAGAATTATCCATGTGTTGTGAGTGTGTGCAACTATATCTCCTCAAAGCAAGTAAGCACTTAGAAATTTACCTTTGAAGTGCTTTATCTCCTGAGGTCTTGAAAGGGCCTTGGTTGTGCAAAGCACTAACCATCAAATGCCTAAGCTACCTTTATAACAAACCCCACTTGTGGTTTGTCACCGAAATAAGCCAATTAACCTTGAGGAACTTACAAACTCCCCCTTAGGCTATTTCATGACAAAACCACCACTCATATTGATCCTCACAACACAATTGAAACTAAAGGTCAACAATGATATTTTACAATACAAAGAGACATATAGAAAATAAAACTTCAAGTCTTCAATCTCTTGTAGAACTATCAAACCTTCAAGACAACAAAGATTACACTTTCCAAAGCAAGTGTATTGTGAGGTAATCATGTGAAGTTAAAACAAGCATTTGCATTAAAGAATTTAAGCATAACATCATGCAATGTATGTGAATGAATTGCTGCCCCTCAATGGGTTACTCCTCCTCAATGTGTATTCTCCCTAGCATGTATTTTTGCTACAACAATTAGCATAATTAGCATTCTCCCCTTACCATATATTACTCCCCCTTTTTGTCATGAGATGGGAAAAGGAGTATTCCCCCAGACAGGTCACTTGTAGCAAAAAGAGATAGAAGCATACATGTCATTTGCATAATCATATAAGGCATTTTATGCAACTCAATTAATTGGAGAGAAACAAGGAGATTTATTTTCATTGAAAATATGTGATTAAAATGCTTTGCATGCAAGACATATTGCATTCAAGTCCAAAGATCAATGGATTTTGGCAAAGCAAATGATAAAGGTTTCCTATATGAATTTAAACCAATTTCACCATTTGTCATGAATTAAATCAAGGATATAGAGAATTTATTGATTTAAATTTTAGGGAACTATATCCAACTTTATAAGCAAAATATGTTATGAGCAACTTTGCACCCTATTTGATTTTTTCGGATAAGATATCCGTACGATGGTAGACATTTTCAACAAATAAAGAAAGAGAGACATTTTGGATTTTAAAATCGTTAGAATGGATACAAGATCCTTTGTTCATTTTGAGTCTCATAAGTTTTTCACTCATTGTTTTGCATTTAAGAATTTCAATAATCAAATTATGCTTTTTTTTTTTTTTTTTTTTTTTTTTCATTTGCTAATGTTATTAAGAATCATCAAGTTATGGAGATCATTATAGGTCAATCGATATGTACTTCCTATGTGAATCTCCTAGTCAACAAATGCATTGTTAATGGAAAATTATCACTAGGTTAAATCTCCAAATAAAAACTTTAAGGACCAAGATCGAGATAGATCCCAGTCGAAGGGGTATCACATAGTTCGATACCAAAAACATTTCTGTCAAGCAAAATAAAACTGATACAAGAAAAGATTAACTGGTGCGATTTTATTGATGAAAATATGCATACAACTGATGAAATTAGGGCGGTGGCGATATGTTACGGTATTATAGGTTTCTGTTAGGTGATGGAGATGACATGCTCGTACCTGTCAATAAGTAGAACTGAAAACGAGTGTAGGATTTGGGGAGGCCAATTTCCGATCCCCTTCTTGGTGAATGTAGTGTCGTATATATAGGTCCCGCTGCTTGTCATGCACTCCTATACTTTAGGTCTAGGGTTTTGGCGATCAAAAGACTTTTTCTCCTTCTAGGAGGCGATCTTGTAGGAGCTTTAATTATCCGAATCAAGTGATTCCTTTTAGAGAGGATTCTAATAAAAGTGGACTCCTTATTTGAATGGAATTCTTAAGTGGCGAGAAGGAGTCTACCTTTTTATCGGGACTTGAACGATGACATTTCAACCCCCTTGTTTTGGAGCTTCAAGACTTGTCTGTCTGAAGATATGGGTTTGTAATTATGTGAGTGTTTCTTATGGTTATCTGGTGAGGGATCCCAAGAGGTATTTGGGTTCTCGCGTACCCCGCCTCTTGCTAGCTTTATGTTATCCTTGTTAGGGGCTTAGTCGACGGGGTATCCTGATATCAGCTGTTCTTGCAGCGGGGTACCTGACTGGGTGTAGAAGCGGGATACTTAGCTAATGTAGTATCTAGATACCTATTTGATGCGGCAGCGGGGTACCCTTCTGATGTAGGAGCGGGGTATCCGGTTGATATAGTAGTGGGATACCTATCTGATGCGGTAGCGGGGTACCCCACTGAGCTCTGTGACAGGATTTTGAGTAGAACTCTGCGTCGGGATACTTAGGGGTTATTGAGATTGCTGGGCTTGTTGGCTTGATTTGAAGGAAGAGGTAGGTATCCAGATTTGATCCAGTATTCTTCTTTCGAGGAGTAGCTAGATGATATATTAGCATGTGTCTCTTCCATGTATCTGGGTGGAAAATTCTTCTTTGGTCCTTCTCCAATTTTGGCACTTAACAGAAGTTCCCTCTAACTTGAACACCGATGTCTTGTCGGGGTTGGAGTTAGAATTCCACTTTTACTTGAATGATTTTCTACCTCGTCTGTCTGCATATTCATTGTCTGGTTGGGTATCACTGCTGGGAAGGAAATCCCCCCAATATACGTTGATAATCATTATATTTGCCACCTGTCAGATGGTGATTGGCTTACAGATTTCAAAAACGAGCCGTTTTGGCGCGGTTAATGTGAAACCGCCATTGGCACGTCTTCTAAGCACGTTGTCGGTCATCAACTCCACATCAATTCCGGTTACCTTGTGTGTAACCGTCTGTCACTATCTATAAATAAACCGGAATTCCTGGTTTTTTTCTTCATCGTTTTCAAAATTCGAAAGCAGAAAAAAAGAGCCCTAGCCTTTCCTTTATCTCCTCTTCTTACCGGTGATCTTTCAAGCTTTCTTTTTCCTTCTTCAATGGCATCTCCTTCAAAACTTCTGACTCCTTCCCCAGGTCTTCTTCCCACTTCCTCAGAACTTCGCCCAGATTTGCCTCCTTCACCCGACAGTCTAGATGATCTTCTCGAGGGAGGACCAAAGGCAGGTTCTCTGATACCGAGAGGAAGAAAGAGAGGTCGAGGTGAAGTGGATGATTCCGGCGATGAACAAACGCCATTACACCGTCGTTCTACAAGTAACCCAAGAATCAGGTCGGGTTTCCATAATAGGTTAGAGGACCCGGTCCAACTCACCGACGAAGAAGACATCGGGATCGTTAGCTAGGTAGAGGAAGCTGGTGGTGCGCCAATCGTTACCTTGACCGGGGTGCATACTGGTTCTTTGCCTCTTTTAATGATGGGCATATCATTCGCGATTCTGTGTGCACGGTGTAAACCCTAGCTAAGCTATGATAGGAGTATCGGATCCCGGATGACATCGATCTCTCCTTTCCTTATCGGGGATATAACGTCTACACCTCGCCGCGGGATGTCCTTCTCATCTACAAAATGGCTTTTGAATGCGGAGTCCGGCTCTCTCTTCATCCGACCCTTCGCCAGGCTTTAGTCTCCCTAGAACTGGCATCCCTCCAGATCTCACCGGGTTTCTAGAAGCATCTAACGGGCTTCTTGGTGCTCTGGAAAGAGTAGTGTGCGAGAGACAACATAGATAGGAAGCTGGGCTTTGATGAGCTCCACTACTTATTCCAGATAGCGAACTTAGTACCCTGGGGTCAGTTCTATTTAAGGGATTCCAATGAGATGAAGTTCATCGTTCCTGGTGCGAACGTGAAATATGTTGCACCATGGAAGGAAGAGTGGTTCATTGTCAAGGGAGAATGGGGGAATATGACCTATATTGGGGGATTTGAGTACCCCGTCCCAACCAAATTCACAACTAAAGACAAGTGGGCGAAGGGGGTATTTTCTCCAGAATCCCGGGATATCCTGGGAAAGATTTTAAAGAGGGGGTACATCAATGTGTAGTATTCTACTCTGGATCCCTTCGAAAGAGCCCGGCTGGAGAGGTCTTTGAGGATCTCTTTCGCGCTTCCAAGTATAAAAACTTCATCTGTCTTCTTTGTTTATGTATATGCATTTTCTACTCTCCCTTTTCTTACTATGTTATCTTCTTCTTAACAGTCCTTACTGCCCCGTTGGTGACTGGTTCTCCCACTTCCTCTGGGACAGGAGGTGTTGCTTTGCCTTATTCTACTTCCCTTATTCCTTTTCTCCCTCATTCTTCCTCCAACACTGCCCAGGTTACAACCGGGTCTACTTAACCTGATGTGGTCCTTATCCCTTCTCCTATTTTAGCTAAGTCTTTTGCTAAGATCCCTTCACCTTTTCCTGCTTTCGTGGGATTGCTTGTCAGGACTCCAGCTCGTCCCTCTACTTGTACCCTGGGACACTAATCCATAAAGTCAATGCTAGCTCGAGTTGCCAAAGCCTAGAGCTTATTAGAACAACCTCAAAGGAAGACCAGAAAAGTTGTTGTTACTCTTGTTGTGGGCACTCCTCCTAATCCTCCTCCAGCAGTAGTGCCTTATAGGGAGTAGCCTGGAATTACAGAGAAGAAAGCTGCTCATGTCTCTTATCCCGCTGTTGATGTTCCTTCGGGATCGGGGTCAGAAGGTGCTACCCATGACGATGTGGTATCCTGGTTTAAAGCATCCTGCCATGGAGGGAGCTAAATGAGCATGGTGAAGCTTTCTACTGTAATTTTGGCCGTCAAAGGGGCTTCTATCTTGGTTGAGGTAGCATTCTACTTTTCCTCTTGTTATTCTCCTCTCTTTTGTATAGGTACTTAGGGCTTCAGGCCAAGTTGGAGGATACCCAGTAGGAGCTGGCTCAAGCCCAGTAGAGCATGACTTTTTTACTCCAGGCTGCTAAAGTATCTGAAGAGGGTAGGCAGGCTGCCATGGTGGAGGTCCAGTGTTATCTACATTGCCTAGATACCGAGACAGTCCGGTCACTGCCTCGACGTGAGGAGAGGGAATGCTTAAGGAGGGAGAAGAGGTTGCTGCAAGATAAGAACCGTCTTTTAAGGGAGACTGTGCAGAACTTAGAGGCCTAGGAAGATCCTTCCTTTGAGGATGGGTACTTCACAGCCTGTTATGAGGTGGCCAAGGCTTTGCCTCCTCTATTTGATCTTCAGGCAGCTTTGAACTGGGATCGAGAACAAATTATGGCGAAGACTGCCCAGCTTGCAAGTGAGGATCAGTCTCAGTAGGATCCTCCACAAGATGATGCCCATCCAGGTCAGAGCTCTAGCCTCCATGCTGGAGCTCAAATTGACCCTTATTCTACTCAGGAAGAACGAACACATGACCCCATGCCTTCTTCAGAAGTTATTCTAGTGAAGGAGGAAGAGGATGATGCAGTTGGAATCGGGGTTTCAACAGTTGAGATGATCCAGGATGGTTTGCCAGTTGAGGGAGAGGAATGTGCTCCAGCTAGATCTAAGGTTCCAACAATCGAGGAGACCCAGCCTGATACTGCAGGTGTGGTGACCAGGGAAGGAGCAGCCGGTCAAAGTGATAACCTAGAGGAGGAAGAGAACACCTAAATCGACATTCGTGTATTCTTTTTCCTTTATATTTTTGTAGCTTAAAAATGGGCAGTTAGGCGCCCTATCAATTCAATGAAACTTCTTCATTTGATGATATAAATTATATCTTGTTCTTCTGATTTGGGGGGAAATTGACTTAGAAAAAACCTTGACTTAAGGGAAATCTCATAGCTTGCATACTTGTGAACGAATGAAATTAAATTTGGAAACATGTTCCTTGATCGGGATACTCGATAGTCACATAATAATCTTGTACCTTGTCACTGTAAACACTAGCGAGATTTAGCAATTGAGCAGGTGCCTTTCTTTAACTGGCTTTTGATGAGCATGTAGTAGTTTGAGGTTCTAGATACCCTGATTGATAATTAAATCAGCTTTAGCTATAAATGTTCTTTGTAGAGGCAAGTCATCAGGTACCTTGGTAAGGTATCCTATTTCTTTTGATATTCTGTCTTGATAGGCAATATAGATTGCTTTAGCATCAGGCTTCTCGGAGGTGGGTATACCGGACCAAGGTAGCTAGAATGCCTTAAGGTCATTTCTTCTCGGAGAGATGGTGAAGTAAGGACCCGGGTATCCTTCTGATGGTCTGCCATGGTAGGCAACTTAGGCCACTTTAGCACCAGGTTTCTCGGAGGTGGGTATACCCCGACCAAGGTAGTTGGAATGCCCTAAGGTCGTTTTTTCTTGGAGAGATGGAGAAGTGAGGAACCGGGTATCCCGATCCTTCTGATGGCCTGTCTTGGTAGGCAACTTAGGCCATTTTAGCACAAGCTTCCTAGCGGTGGGTATACCTTGGCCAAGGCAGGATGAGCGCCCTAAGGCTATTTCCTGGTCTTGAGGATGCGACGGGCAACTAAGGCTGTAAGGCTGAATCCTTAGTCTGGTGTATTAGTTCCTTATTGGAGGAGGGTATACCCCGACTAAGGCAGCAGGAGCGCCCTAAGGCTATTTCCTAGTCTTGAGGATACGGTAGGCAACTGAGGTCACGAGTCCGGATCCTTAATATAATAATCTAGTATCTTCTTGGAGGAGAGTATACCCTAACCAAGGCAGCATGAGCACCATAAGGCTATTTCCTAGTCTTGAGGCGATTCAGTAATGGCTAAAAATGATTTGTCCTAGTTGGCAACTTAGGCCACTTTAGCACCAGGCTTCTTGGAGGAGGGTATACCCTGTCCAAGGCAACAGGATGAGTGATAGAAGAATCATGTAAGGGAGCTTGCAGAGTGAACATTGGAGAATCATGTAGGAGAAATAACTGATTTTATTGAATTTCTTAAGCAGTACACTCTAAAATCGGGGTATGTATTCCGGCCGATATAAATTGAATTTCTAAGGGTAGAACTTCCTGAGGTGATCAGCATTCCATATATGATCTACCGGGTATCCCTCAATGTCTTCTAGCTTGTAGGTGCCACCTCAGAGCATTGCTTTAATCAGATAGGGGCTTTCCCAGTTAGGGGCTGGCACTCCGTCAGACCTTTTTCGTGTGTTCTGGGTTACCTTTCTAAGAACCAAGTCTCCTTCTTTGAAATTACGGATCCTTACTCTCTTGTTGAAGTGTCAGGCTATCTTACTCTGGTATATTGCTACTCTTTCGGCAATCCTGCATTGTTTCTCCTCGAGTAGATCCAGATTGGCTCTTAACTTAGCCTTATTATCTTCTGGTTCATAATTTTGGATCCTGAAAGATATAAGCTTGTGTTCGATGGGTAAAATAGCTTCAGTTCCGAATACCAATGAGTAAGGGGTTTCCCCTGTTGCAGTCCTCCTGGTTGTCTTGTATGCCCATAGCACATTGGGTAATTCTTCAACCCATAATCCCTTCTTCTGTTGGAGATTTTTCTTTAGGAGCTTCTTAATAGTCTTGTTGGTAGTCTCTACCAACCCATTAGTTTAAGGATGTGCTACTGATGCAAATCGGAGATCAATGTTTCGATCTTCATAGAATTCTCTGAAGTTGGCATTATCAAATTGCTTTCCCAGATCAGTTATGATGGCCATCGGGGTACCGAAACGGTAAACGATATTCTCTTTGAAAAAACTAGTGGTCTTTACTTTAGTTATCTTGACAAGTGCCTTAGCTTCCACATAACGGGTGAAGTAGTCTAGTGCTACTATTGCATGTTTGGCATGGCCGTGTGCAGTAGGAAGCGGGCCGATTAGATCTAATCTCCAGATAGCAAAGGGGTAAGGTGTCCTGATCGAGGAGAGCCTCTCCGGGGAGAGGTAGTGGAGGTTTGTTGTCTTCTGGCAAGCCTCGCATGATTGTGCAAATTGTTTTGCATCTTGATATATAGTCGGTCAGAAGTAGCCCATTCTAAGTATCTGGTAGGCTAGTGTCTCGCCTGCTGCATGATTACCACAGTCCCTTAAATGTACTTCGTCAAGTGCCCAGGTAGCATCATCTAGGTGAAGGCATTTGAGTAGGGGGAGGGATTTCCTTTTACAGTAAAGGCATCCGTCTACAAGGCAGTACCGGGTAGCGATTCTCTTCAGCTTGTGTGCTTGATCTGGATCTGTAGGAAGAGTGTCACTTTGGAGATAGTCCGCTGTTGGATCCATCCAACAAGGGAGTCGGTTGACTGGGAGGATCTCCACCCCCTTGGTTATGCTGTAACGGGGTATCAGTTGGAGGGGCACCTCTTTTGGTAAGGTATGCCTTTCTTCTGCTGTGATCTTGGCCAGAACATCCACCCGGTGATTTTTCTCTCGGGGTACCTGTTTCATCCTCACGCCTTTAAATCCCGTCATTGCTTCTCAGACTTTAGCTAGATACACTACCATATTTTTACCTTTTACCTGGTCCAACCTTAGCACCTGGTTGACTACCAATTGGGAATCACTCTTAACTAGGAGGAAATCAGCCCCTAAGGCTTCTGCTACTCCCATCCCTACTAGTAAGGCTTCATATTCTGCTTTATTATTAGTAGCTTTGAACTTGAACCTGAAGTAGTGACTGCATTCGACCCTCTCTGGGTCTATCACGACGATTCCTGCTCCGCATCCCGATTGACTTGATGCACTATCTGTGTATAGAGTCTAGGTTTTCAGGCCAATTCAGATTGGTTTGATCCGGACTGGGTTGGGCCTGGTGTCTGGGTCCGGATTCACGCTGAACTCCGTTATGAAGTCGACTAGGGCCTATGCTATGATTGTTATTCTTGCCTTGTATTTGATGTCAAATTAGGTAAGCTCTAGGGCCCATAGAATCAACCTACCTAATACATCTGGCCTCTGGAGGAATTGTCGTAAGGGCTGATAGGTGACTACCACCATAGTGTGCGCCTGAAATTAAGGCCGGAGCTTTTTGGTTGTAGTTCCCAAGGCATAGGGTGTAATTTTTTTCAGACTTGGTGAAAACGCGGCTTACATAGTACACCTGTCTCTATACTCCGACACTGAATTCCTTCACTAAGGCTCCACTAGTGGCAGCTTCTGAGACCGCTAAGTAGAGTTGGAGCTCTTCTCCTGTGAGGGGCTTGACCAGTAGAAGGGGACAGGCCAAGTACTCCTTCAAAGCTTGGAAAGCCAGTTCGCTTTGCTCATCCCACTTCAACTTTTTTCCTTGCTTGATAATCTTGAAGAATGGGAGGCACTTATTAGTGGAACGGGATATGAATCGGTTCATTACTGCTATTCGACCTATCAATCCCTATGCCTGCTTGAGTGTTGTGGGAGACTTGAGGTTTAGGATGGCCTTGATCTTCTCGGGATTGGCCTCGATTCCTCTTTCATGTACTATGAACCCTAGGAATTTTCCTGCTGCTACCCCGAAAGCACACTTTGCAGGGTTCAGTCTCATCTGATTTTTCCTTATTATCTGCAAAGTTTGGCGTAAATCTTCTGAGTGTTACCCGGCCTCCAAAGATTTTGTAATCATGTCATCTATGTATATCTCCATGGATCTTCCTATCTACTGCTTGAACAATTTGTTCACCATACATTGGTATGTAGCACTAACATTTTTAAGTCCGAATGGCATTACCTTATAGCAGTAGAGGCCTTGTCCAGTGATGAAGCTGGTCTTGTAATGGTCTTGGTTTGAGGGATGCATCATGATCTGATTGTATCCCGAGAAGGCATCTATGAAGCTTAGGAGCTTGTTTGCAATAGTAGAATCGATGAGCTGGTCGATCTTAGGCAATGAGAAACTATCTTTAGGGCAAGCCTGGTTGAGATCGGTGTAGTCCACACACATTCGCCATTTTCAGTTAGATTTGGTTACCATGACCACATTAGCGATCTATTCGGGATATCGGGATTCCCTGATGAACCTGGCCTTTTGGAGTTTGTCCACTTTTTCTTGGACTGCGGCGTTCTGTCTGGCGTTGAAATGTCTTCGTTTTTGTTTCACTAGTTTAAAGGTTGTGTCTATTGCCAACCTATGAGTGGCCAGGCTAAGAGGAATGTTGGGCATTTCCTCATGACTCTAAGCAAAAATATCGTTGTATTCTCTAAGGAGCTTTATCAAGTCTTCCTTGACTTCGGGATCCGATCCCCCTCTAACTTTCACCACCTTAGTGAGATCTTCTCCCCTGATAGGTATTTCTTCTAACAGATCCGCGGGATGACCATTGGTTCAACCCCGCTCTTCATCCTCCTGCTCTTCTATGATTATGTCTGGTATCTCTCCTTCTTCCATGTCATAATGACATTGTTTCGGTGTACCTAGGTTTACTTTACTCGCCACATGTGCGCACTGTCTGGCAAACGCGACGGGATTGGTAGATACCGCATAGCAATGGCACGTTGCCTGTTGATCCCCTCTGACTTCCTCTACTTCTGTTCCGACTGGAAACTTTAGGATGTTGTGGTAGATGGATAGTACCCCCCCTAATCCTTGAGAGGAAAGGCCTACCTAGAATGGCATTGTAGGCAGACGAGGTATCTACCACAATGAACTCCGTCATCACGTTCTGCTGAAGTGGAGCTTCTCCGACTATCACCGGCAGGATTTTGGATCCCATGGACATTACAGAGTCCCCTGTGAATCCATACAAAAGCGAGGTGCAACTGTTGTAGCAGAACTTCTTCAAGTTAAGTTGTTTATGAGCTCGTTTGAATAGGATGTCAACACTGCTTCCTATATCGATCAAGACACGACAGTTGGCAATCTATACTAAGATTACCATGGGATCATCATGTGGTTGGACTGTATTGTAGACATCTTCCTCTGTGAAGATAATCTTGGTAGAGCGGGATGGATCTCGGGATCCATTGCTGACCTTGAATATCTCATGACCATCGTTAAGCTTGGAAATCTTTCTTGCGTGGTTCTTTCTCGGATTGTTGGAAGTTCCAGCCAAGGTGGGGCCTTCACTAATGGTATGAATCACCTGGATATGTTGCATCAGATCCTTCTCTCCATCCCTCATTCTTTCCGCCGCCTCCCGCATCTCGCTTTGTACCTTTTTCCCTTCCTTGATGTTATCTCGTACCTGCTGTAGAAATTCCGTCAGTAAGCCTCCTCTATCCAATCCTTCGATCAGATTGCGGAGGCTGTATCATTCTAAAGTGTTGTGTCCGACATCCTTGTGGAAATCGCAATACTTGTACTGGTTCTTTATATCAGTTGGGACTTTCATAGAACCCGGCTTCCTGAGTAGGCTTTTGTCATGGATGGCAATGTAGATGGATTCTCTTGAAGCATTGAGGGGGGTGTAGTGATTATATCCATTTTCCTCCCTTGCTACCCAGGCAAACTTCTTTCAGAGGAGCCGCCCTGGGAGGCGATCTCTTATGAGGAGATCTTCTAGCCGGGTAGCTTTCCTAGTACGAGGGAATAGAAGGCGTTATGTAGGTTAACCTGTTTGGGGGCTAATTATGGAATCTCTTGACTGGTACGGGCTTTGGAGCCTCCTTCTTAGGACGCCGGGCCAGCCGGGATTCATCATGTTCAACCTTGATCCGGAGTTGCTCTTCTATGTCTACTTATTCTAAAGCTCGATTGTAGGCTTCCTGGTAAGTTTCTGGTGGATGCTTAGCAAAAATGCGGAATAGTCTGCCCGCCCACAAGTTTCTTCGGAAATTAGCCAAGGTTTATTTTTCATCGAATAATCCCATTTGGATCACTTCCTTATAGAATTTCTCCACATAAGACCTCAATGTTTCACCCCGCTCCTGGATCACATACTGAAGCAAGATAAGGTCCTTAGGACGAGGCTTGATTCCCTGAAACTGTGCACAGAAAGTTGTGGTGAGTTTAGAAAAAGAATCAACACTACCTGGTGGCAATATCCTGAACCACGTTTTGGCTCAGTCAGTCAAGGTCTCGGGGAGCATCCTGCACATGGCTGACCATGTTGCTTTCTAGACTTCCATCTGGTGGACAAAGCTTTCCAGGTGACTAATAGGATCCTCTGTTTCAAAATACTTTTCGGAAGACATCCTGAATTTGGTGGGTAGCCTCGCCTTCCTGATTCTTTTGGAGAATGGTGTATTCATCTCACCCAGGGGGTTCTTCTAGATTCCCTGACGCTTTCCCTTCTTTAACTCCTCCAACTCCTTAGCCATTTTAGCCATCTGATCTTCTAGGCGCTGAGATTTAATGTTTCCAGATCGAGCCACCGAGCCTTCTTCATCTGAGGTCTCTGAATCAACAACCACTTCCTTCCACTTGGCTTTCTGGTGCCTACTTCTGGGGCATTTTTGGGACCTGGCCCTTCCTTCTGAGTTTAGCTGTGGATCTTTCTTCTCTCTTCTTGGCCTTGCCGAGGGTTGGACTCTCCTCGGTGGAATCTCAATCATGGATTTCACCAATCGGGGTCTGAGATTAATCTGACGGACCGGGGTTGGTGGAGATGGACCTAGTCAGTCAAACACTGGTACCCGGATACTTGGGCCAATATCTCCTGCGATCCTGGTTGCTTCAAAGGGGATTCATTAAGCTATCATTCTGAGTCGGATGGCTTCTACGTAGGCAGTAGCTTGTTGCTCTAGAATATCCCGATTGATCTCTTGCCCAATCGAATCTCGAGGCAAGGGGCCTACGGCTGTCACTGGAGGAGCTATTGGTGTCGGATTGTCATTCATGGATCCTCTACCCTGACTTTGAGCTCTTTCGGTGGAAGTGAGTGACAAGGGTCCCGATGGAGCCGGATGGGCCTAAGAGGATCGTAGTCTTATCTTTCTGCTTCGTCTGGTAGAACTAAGACAGCTTCTTTATAAATGTTGGGAAGATATTTCCCACAGATGATGCAAAAAGTGTTAATGGAAAATTATCACCGTGTTAAATCTCCAAATAACAACTTTAAGGACCAAGATCGAGATATATCCCAGTCGGAAGGGTATCACGTAGTTCAATACTAACAAGATTTTTGTCAAAGCAAAATAAAATTAATTCAAGAAAAGATTACCTGGTGCAATTTTATTGATGAAAATATGCATAGAACTGATGAAATTAGGGCGGTGGCGATATGTGACGGTATTCTAGGTTTCTGTTAGGTGATGGAGATGGCATGCTCGTGCCTGTCGATAAGTAAAACTGAAAACGAGTGTAGGGTTTGGTGAGGCTAATTTTCGATCCCCTTCTTGGTGAATGTAGTGTTGTATATATAGGTCCCGTTTCTTGCCATGCACTCCTATACTTTCGGTCTAGGGTTTTGGCGATCACATGACTTTCTTTCCTTCAAGGTTCAAGGAGGTGATCTTGTAGGAGCTTTAATTATCCGAATGAGTGATTCCTATTGGAGAGGATTCTAATAAAAGTGGACTCTTTATTCGAATGAAATTCTTAAGTGGCGGGAAGGAGTTTACCTTTTTATCGGGACTTGAACGACGGCGTTTCAACCCCCTTGCTTTGGAGATTCAAGACTTGTCTGTCTGAACATATGGATTTGTAATTCTGTGAGTATTTCTTATGGTTATTTGACAAGAGAATCCCAAGAGGTATTGGGGTTCTCGCATACCTCGCCTCTTGCTAGTTTTATGTTTTCCTTGTTAGGGGTTTGGTCGACGGGGTTTTCTGATATCAGCTGTTCTTACAGCTGTGTACCTGGTTGGGTGTAGAAGCGGGATACTTAGCTGATGTAGTATCTGGATGCCTGTCTAATGCAGCAGCGGGGTACCCTGCTGATGTAGGAGCAGGGTATCTGGTTGATATAGTAGCGGGATACCTGTCTGTTGCAGTAGTGGGGTACCCCACTGAGCTTTGTGACAGGATTCTGAGTAGAACTCTGTATCGGGATACTTAGGGTTTATCGAGATTACTGGGCTTTTTGGCTTGATCTGAAGGAGGAGGTAGGTATCCAGATTTGATCCAGCATTCTTCTTTCGAGGAGTAGCTAGATGATATCTTGGCATGTGTCTCTTCCATATATCTGGATGGAAAATTTTTCTTTGGTCCTTCGCTAATTTTGGCGTTTAACATGCATGTTTGAACATAAAAATAACATGGATTGCATTCAAAGCATGATTCGCACTTATTGAGATAAAAGCATATATGCATATGTGCAACCAAGATACTCAAGCAATTAATAAAGGAGTATAAAATTTTTCAAATTTTTGCATTCAACAAATATGCAATTGCTCTCTTTACTTGAATTCCCCAAATGGGACCAATCACCAAACCACATCACTCTACAAGACATATCCCAATAGATCTACTAAGTGTTTTAAATCGAGTAGCATCTAAGGGTTTAGTAAATAAGTCCGCTAGTTGATCATTAGTGTCTATATGTTCAAGCATTATGCATTTATTTTCAACAAGCTCTCTAATGAAGTGTTGACGGATGTTAATATGTTTAGTCCTAGAGTATTGTATCGAATTCTTGGAAATATTAATAGCACTCATGTTATCACAAAAGAGAGTGTACCTTGGAAGAATCCGTAGTCGACTAGCATTTGCTTCATCCATAGGAGTTGTGTTCATCTACTCCCCGCAGCTATATACTTGGCCTTAGCTATGGACAAGGAAATTGAGTTTTGCTTCTTATAAAACCAAGACACCAAGTTGTTGCCTAGAAAGAAGCAATCGCTCGATGTGCTCTTCCTATCATCACAATTTCCTGCCTAATCTGCATCACTAAAGCCAACCAAACTAGCATTAGTGTCAAAAGAGTATCAAATCCCATAGTTGGATGTCCCATTCACATAGCGAATGATTCTCTTAACGGAAGAGAGATGGGACTCCTTAGGATCCGCTTGGTACCTAGCACACACACCCACACTAAAAGATATATCGGGCCTACTTGCGGTCAAATAAAGCAAGCTACCAATCATGCATTGTTATAGAGTTTGTTCCACACTTTTTCCACTAGCATCTTTGCTTAGCTTCAAAGTGGTAATCATGGGTGTATTACAATGTTTGGCTTGTTCAAGAACAAACTTCTTCATTAGGTTTTTGGCATATTTGGCTTGGGTTATAAAAATACCATCAGTTAATTGCCTAATTTGCAAACTTAGGAAGTAACTTAACTCACCAACAAGACTCAACTTAAATCCTTGAGACATAACATCAACAAATTGTTGGACCTTGGTGTTGTTGGTGAAGCCAAACACTATATCATCAACATATATTTGAACTACGAAAAGCTCATCATTTTTTTTCTTGATGAATAGAATCTTGTCAACACTACCTCTTGTGTAGTCATTGTCAACAAGAAATTGAGTGAGGCGCTTATACCAAGTCGTCAGTGATTGTTTCAACCTATATAAAGACTTCTTAAGGCTATGGACATGGTTGGGGAGGTGCGCATCCACAAACCCCTTGGGTTGTTCTACAAACACATCCTCTGGCAAAAAGCCATTAAAGAAGGCACTCTTCACGTCTATTTGGTGCAATTTGAACTTGTGCACATAAGAAATGGACAAGAGAAGCCTAATGGACTCTAAACAGGCAATGTGAGCAAATGTCTCCTCAAAATCAATACCCTCAATTTGAGAGTATCCTTGTGCAACAAGTCTAGACTTGTTATGCACTATGTTGCCATCCTCATCGAATTTGTTCCTATATATCCATTTGGTGCCTATGACATTATTGGTTTTAGGCCTAGTAACTAGAGTCCAAACCTCATTCCTTTCGAATTGGTTTAGCTCTTCTTGCATGGCAATAATCCAAAATTCATCATTTAATGCCTCATCAACCTTTTTGTGTTCTATTTGAGAGGTGTAACACGTGTAGCTAATGAGATTAGCTATTTGACGTCTAGTCCTAACACCCTCATTCACATCTCCAATAACATCATCTTTGTTATGGAGATGTCTAACCCATGGAGCAGGTTCTTTAGAGTTCAAGAAAGGAACTATATCAAGAGGTTGTGTGTCCTCTTCATCGAAGTTAGACGTCCCAACAATAGGAGTCTCCACAACCTTTTCCAAAGGAGAATCATCAACTACAACAACCTCCTCCTCATGGTCAGTAAACTTGAGCCTATTATCATCAAAGACAACATTTGATTATTCCATGACACTCCGAGTCTTCAAATTGAAAACTCTATAAGCTCTACTATTTAAGGCATAGCCAACAAAGATACCCTCATCACTCTTAGCATCAAACTTGCCAAGTTGATTACGGTCATTTAAAATGTAGTATTTGCTTCCAAAAGTGTGGAAGTAACTAACATTTGACTTCCTACCTCTCCATATCTCGTAGGACGTTTGTCTAGTACCAGGCCTTAGGAAAACTCTATTCTCTATATAGTAAGCCGTATTGACGGCTTCGGCCCATAGGTTCCTAGGGACATTGTTGCTAAACAACATCACACAAGCTATCTCTTGAAGGACCCTATTCTTCCTCTCAACAACTCCATTTTGTTGAGGTGTCCTAGGAGCCGAAAACTCATGGGAAATGCCTATACTATCACAATATGTTTTAAAGGAAACATTCTCAAATTCCCTTCCATGGTCACTTCTAATCCGTTTAATGCTTTTAATGCTAGAGTTCATTTCATTTTGAATTTTATTACAAAGCATTTTAAACTTATCAAAAGTTTCGGATTTTTCTTTAAGAAAATATGTCCATGTGAACCTAGAGAAATCATCAACACAAACAAAAATGTATCTCTTTCCACCTAAACTCTCGGTTTGCATAAGACTCATTAGATCTATGTGGAGAAGTTCTAGGGGCTCCTTGGTGGGGAGATACTTGCCCTTTTTGTGCATGGTCTTTGTTTGTTTTCCTTGTTGGTAAGGTCCACAAACACCATTGGCTTTCTTCCCAAGCTTGGGAAGGCCACGCACAACATTGAACTTGTCTAGGATTTGTAAATCCCTAAAGTTCATATGGCCAAATATTTCATGCCACAACTCAATTTGCTTATCCTTAGACATATTACATGAGACAAATCTAGTCTCAAGACAATAACAATTGCCGCTAGATCTCATACCTTTCAACAAGGTTTGTCCATCGGGGCTTTAGGATTGAGCAATCATCTTTAGAAAACAAGATGAAAAATCCTTCATCACTAAGATGAGAAATGCTTATTAAATTACCCTTCAAGCCATCAACATATAAAGCATTGGACAAGGAGGGTAATCCAGGAATGGAAATGGTTAATTTCCCTATAACTCTTTTTTTGGATCCATCGCCAAAGGTGACACATCCTCTTTCCTCCATGACAAGAGTCTAAAAAAAAACTCTTGTTTCCCGTCATGTGCCTAGAGCACCCACTATCTTAGTACCAAAAGTTAGAAGAGTTTGCCTTCAAGGCAGTTTGAGCAACATGGAAAAGTATTCATCTCTTCTAATCCACCTAGGTGAAACACTTTTCTTCCTAGTGGTCAAAGGTACTTGGGCTCTAGAAGTCCTAGGATCATGCATATTAGAATTATCCTTCCTGAGAACATGCAACTTGGCTCTTGCCTTTTTCTTTTCAATCATGTACATAACTCTACACATGTTAATATAATGAAAGCAATTTGGCCTAATATGACCATCAATACCACAAAAATGACATGTAAGAGTGTAGTTAGGAATCATACCATGTCCTTGCATATGCAAAGGAGCCTTCCCTTGTCTTTGTGGTAGTCTTGGTTGTTAGATAGGATCTCTCCTCCTTTGTTGTTGACCAAGACTAGATTGCTTCCTTGGTTGAGCTTGCATGATTGGTCTCTTTCCTTTGTGAGCCATTGGTTGAGGAAAGCTAGCTTGAGGAGCTCTTGAGGGTTGAGCTTGAGGTTGTCTTCTTAGATCTACCTTCACCTGTGCACTATGTGAACATTGTCCTAGATCAATGGAGTTTGCACCGGTGAGGCTTCTTTGTAGCTCAAGCTCTTGACAAACACGGTCTTATTGGGAGTGGAGGTTTCCTTGCCATCTTCAAACCCAAGACCTCTCTTGTCACAAGGACTCTTGCCAACACAAAGCATGTGGTCATGCTTCTTTGTGCTAGAGGCCATCTTAATCATTGACCCTTTAGCTTCTTCAAGCTCCCACTTCAAACCTTCTTCATTCCTCACAGACAAAGATAGCCCATCTTTTAGCTTGTCTTCATTCTTCTTGCATCTCATTACATGTTCACTTAATTTATCAACTTGTGTTGAGAGCTCTAGATTTTCTTCCTTTAATCTCCTAATTTCTCTCTTGTTCTTTAACCTTGAACTCTCAAACTTGACTATGTAGTCTTGGAGATCCATCCTTTCAATATTTCCATTTGTGGATTGTGATGAAAAGCCATTATCACTTAAGTCAAATTCCTTTTGACTCTCATTCTCTTCTTCACTAGCACCTTTGCTCTAGTGGAAGGAGGCAAAGGCTATGAAGTTAGCCATGAGTTCTTCATCATCTGAAGACTCATCTCTCTCATCAGAGTCATCACTTCCGCTCTACGTGGCGGCTATCACTCTCCATTTCTTATTCTTTAAATTACCACAATCGGGAGCGATGTGTCCTATGCCACCACACTCATAGCATTGGATCCCTTTCCTTTCACTCTTCTCTTGTCTAGGCTCAAACCTCTTGAAAGGAGTCATTTTCTACAAATCTTGGCCCATGGATCCAAATCCCTTTTTCTCAATCTTCACAAACCTCTTGAACTTTCTCATTAATAAGGCTACGTCTTCATCTGAGTCATCCTTCTCTTCCCCCTTCTCAACTTTGGTGGCTTTCAAAGCAATTCCCTTTTGCTTTTTATGAGGTGTGGAGATAGGACCCTTCCTAGACTCATACGCTAGAAGTCTCCCAATCACCTCACTTGGCTTCATATCCTTGTAACCACTATTCTCCTATAACGCCGTTACCTTGGATTCAAACCTTTCAGGAAGCGATCTCATTATCTTTTGCTTGATCCTTCTATCCGAGTATGGGTCACCAAGTTGATGACTTTTGTTGACAATGTCCATCAACTGGATCTCAAAGTAGTTGAAGCACTCATTCTCCTCTATTATTAACATCTCGACTTGAGTTTGGAGGACTTGAAGCTTAGAGTCCTTCACCACTTCGGTTCCCTCATGTTCTACCTCTAGGATGTCCCATACTTCCTTAGCTATCCTAGTGTTTTGAATCAATTTGTATTGATTTTCGTCCATTGCACATAGGATGGCATGCATTGCCTTCATATTCCATTTTGATGCATCAAACTCTTGCGCGTTCCATTGTGCCTTAGGTGATTCATAGCTGTCTTTAATCG
Organism: Acer negundo; assembly: GCA_035582765.1. NCBI lineage: Eukaryota > Viridiplantae > Streptophyta > Magnoliopsida > Sapindales > Sapindaceae > Acer > Acer negundo. The sequence continues at coordinate 11,174,142 of CM069236.1, read as the reverse complement.
CCATCCAAGCTCGGTCATGGATTTGGCATATGTATAACTCCATCTTGCTTTTCTAGGAGGCATAATTTAACTCAGTGAGAAGTGGAGGTCTTGTGCTTGAAGCACCTCCGTTGCCACCATCGTTTCCACCACCGTTTCCACTTATAGTGTTTATGAATGAATGAAATGAATACAAATGTATGAATGATCAAAAATCAAACAAAATACACAACACACCAAAATGAGCAAATGATCACCTAAGTATATCTAGGAACCCGCTCTAATACCAATTGAAACAAATTATGGTGTGTTCAATATTAATCTAGATGGGGAGGTGAATAGATTTTAATCAAATTTACCCAATTTTCGTGATTAGTCAAGTTTACGAAAATGCCCCTAATTAGTCAATTTATATAGCAAGTGTAATATATGCGGAAATATAAAAGACACTTGATATTTATGTGGAAACCTTCAACAAGGAAAAACCACGGCTGTTATGTGCGCCACACACGAACCTCGAATCCACTAATTGCGATGACGTTTACAACCTAGGTTGACCTCAATCTCTCACGGTCCATAACCCGCCACTATTACCCGCAGACCTATAAAAGTGGACTTAGTCCAATTTGCTTGCACCACTTACTGGTAGTCACAAGACTTACTTCTCAATGAAGAGAATTAACAACCTAATGTGAATAATAAGATATTCAAAGAGCAAGTAATGCTAGGTTACACTAAATGCTTATCTAGGATAAAAGATGACAATAATCACAATCCTAGATATCAATATTTGCTATATGACATGTCATAAAACATAGCTAACAAAGATTGAGCAATCCTAAAAATAGCTATCAAAATACAACTCTCAAACAATCAACACAATTATCTAAATCTTTTTAATAGAATATGTTCTATAAGCATAAAAGTAATAAATAAGATTGCTTGTTAAGAAATACACAAAATATATGTAATATTAGTGACCAACTTACCAAGCTAAAAGTCTTGAATAAAAACCAAGCATGAATGTCACCTAGATGATCATGGATGATGCTAGATGATGATTTGATGCACTTGGATATGTGTTGAGTAAACAAAAGAGAGTTCTTTAGTGATTTTTTTCTTTTTGGAAAAATGATAAGTTAAAATATGATTTGGACTCTTTTAAAACTGACCTAAAGTCAAAGTGGCAAATATATAGGGTGACAAATTGATGCTTCGTGGTTTTGCAAAGTTTTCAAAAAATTTTCCTTGACCGCCGTACACTCGCCCTAAGTAGGGCGGTTGTAAGGCGGTTTACCTGGGAAATGAAGAACATGTTCTTCATGACTGCTCTATGTGTATGGCGGTTTTCAAGCGAAATAGGGGCGATTGCTCTCGGGATTTTGAGGACCGCCTTACACCCGTTCTACGTAGGGCTGTTGTAAGGTGGTTTTTAGACGATTAAAAAATCCATCAGTGGCACCGCTCTACGAAGGGCGGTTGTAGAGCGGTCAAGAGAAATTTTGCTTTAACCAATGTTCAATCGCCTTACGTAGGTCGGTTGTAGGGCGGTTTTACAGCACCTTTAAAAAAAACATGATGCATCAATGACATGACATTTAACACACAAGATGCAATCAAGTTAAACATGCAAGAAGAGAGATTAATGAACATTAATGCACACATAATAAAGAACCACAACATACAAAAATAAGAATTATGCATGTGTTGTGAGTGTGTGCAACTATATCTTTTTAAAGCAAGTAAGCACTTAGAAATTTACCTTTGAAGTGCTTGATCTCCTGAGGTCTTGAGAGAGCTTTGGTTGTGCAAATAACTAACAATCAAATGCCTAAGCTACCCTTACAACAAACCCCACTTGTGGTTTGTCACCGAAATAAGACAATCAGCCTTGAAGAACTTACAAGGAAAATGTCCAATTTAGGTTTGGGGGTACATTTGCGCAACACCATATTGCTTGTTTTGCTTGGTTTTAAAATTTGAGCCGAATTTTTAAAATTTTTGCAATAATGTCATATTTGAGCATATTTTCCTTGTTGAGATTGTGCTTTACATGAGTAGTGAGGAATTGTGCATCTTTGTCATTGTTTGGTTTAGATTAACGTTATGCCATATATGATGTCATTGAACAAAGTGTGTTAATCCTTTTCTCATAATGTTAGGGTGAATTATCAATTTTACTTGAAGGCTAGGAATTAACAGTAGAGATTCCTGTGAGAATCACAAACATGGCCTTAAAAAGCGTATTTTAAGTTGTCAAATATTCTTTCTTTAGAACACTCACTCTCAAACACTCATTCAAGCATGTATAGGTCTCATTTGCACTTAAATTTTGATTGTCATGGAATATTATGGACTGCTTATGGATGCTTTAATTTGCTTAGTGGACAAACCTTTAGAAATGATTTTAGGCAATGCAAGTGAAAAAACCACTTAATTGGCCTAAATACTTCCAATCCATCTAATGTCTGTGCTTCCAAGCCCCTTTGAAGCCAAACACGTCTTAAGCTTTTCATTCATGAACCACATCTACGTGAACCTTATAGCCTACATGATTGACTTACCTTGACCAAATGATTTGCTAAGGCTTAAGGAATGAATGTAAGCTCTTTTACATGAAATTGTAAAGGCGTGTACCTGGGCATGTAAATGTGTGCAAAAAGTTTTGTAAAGCATGAAACTTGAAAAGGAAAAGAATAGCAAAGAAAATGAAACTCGAAAAGAAAAAGAAAAGCAAAGAAAAAAGTAAATGAAAAGAAAAAGATTGACAGAGTAAAGAAAAGAAAAAGAAGGAAAAGAGAACCAAGAATTAGGCATAGTTGGCCTAAGAGAGAAAATGGAAAGTAGAATAAGCTACTCAAATGAAAAATTAGAGTAGAATGCACAAGTGAATTGAAATTGTTAGCTTGGACGCCTAATGTGTGAAAAATATATGTGAAGCAATTGGAACTCATAAGTAGAATGTATGCCTTAGTGTAATCATTGGGTTCTTTGTTATTCATGGTCCCATTTTTTGTTTCACCAATCACCTAAGGCCCCATTATAACCAAAAGAAATACCTTCATGATCTTTAGGAATGTCCATTTCGTAAATTTTGATTGATGCTTGTGCTTTCCAATTCATGGCTTGCAATTCCATTCATGAGACTTAATTTTCAAAAATTACGTTTTAAAAGACATCATGTGCAATCATATTGAATCTATGACATGAACTCATATTTCATATATATATTTTGAGTGAAACCTAGGAATGTGAAAGAAGAAAGGAGAGAATCCGGTGAGGATTAGATATAGAGGCGAATTACATTCTAAACCCAATAGCACCTTTGCTTTGAAGCTTTGGCATTTTAAATGTAAGGTCACATTACGTACAATAATATCTAGAGTGGCATGTTCTTAATCTTTACTTAACATTTTCTTACATGTAAAAGTCCTCACTAGTGCATCATTGTTTTAATCTCTTCATTTTGGTTTCACATATTGATCATGATAAGTAAAACCTTGCTCGGATGAGTTAGAGCTTTATTGAAAACCTTTGAAATGTCTTGATGCATGTCTTTGGGGTTGATTTATGATTGTTTTGCTCGATGACTAGCAAAAGATAGGTTTGAGGATATTTAATCGAACCAAAATTGGTATGATTTTGGTCTTTATTCTCGTCTCTTTACGCTTGATTCTCAAACATTTCCCCATGTTTTAATACCGTTAATCGAGTGTTTCAGGTTTATCTTTGCCACAAGGGCATTTGTGAAGAAGAGGAGGAATTGGATGCAAAATGTGAACAAAGTGAAGAAACAGGGCATTGTCACCCTTTGAAGGTGTTACCCTTTAACAAATAGCGATAAAGAGCAAATTGCATAAGAGTATCCAACCAAATGTTGCCGCGATGTTGTTACTGTGACAACCAACAGGCGACAGAGGAATAAATCCTGAAAATCAATATGGTGTGGTGCTGTTGTGAAATGTTGCCTTTTGTACGTACCGCGGCAAAAGAGAATTAAATCTTGAAAATCAATCAGGTGTGTTGTCGCGGTAAGCTGTCGGCCTTTATGCATACTGCGACAGAGAGATTAAAAACCAAGAAACCCATCAAGTGTGGTGTCGCCGTGATATGTCGTCATGATACCATAAGGCGACCACTCTCAAAATGCCATATCTTCTTGTTGCCTTTCCAGTGTCACTGTGAGTATCACCGTGAAAAAGATCAAAATTGCCGCGATAATTGAATCGAAGAATCTGGAACCATCTGCCGCGGTGATGTCGTCACAACGATGACGCATCGTGACACCGTGCCACATAAGCATTTCTGGAAGTTATCAGTACAAGTCTGAGGACCACTATATATATTCTTCTCATCCAAGTTGAATGGGGATCCAAGCATATTTCCAAGCACAAATTTACTGAGTTAGAGACAGAGCTTTCTCTTCCATTTTTTCCGCATTCAACATCCTCCATTCTCTAATATTGTACTACATTTTCCATCCAAAACCTCAACACTAAATCTTGATTACTTCACCCAACCATTCCTCTCTTCCCATTCTCTACATTCCAATACTTTTGTCACTCAGTATTAGACACCCACCTATCTAGACACATCCTCTTCCACCACTATTTGCATTAGGACCATCTAAAGAGAGGAAGAAGCAATCACTAAAGAAGGAGGCCTAAGGGTGATTTCCTTATCTATTACTTTCTTTCTATTTGATTGTAACTATGTGTAATTAAACCCCTAATCTAAGGGATAGATGTGAGGAACAATTGGTTGTTGGTATTTGCTTAAGCTATTTGTAATTGAATCTCTATATGTTTTCTATTCACTTGATATCTAGATCTTATTTATTATATGATTTGCATCTTATATCACTAGTAAATCATACTCTTATGTGGGATAAGTTGTTATGGAATCAATCTTGGATTGACACCATTGATTGATTAGGAACATAGTGAATAAGATGGATTATTGGAGGATATATCAACCACAATAATCTAAACCCTTGATTTGTAACCAACCAACCCTACCTTGACCCCCTTTCTTAATCGGTTAGGCATTTTGGTAGAGAGATGTTTAGGGTTCATAGTTATGACCTAAACACATCTAAGAACACAAATGGTTAACCTATATGAGATTGGTCATCTAAAGTGGCTTAAAAAGCATTGCCAATACCAACATGCGAATCCATCAATCCCCTAGCATCTATCTTAATTGTTTATATCCATTTCTCTTATTAAGATTGTTGAGTACTCTATTTGTCCTATCACTTTTTGTGTGTTTATTTTACTTGCATTTTTGGTGGTTTATCAAACTACACAACTATCCATTTACAATGATTTATTTTATTGCATTATAGAATAGTCAATCAATCTAACGTATTACTCAAATTCCCTATGGAACGAATCTTTGCTTACCATTTGCTAAGAATTTACATCCCAAGAGGATTCCTTAGTGGTTAAAGCATGGTTTTTAAATGATCACATAAATATTGTTTTAAAGAGTATAAAACGACCTCATTAACCGTGGTGACGACGTATTTTGCATAGATATGGAAATGTGCGCGGAAAAAGGAAAGTTTTTCTTATGGAAGTTCTCGTGCTTAAAGAAAAGTAGTTTCTCTTTGTGCTGAATATGAAAGTCTCTAGCATAAAAGAGTAGGACTTTGCGTGGATCAGGAAGACTTGTGCGTGTAGGAGAAGGTTTCTGTTGCAGACCAAAATGGAACTCACATGCGTTTAAACATACAAGGGTTTCTTTAATCTATAATTCTGCAGAAAAACAGAAAAAAAAAAAAAAAAAGATATTTGAGTTAACTACTCAAGAAGTTTTTTTTTTTCATTCAAATCTGAATATCGTAAAGCGATTACAACCAAATAAATAGAGAAACTAATCTCTTTGACTCCTAAAACAACTCCATTAAATCGAGAAACAATCCCGGATTATTTGCGAAAATAAAAGCTAAATGAAAAAGGAAAGAAAAACCCTAATTGGCGCGCAAGAAACTTAAAGTGCACGTATGACAAACTAAACGAACTTTTTAGGGCCTTTTCTAGGCCTGGTCATGAGAAACAAAGTTCGTGTGAAAAATTATAGAGTATGTCCTAGGCTTTCCAAAAACATATTATAATAGTCAATTGGAGCCAGTATGTGAAAGTTATGATCCAACAAAGTCAAGCCCTTTTTGGGTGCTCTAAGCGACCCAAATATGAGCTTGCCACTTGGTTCGCATCATCCTCCGCAGGCTGAGAAGAATTGACCATGAATTCGGTAGGTCTTCATCCTCTGACGATGAATCCCCATGAAAAGGAACCAGGTGCTTCACATTAAATACATCCGCCGTGCGAATATGACTAGGCAGCTTGAGGCAGTAAGCATTTGAATTAATCCTCTTAATAATCTCCACTGGACCAATCTTCAGTGCGGACAGTTTTTTGTACACACCTATAGGAAAAAAAATCCTTCATAAGCACATCCCAAACAAAGTCACCAACCTCAAAATCGACAAGACACCGCTTTCGATCCGTAACTCGTTTGAATTTGGCAGCAGATTCCAACAAGTTCTGTCGAGTAAGGTTGTGAATGTCCTATAGTTGGGTGACAAAATCCTCTGCCTTGTGATGAACCTTGGCGTTGCTCGGGAGAGTAGCCAGGTCAAGTGGGCACCATGGAAGAAACCCGTACACAATTTCAAACGGGCTGAACTTGGTGCTACGATTGATTGCATGGTTATGAGCAAACTCTGCCTGGCAAAGTTTCTTGTCTCAAGATTTTAACTAATCACCTACTAAAGTGCGAAGGAGGTTACCCAATGACTTGTTCACCACTTCAAATTTCCCATCTGACTGAGGGTGGTAAGCACTGCTGAAGTTCAAGTGAGTATTAACCATCTTCCATAGATTTCACAAGAAATGGCTTAGGAAATGAGTGTCCCTATCTGACACAACTGACTTTGGCAGCCCATAAAGCCGGTAAACCTCTCAAAAGAAAAATTCGGCCACGTTAACATCATCTGTTGTTTTCTTACATAGGATGAAATGGACAATTTTTGAAAATCTATACACCACCACAAAAATGGAATCAAACCCCCGTTGTGTCCGCGGGAGTCCTAGAACAAAATCCATGTTGATGTCACACAATGGTTGTGTTAGAACAGAAAGTGGCATGTATAAGCCAGCATTTGTGGCCTTCCCCTTGGAAACCTAACAAACCCGACATTGCTTAATGAACCGACCAACTTCTCTCTGTATGGATCGCTAGAATTACGATGCAGCCACTAGCAAGTAGGTCTAATCTCTTCCCATGTGTCCCTCTTTGTGCAGTTCCTGTATGATCTTGGGTCGGAGGCTACACTCGGGTATGCACAACTAGGTACCTTTAAAAATAAATCTGTCTTGGAGGACAAAGTCAGTTTGTTTGTTGTCCTGAATTTTCCCCATCACAGTAGTAAAAAAAGAGTCAGATGAATACAAATTCTGAAAGGAATCAAAGCCCATTACCTTGATACGCATGTCAACCAGCAATTTTGTTTTATGACAGAGGGCATCGACCACTCGATTCAGTGTACCCACTTGTGCTTGATGACAAAAGTGAATTGTTGTAGGTATGCAGCCCATGATACATGTCGAGATGAAATATTATCCTGACTCCCCATATATTTGAAGGCATCATGATCGGTGTACAGGACGAATCCCTGAAGAAACAGGTAATGTCGCCAATGCCTTACCGCTTGAACCACTACGTAAAATTCAACGTCATAGATGCGGTACCGCAATTTTCCCTTGAAAGTTTCTCACTGAAGAAGGCTACATGCCTCCCATTTTAACTCAAAACCGCTCTGATTCCTAACTTCGATGCGTCACAGTGTAGCTAAAATGGATTTGAAAAGTCTGGCACAACAAGTACTGGGGTGGTGGTCAATCGCTTCTTGATTTCTTGAAAGGTTGTTTTTGCCTCAGATGTCCATGCAAACTTGTTATCACCTCTCATACAATCAGTCACTGGGACCATTATACCACTAAAGAGGGGAATGAAGCAGCAATAAAATGATGCTAAACCGTGGAAACTTCAAACATCAGTCACGGTGCGCGGCTGTGGCCACTGCTTGATTGATTCAATTTTAGAATCGTCTACTGAAAACCCTTAAGACTAAACGATGTAACCTAAGAATAATACCTGATCAGTTAAGAACACACACTTTTTGGTTGCTGCAAAGAACTTCTCCTTGCAGAACATAATCAAAACTTCCTGAAGATGCTGTAGGTGCATCCTAGGATCAGCACTCTAAATTAAGATGTCATCAAAATATACCACCATACTCTTACCAATATAAGGTTGCAGGGCTTGATTTATCACCCGCATGAATGTGCTTAGGGCATTAGACAGCCCTAATGACATGACCAACCATTCAAAAAGTCCCTCCCGAGTCTTGAAGGTCGTTTTCCACTCATCTCCTGGCCGGGTACAGATTTGGTACTACCCGCTTTTCCAGTCCAATTTTATGAATATTGTGGCTCCACTCAACTAATTCGGCAAGTCATCCAATCGTTAGATCGGAAACCTATTACGAACTGTAATCTTGTTGATGGCTTTGCTGTCAACACACATCCTTCTGGTCATATCTTTTTTTGGGGTTAGGAGGGCAAGCACTGCTCATGGGCTGAGACTTTCTCGAATGTGCCCTTTTGCTAGCAATTCCTCTACTTGGCGTTGTAACTCCTCATGCTCCTTCAGACTCATCGATAATGCGGCCTGTTGGGCAAGTTGGTACCTAGAACCAGATCTATTTGATGTTGAATGTCCCTTAACGGAGGTAGGTTCTTAGAGAGCTTAGCCGAAAATACATCTCCAAACTCCTACAGTAATGGCTCAACACTGCTCGGAATAGTATTAGCCTTAGCCTCTATTCTTCCGATTAGCACGTAAACCACCCCATATTCCCTAATTTCTGCTTCGAATTTAGCCATTGTAAGTAAATTACTGTTCTCACCTGTCGGAATGCCGCCTGTAATTTCCCTCTTCAGTAACAACACAACCCCGATTGAATTGAACATAAAAGTGCATGTATTCAAAACCCGTCATACATCACATGTTGGTCATATAACCACAGCCTCCCCAATGGAAGATGACATGCATCTATAGAAACCACGTCACACCAAATTTGATCTCTGTATGTTATGCAGTTTGGAAAAGACACCAAGCTGCGTTTAGATACTGTCATATCATTTTTCTTATCTAGTCATGTCAGTTATATGGTCGAGGATGTGATTCTGCTGCAAGCTGTAGTTTACGACCACTTCATCAAACACCACATTTTCACAATTACCTGAGTCAACGATGAATCGACAGGCTTTTTCACTGATTGTACAAGTGGACTGGAATACATTAGTATGCAACCAGTCATCCTCTGCTCCGCATGGTGCTAAACATCTACGTCGGATCATTAACATCGGTCCTATATCCTCTTCTAAACGTTCCTTGATTACTTATGTATTGCCATAAACTGTCTCAGATTTGAAACCAACATCTTCACCTGGGTAATATCCTAAACACCTCTTGCGAATCATCAACAATGGACCATTGTCTCCCTCTAGAGGCACTTCTTCATCATAAACCGGTTCTGTCTCGACATCGCCCTCTTGTTCCTTGACAATTTCTTCGACGTCAGCAAACAATCCCCTCAGCGGTCCTTTCTTATACTCTGCGAATCTGTGTCCTGGTTCTCCGTAATTAAAACAAATAAAACCTAAGGTTGGTGCTGTTGTGTTGGGAGGCATAGTAGGCTTTGTGATTGTAAATGGTGGAACGGTTGCTCGTCCGCTGCTGCTACTTGCATCACCTATACCAATACCCTCGAAATTCACACCCCCCGTTCATCCGCTACTGTTGCTTATACTTGCACCAGAACCCCTAAAATTCACACCCTCCATATTTCTACGCACCAATTGTTTCTCCAGTTGCACTACTAGCTGGTGGGCATCTAACACACTCACCATATCAAACATGTTAAGGACATCTTGGAATTGAATCTGCAACCCCCCAATATACAGCGTAACCTGCGACTCCTCATCCTCTGTAATTGCATCTCGTGATACTAACTGATAAAACTCCACTATATAGTCATCAACCGAGCGGTTTCCTTGTCTCAAATTTTGTAACCGTTGGTAGAGCGTCCGTGTGTAGTTATATGGTGGAAACGCTGAACGCATGTGTTTTTTCATCTTTTCCTAGGATATGATCTTCCTTTTCCCCTGCAGAGTCCTTGTTTTCTTCTACTGTTGCCACTAAGCCCCTACCCAACCCTTGAGCTTTGTTTCAACCAGTGCTACCTGACTGTCTTCCGAAACCTGTTTGAACTCTAAAACCTTATCTACCGTATTGATTTAGTCAAGGTACTTATCTACCTGCAAACCACCATGGAACTCTGGTATGTTGACCTTGAGGTCTGACTCTCAGTGCCTCGATTCATCACTCGCTGGTCTCCTCTGCGCTAGCTAAGGGGCGAATGGATTTTTGTCACCTTCGGACTCCTCTTCCGCATCTTATGGATTGGGATCCCGATGTTGAGTCATCGACACTACCAACTGCTATGTTAACGTCTCGACTTGCTATCGTAGTCGTGCAATCTCATCGCCGTCGTAGACTTCATCTAGCGGTTGTTCACGAAGGTTTGGTAGGTTCATGCGTCTCTTTGGTACCATAACGACGATAACTGACCGAGCTTTAATACCAACCTGATGCAGACTAGAACGAAACTCACACGCGTTCAAACACACAAGGGTTTCTTTGATCTATAATTCCACAGAAAAACAGAAAAAAAAAAAAAGATATTTGAGTTAACCACGCAAGAAGTTTTTTTTTTTTTTTTTTCATTCAAATTTGAATATCACAAAGCGATTACAACCAAATAAATAGAGAAACTAATTTCTTTGACTCCTAAAACAACTCCACTAAATCGGGAAACAATCCCTGATTATTTGCGAAAATAAACGCTAAACGAAAAAGGAAAGAAAAACCTTAATTGGCGCGCAAGAAACTTAAAGTGCACGTATGACAAACTAAACGACCTTTTTTGGGCCTCTTCCAGGCATGGTCATGGGAAACAAAATTGCAATGATAAGTTATAGAGAACGTCCTGGGCTTTCCAAAAAAATATTATAATAGTCAATTGGAGCCCGTATGTGAAAGTTATGACCCAACAAAGTCAAGCCTTTTTTGGGTGCTCTAAGAGACCCAAATATGAGCATGCCATCCGGTCTAAATCAGTTTCCTTGTTGATTTCAAACTTCCATAGTACTCTAGTATAAACTAGTGTTCTAGAAATCGGCCAAGTCGATTGACTAGGCCTTAGGCGGCTTCGATCGTCGCAAGGAAGGTCTAATCGGCCTTCGTAGGCGGTAGGGAAGCTAGTCGGCGCCTAACGTCGTCTAACCGCCAACTAGTCGGCTGACTAATCGCTGGCCAATCGGCTTAGGCGTTTTTCTTTTATAAAAAAAATAACAGTTAACCAAAAACAGAGACACTTGTCGCCACTGCAGTTGCCTCCGCCGTCGTCCAGTCATCCTCGCTAGTCGCTCTGGCAGCCATCTAGGGTTAGTTTTCTTAGTTTAGAGAAAAAGAAACAAAAAACAAAAGCTAAAGAAGAAGAAGATTAAGAAGAAGAAGACGAAGAAGGTGAAGTCGTGAAGATGGAGAGAGATGTCATGAAGATAGAGTGAGATTGAAATGGGGAAACTTGAACAATTCAACGATATCTGAGAAAAAGACATAATAAATAAAAAATATTAAAAATCAAAATCCAAATATGAGAAGTGAAGTCTAGGAAAAAAAATAATACTATAAAAATAAAATGTATGTATCAAGCTGTCAACCAGTGAAAAAAGTTATAAAATACAAAAAATCAACTGTCAACCACCATTTCACCATCACTTTGTGTTAAGCTATCAACCACAAAAAAAAGTATAATAATAAAAAAAAAATAACAAACAATAGTGAAAAGAAAAGGTTTTTCCGCTTAGTCGGCGTCTAGGCGCTAGGCGCCGGTCCACTATACGACTAGCACCTACCGCCTACTAGAACATTGGTATAAATAAATGTAATAGTTATTTTATTGAGAGTGTGGAGCGAAAGAAATACCTGTAATATCAGAGAGTGAGTGGATTCAGGGGGAGATCCCTGAGAATATCCCAGGAGGGATCTGGGGAATATCTAAGGATTAAGAGGGAAATCTGTGGATGATATTCAGGGAAGACCTAGGGGGATATTCGAGGGTGTACTTGGAGAAAGACCAGATGAGCGTTGTGAGCTAAAAGCTAGGATTTAAGCTCAGTTGTGAGCTTGGTAAGGCTGTTTGGGGTTTGGGTTATGAAAAAGAGTATCGTGGAGTGTGAAGTTGTATAAATTTACTACATAGTGGATTATTTCTCTGTTGTCCAAACAGTCCGTGGTTTTTTCCTTGATTTAAGGTTTCCACATGTATATTATTTTTTGTGTGTGATTTGTTTATTTTCTCTTATCTTATTTTTCTTCTTGTATACATAATTTGTTATGTATGAATAGTAGATATGTCATTTCCATGTTCATCGGTTTAATTCCCAACACCACATACATGATCAATTGTCAAAGTACTTGAAGCTACACAAATTTAAAACAACAAAGAAATTACTAATTAGTAAAGGGTCAAGTGGTCATATATTAAGGACCTACAACTTAATTAAACAAGCTATATATATTTGTATCCTTCTTATCAGAAGCAAATCAAGATCATATATATATATATATATATTGCTTCGTTTAATTTTCAAATAAGTGCATTTGGCTTATATTGCTTCGTTTAATTTTCAAATAAGTGCATTTGGCTTATTTCAAGATTTAATTTTGAAAGTGAATTTTTGCTTGTTTCAAGATTTTTGTTATATATGTTGTGAATTCGTTGTCTCATTTTGATTGAAATAAGACGAGTTAGGGTTTGTTTTTGGTTTTTGAAATGGATGGAAATATGGGGATTTTGAATATTTATTTTTTATTTTTTATTTTTGTCTGGTTTGACCTTGTTCTTGTGGAAAAGATGAATAGTAATTTGGTTGTAATAATCACGACTTTTTTTGTAGATTGATAAAGACTTATTCCAAGGCTTATTTTATGTAATTCAAGACTTATTTTTAGTAATTGGAGACTTTTTTTTTTTTTTTTTTTTTTCCACTTGTAAGTTTCGATATGCTTGGAATCTCGAGACTTGATTGCATTTAAGAAAAAAAAAAAATGAGACTAAAGTAAGAAGGAAAAAAAAGATAAAGACCTGTACGTTGGTTTGAGAGTCTGAGACATTAGTTAGATTTGTTTTTCCACCAAGCCAATAAATAAAGATATGGGATTCTAATTTCATTTAAACAAATAAAATTTCATTATCTAATCTATAAAAATTTAAATAATCCTAAAAATTTATTATCGAATTTAATCAGTTTTCAAAATAATATTCATGGAGTGTCACTACAAACAATAAACTAAATCATAAATTCCAACTAGGAGTAACTTTCTAGTGCGGGATTTTCCGAACGGAATTACCGATTGCTATTGATAGTTATTAGATTTCTACTGTCCAATAAGTACCAGTAGCCATCGATGATTCCCTATGGAAAATCCTGCACTTATTAACACTAGTGTTATTAAAACTTAACTTATTAAATTAGTGAGAAACACACAAAATCAGGTTAAAAAATGTGCTATTTACTCTCATTTTCACTAAATGGAAATTAATAACCGGTGATACAACTATGATTTCCCTTAATTATGATAAACTTAGGTCATATACAACATGCATGTATTTTGTACACATTAGGTCCAACATCTGTATGTAAGTATGTTCGTGATAAAATATAAATCTGTTATGAATTACGATAACCTGAGCTTTAAGAACAAATACAAAAGAGAGATTAAAACTCTTATATAGTTATTTTTCAGAAGTAAATTCCTAAAAAAATTTCCCTAAAAAACTCAAAATGTATCTGGTCATTGACGCATCAGAGAAAACTGTAATTGACAAGAGTGGCAATAATCTTTTAACGATTCAAGATTTTTATACCATATATAACAATTTGGCGAAGATTATATAATATAATCACCAAAAAGAGTAAAAAATTTAATTCAAACAAAATAGACGATGAATATCCACGCGGAATATATTTATCTAGGACAGATCAAATTGCTAATTTATAGACCTAAAATCTCCTATAAAATACCATTGTTTCTCCTATATCCGTACACTACTCCTAGCAAATTTTCTCTATTTTCTAGAGTGATTATTCTTGTCACTGAAATCTCACTCATGATGAGGAAGAGCAAGGGTAGGCAAAAGGTGGAGATGGTGAAAATGCCTAATGAGAGCAATCTCCAAGTTACCTTCTCCAAACGTAGATCTGGCCTTTTTAAGAAGGCTAGTGAGCTTTGCACTCTCTGTGGTGCTGAAGTTGCCATCGTGGTGTTTTCTCCCGGAAAGAAGGTCTTCTCTTTTGGCCACCCTTGTGTTGAATCAGTGGTCGATCGTTTCCTCACCCGAAACCCTCCACCAACCTCGGGCACCATGCGACTCATTGAAGCTCATCGGAACACAGGTGTTCGGGACCTCAATATGCAACTCACTCAGGTTTAATTCATTACTGGTTATTGTTATTTTGTTTTTGATTATCAGTGACTCCAATTTAATTTGGTTTCCAAATTGCACTAAAAACTATTCATGAATATGTAAAACTTTAAGAGCTCAATTTTTATTTTAGGGGAAGGATTCAAGGCAGATCTATAATAGAAACAAGATGAGCTATCCCACTATTATTTTTTATTTTTTAGGTTGATCAATACATAAAATGTAAATCTTTAGATGCGGTTTCAAAGATTAACATTGCATCAAACAATATCATATGAAATTTCAACCCTTTACTTGCATGATCTACTTGTGTAAAGCTTTTCGTGTTATAACCAAACAATTGATCAGGTGCTTAATCAACTGGAAGTCGAAAAGAAACGCGGTGAGGAGCTAATCAATATGAGAAAAGCTTCCCAGAGGCTGTGCTGGTGGCAAGCACCAATTGAGGAATTGAACCAACCCCAACTTGAACAATTTAAAAATTCTTTAGAAGAGCTCAAGAAGAATGTTGCAAAGCAAGCTGAAAAGCTTTTGATCCAATCTTCTGCTCCTCCCCAGTATTTTCCAAGGAGTTCAACCCCTGGAAATGGAGGGATCCACCTTCCATTTGATCTAAAGAACACCGGCTTCAACCCCAACATGCCCAGCATGATTCCTCCTCCGCCCCCAAACATGATGCCTCCTCCTCCCCCCAATATGATGCCAGCTCCTCCTCATCATCAAGGATACAATCTCGGCCGAAACATGACGCCTCCTCATCAAGGATACAATCCCGAATTCGGCCGTGGATTATACTGAATTTAATGTTGTCAAAATATTAAACACACTTATTTCTTTAATTAGGGTTTGAGTGGTTGTTCGGTTTTTCAGTTGTCATGAAAAAAAATCTTTTTATTATATATTTGTTTACTTTTACTTCAATTAGATTTTACAACGATTATTAATTATTTTTATTAATAATGATCGCTTGATGCGTCAGATGTCATGAAAAAATCTTCCTCTTTTTTCTAATGAAAAACCATTTAGATAATTTGAACCTTTATAACTTCTTACAGATCTTTTTTTTGTCAAAATCTTTATGATTATTTTGACCCGGCCTCCAGGGCTAGTCCTCTTATGAGTGAAAGTGACGGGAATTCTGCTTTTGACAAGCACTCCAGCTTCGAATTATTGCACTCAAATTATATTATTTTGAGATGATATGAGTTTGATTTGATAGTAAACCCCTCACAATTGCACTACAAAGTTGTGGATTCGAGTCCTCCCCCTCCTCTAATAAAATATTACTTCAAAAGAGAATTATATTATTTATAAAAGATATTAAATACATGGAAGCATGGTGTTAGGTTTTTGGTTTGTCTTGGCATATATTCCATATCAAAACGATGTTTTTCTTATATTTTTTAGTGGTCTTAGATTTGATGATTCAAAACTTTAAAGAAAGACTTGGTCTTAACTCATGCAAGATGGAGTCTTCAAAGAGAAATGTGTTTAGTTGTACAATAAAGGTAATTTAGACCTCATTCCTCTTACAAGACTTATGCACACACACACATGGAATTCATATGTGTTACCGCATAGTTGTACACCATTTGTATAACACTTTCACACACTTGGTAATGTATGCACATGCATTAGATTTAATTTGATAAACATTGTAAATTGCATGTTCTAAGACTATGTCTAGGAAATGGCATATGTGTATGACTTTGTGTTTATTTTGTTTCCGCTTTATTGTTTTTAGACTTGAACATGATGTCTTATGATTCCTTATTAAGTCCCAAATATTTCGGTTACTCATTCATTAGGTTTTGAGTCCAAATGATGTAGCTACGCTACTTAGCGTTCTCATTCGTTGAGTTATCTTCGTCGTCGTTTTCCAAGATGAATTCTCAACCTTTTATCAAATTTTTGTAGTCTTCGTTGTGCATGAGGGAGTCACGATTCGTAATCTGAAGACGGATTCAAAATCAGAGTTCGGAGGCCTGAATACGGTTGAAGAATGCAAGAGGAGTGCGGGAGGAGCTTATTTGGCCAAAAACAAAGCAAGGTGTCCACGTGTGACACACGGCCAGCATGGCTCTCTGCCCACGTGTGCCATACGCACCCTACACGTGGGATGTGATGTGGCACAAGTTGATTGGTCCTTGTTTCCCTCACTTTAATCCTTTAAAAATTTCTCCTTTTCCTCCCATTCATTCAAAGAAGAAAAATTAGAATTTCTCGTGTGTAGAATTTTCTCTCAACTTTTTTCTCATCTTCCAAACACCATAACTTTCTGATACGAAGTCAGAATTGAGTGAATCAAGTTGGAGATTGTTCGTAATTGAGTCCTATACCTTTTAAAAGTGGTATTGCAGCTGTTTGATCGATTTTCTTAGTGGTTCTACGAAGAAAACAGAACCATCTCGTGATTGTGAGGTAGTTGTCATATCTTTGATATTTCTTCTTTTATAGCCTTCAATTTGCTTGGGGTTTCTCCTTCTATATGTATGTATATGTATGGTGAATGCTATTGAGAAAGATAGCTTCTTAATCAAACCTATTCAAAAGTCTAATTAGAGACATATGTGAACTAGTTTCTTTGATTTTATGATTTTCACATGTTTGAGAGTTGTATTGTGATTTGTTTGATATCTAAGGTTGTTTGAGACTTGATTGAATCATTTTGATGATAAATGACCTTGAATTTTATTTTAATCATATGATTGATGTAATCTAGGATTATTGTATGTGTATGTGTTTTTAGAGAAATCTAGGATTTAATTGAGTAATCATTTTATCCTTACTCTAATTCTTTGGATAGAATATTCATTGAAATCATTTTATGATTCTAGCATTTTATTGTGTATATGTATGACATCTTGAATATGTGCTTCATGAATATGATCTATTCAAGTGTTGTTTGTTTGAATGAAACTAGGAGCTTTTGTATTAGGTGTTTTCATTTGCTCTAGGTTTAATTCATGTTTTTGCATCTAGACTATTAGACTTGTGTTTCACAAGTTTAGGTCTATTTGTGTCATGGAATGTATTGATAACATGTTCTATGTTGAATTGCTTGATTGCATCATTTGCATTCACATGATCACACTACGAAGTCCTTGTAAAAGGCATGAAGTCTTGGCTAGGACAGGACATTCGGATAGCCAAGCAAGAAGTCATGTTAAGAGTCGGGATGACTCGGATAGGCAAGCAAGAAGTCATGGCTAAGATCGGGAAGGTCCGGATAGCTATGCAAGGGAGACTCTCTAGAGTCATGAGTGTCTTGGATAGAGAGTTGACTACATTATTGGTAGGCCTAGGTGTATGGATAGACATAGACTCCAATAAAGCGGGGTATATGGGATGTGTATGCACTCATGAGGAATTTCTAATCTTCCATTAATGTTGGTTTGGTATGTTGTCCAATAAATGGTGGCTCCGTATCATTGAGGGATTTCATTCTTTTCAATAGGGTTGGGTAGACATACACTCCATTAGGTAGGTGATATAGGATTAGTCACTTTGTGGAATTTCTAATTTACCATTCAATATATATAATACCCAATGGTTGTAGTTCAACCAGTGGATGTTTTCTTATTGGAGGTTTTACCATGTTAAAAAATCTCATATGTTAATTCTTCCTATCTCTCTTAATTACTTGTATATATATGTTTGCTCTTAATATTGTAGTACATTCATTACTTGTGAAGTTTTGGAATCAAGATTTGTTAAGTGTGATTTGTAAAGCAATACATATTCGATCATTCTTATATTCGCCTTGGACCATGCATCGCTAAAGTGAAACAGTGATGCAAAGTCCAAGGCGGCGTCAACAAAGCGGAGTAGAAGGCAGCGTTAATATGAAGTCATAGATGGCGTCGAAGGCGATGTCGGACCAGTACTTCATTGCGTCTTCTTTCTTTCTTTCTCTTTTTTTCTCTCCCTCTTTTTCGTAGCTCAATGTTGGCTAACCATGTAAAAACAAGCACAAAAAAAATAAAAAAAAATGGAATCCAAATAGATTTGAGGGATATTTTCTTATAATTGTGTAAATAACTAAATATAGACAATTTTTTTTTTTTTTTGATAAGGTTGTTAGGGATAGGAATTAACCCCATCCCAACATTTTATTATGAAAAAAAGAAAGAGAACAAAAGAGAACAGAAAACAAAAGAAGAAAACAGATCAACAGAACCTAAAAGAATGTCTGCTATAGAAATCATTAAAAATAAAAGGGTTGCAATAATTCGGAGCGGTCCACCACTATATAAGAGAGACGATACTGGAGCTTCTAGATGCTAAAATATCTGCAACTTTGTTACCTTCCCAATAAATATGAGTGGTAGCAAAGTCCATTTCAGAGATCAAGCTCAAACATCTATCCCAAGCGGGGCGCCAATGCTAAGGAACCTTACAAGACCTAGAACGAAGGATATCCACTACAAAAGTCGAATCGCTCTCCAACCAAACCGACGCCAACCAAAAGTCCAAGCATAATCAATAGTGTGTACGACAGCAGCCAATTCAGCCTCAAAAGCAAAACAAACACCAAGAGGAATAACAAAACAACTTTTAAAGAAACCTCTGCATGTGCGAAAAACCCCTATACAACCAACAAGACCAGGAATACCAAAAGTAGCCCCATTCGAGTTAACCTTTAAATAGCCTGACGGGAGGGCGCCAATTAACCTCTAAAATGGGAGGAGCCTTGGAAGGACGACAAGAGACATGAAGCCGTTAAAGAATTTGAAGTCCATCCACTGAATTCCTCATAGTGCCAGACTAGAGAGAGTCTGCCTCGTGAACGGAACACCAAATCAAGAAAAAAGCATCGGCAAAAATAAGCTTGCCACCCTTAAAGGTAGCTTGGCCAAAAGTAGAGGAACCACACCACCTCGAAAACTGTGATGATAGAAACCCGCTATAAAGCACTCAATTGAGTGCTAAAGACAACCTTCATTGCCTCCTGCCAAAGGTCCAAACAAGTACCATCCAACCTAAGCTTATGGCCAAAAGTAGAGGAAACAGCATCCCATAACCCACGAACAAAAGGACAGTCAAGAAACAGATGACTTAAGTTGTCCTCTGCAGCACAGCATAATCGACAACAAGAAAAAGAAATATAACCTTTGGCACGCAACGCAATGTCTGTAGGAATCTTATCATGAAACAAGCGCCAAATGAGGACAAAGTGAGAAGGAGGAATAAAAGATGCCCAAATCTGCTTACTCCAAAAAACAAAACTCCTAACCTCAAAAGGAGAATCATAATCAGATTTATAAGAAACAACATCATCCAAGGAACATGTCCAAACTAATGAGTTTGGGTCAGTGCTGATCACCACCTTCTCAATCTTAAAAGCAACATCTGGGTGAGATGCTTGAAAAGAAGCAGGAATATCCTAACCCGTAGCATCTGAGTAAATATCATCGACAATCAAATCAAACGAAGATTGTAACGAAGACCTATCCTCAACCAGGTCAATCAACAGATTTCCCCACCAGTTATCCCTCAAAAAATGAACCTTAGAGTGACGACTAACCAACCACTTAGACTCAATAATCAGGGGAGTATAATTCAATAAAACATCCAATCTAAACAAAATACAATCAACTAAATTTAAGTGCAGAAAACAATAAATTTCACTGAAACTAAATAGGTGTGCCTAAATATACCAATAGGGGTGAATAGGTTTGAATCAAGTTAATTAACAGGTTTTATTAATTAGTCAATATTCAAAAAATTCACCCAACCTAAGCAAAATACAATTAACTAATTCTAAGTGCGGAAAACAATAAATTGCACATTGATTGATTTACGTGAGAAACCCACCATTAGGAAAAACTCACGGGCTATTGTGCTAGTCACACACGGTTCTCAAATCCACTACTTGAATTAAAGTTTACAACCTAAGTTGACCTCAAGTCAATCCATACTTGGTCACTAACCCTTCCACTTTACCCTACATGCCTTTAATAGCGATTCTAAACCTACTTGCTTGTGCACTAAACCACTTAGTCACAAGACCTAACACTTAATGAAGAGAACTCAACCTAAGTGAAAATCAAAGTCATAAAGGCTAGGTCAACACATTTAATGCTTAACTATTCATGAATGAACATGTCAAATAATCCTAAAATCATGTTCCTACATCTCATATAAAAAACCTAGCTATAAAGGATAAAACAATCATAGATGTAATAGCTATCACAATACAACAGCCCAATCAATCAACATAAAAGCTCAACATTTAGATCAAAACTTAGTCTAGATGCTATCAAGTTATAAAAGAGCTATCTTGCTTAGTAAGAATAGTAGAAGAGATGAAAATGGTGTTCTAACTTACCAAGTCATATGTGTTGAAGAAGACCCATGCAAGAACACATCCTAGATGAAGCTAGAAGATGCTAGATGATGTTTGATGCACATGGAAATGGGTTTGGGTGAGTAAAAATAGGTTCTTGGGAGTTTCTCTCTCTAGGATTTGTGTTTCTCTCACTTAAATCTCATTTTTAGCTGTCAAAGACGAGCTAGGAAGAAGAAGATGAATATATATATGTAGCCCTAGCAATTCTACGTCGATTTTGATTAAAAATCAAAATCAGGTCATTTTCGTAGTACATAACGCGGTACACTTCAATGAGCGTACTACGAAATTACATGGGGACACATTTGCCAACAATCGCGGTATAATATCGCAGTACGCTTCGACGAGAGTACTACGAAATCACATGGGGACACCTCTACCAACAAACGTGGTACGATATCGCGGTACGCTTCGACCATTGTACCGTGGAAATTCAAACAAATTGAATTTCCAAGGGCAATTCGATCTAGAAGCCATGAACCAAACCTTTATTGCCCAAGACTAATCCAAAAGAAGAAATGGGCCTCCTATAGAGGTCACACATTGCGTTAAGACAAGAACACCATCGTGCAAGCGCGGACGTTTCCGAACATACTTCAGGAAAAGAATTTCACAAAGCATAATCACATTTAAGACTAACAAGGAGGTGCAATAGTGAAGTGTGAAGAGAATACACACAAGCAGTGAACATAAATGCATGCATGAGAAGAGAGTGTGTGTGTGTGTGTGTGCAACTAGTTTCTTCAACAAGGGTTAAGCACAAGTGATATACCTTCAATGAGCTTTTGTGCTTGAGGGCTTGAAATCAAATTAAGCATGATCATGGACAGGGAAGCCCTAAACTACCCTTACATATTAAACCACAAAATGTGGTTTGTCAACGAAATAAGCCAATCAAAATTGATGACCTTTCAGTCTCCCCTTTAGGCTATTTCGTGACAAAACCATCACTCACATTTGATCCTCACAAATAAGAATAAACAAAAACTTAAGGTCAACCAAAGTTTTTCTATAATACAAAGAGATACCTAAAAGCTAGATCTTCAAGTTTTCCATCTCTTGTAGAATACCTATCCCTACAAAAAAAATAAAAATAAATAACTACACTTTCAAAGACAAGTGTATGTGAAGTGATCAAGTGAAAAATAATCACAAGTATTTGCATTAACGAAAAAAAAACAAGCAATACCATGCTATCAACATGCTATGAAATGCGATGCAATGCTCCCCCTAAATGGGTTACTCCACCTCAATAAACAATTCTCCCCAACATACATTTCACTACTAAAACACCCATATCATATACTACTCCCCCTTTTTGTCATGAGATAGGCAAAAGAGTATCCCTAACCGGGACACTTTTAGCAAAGAGAGATAGTAGCACACAAGACATTTGCATAGTCATATACAAGAACGTTATGCAACTCAATTAATTAGGAGAGAGAGAGAGAGACAAGGAGATTTATTTTAAGAAAGATGTGTGAAAATGTTGCTTTGGATGCAAGACATATAACTTCAAAGCCTAAGCAATGGTATTTGGCAAAGCAAACATCAAAAGAGTTTCCAAAGGAATTCAAACAAATTTGTACCCTTTTATCAAGCAACAAGATATAGTTTCCAAGGATTTTACAAAACAAGCAACTATATCAAATCTTAAAGGCAAATCAAGACAAGGATATACAAAGATCCTATTTGATTTTTCCAAATAAATTATCCGTATGATAGTAGTCTTACTAAGCCATTAAGAAGAGAGACAAGACTAAATTGGATGAAACATTCTTATTGATTGAATGGATACAAGATCCTTATTGAGTTTAGTCTCTTCTATTGCATTCACACACACACATTTGCATTCAATTTCAAGCAATTCAAACATCATTTCATGCATATCAAATTAAGCATGTCATTAATCAAGTACACATGTCATGGAGATAAATTATAGGTCATTCAAATGTACTTCCCAATCAATTTTAATTTTCCTAGTCCAAAAATGCATTATTGAGCATTAAGGAGACATGGATTACAAACAAAGCAATGGTTCACACTTATTGAATGAAAATAACATATAAGCATATATGTGCAACCAAGATACTCAAGCAATTAATGAAGAGGCATAAAATTTTTCAACTTTTTGCAAGAGACAAGTATGCAATTTTGCTCTCTTTGCTTGAGCTCCCATCATGGGGTCAATTACCAAAGCACATCAATGCAAGTGGCAAACCCCAATAGACTTACTAAGTGCTTTAAACCTAGTTGCAGCTAAAGGCTTAGTAAATAAATCCGCTAGTTAATCATTTGTACTTACATGCTCAAATGCAATGCATTTGTTTTCAATTAGCTCCCTAATAAAGTGATGTCTAATGTCAATGTGCTTAGTTCTAGAATGTTGTACTAGATTCTTAAAAATACTAATAGCACTCAAATTATCACAATAAAGGGTTAGAGTACCTTGATTGAAGCTGTAGTCCACAAACATTTACTTCATCTAAAGGAGTTGTGTGCATCCACTCTCGATGGCTATGTATTCGGCTTCGGCCGTGGACAAGGAAATTGAATTTTGCTTCTTGCCAAACCAAAAAACCAAAGAAGCAACTGTCCGATGTACTCTTCCTATCATCACAATTTCCTGCCCAATCGACATCACTAAATCCAACAAGATTTGGATTAGTGTCAAAAGAGTACCATATCCCATAGTTGGATGTCCCATTCACATACCGAATGATTCTTTTCACGGAAGAGAGATAAGACTACTTAGGATCCGCTTGGTACCTAGCACACACACCCACGCTAAAAGCAATCTTGGGCCTACTTACGGTCAAGTAAAGCAAGCTACCAATCATGCCACGATAGAGGCGTTGTTCAACACTTTTTCCACTAGCATCCTTGCTTAGTTTCAAAGTGGTACTCATAGGTGTGTCACAATGTTTGGCATTTTCACGGCCAAACTTCTTCATTAGGTTTTTGCATATTTAGCTTGGGTTATGAAAATCCCATCATGCAATTGCATAATTTGTAAACATAGGAAGTAATTAAGCTCACCAACCAAACTCATCTCAAATTCATGAGACCTAACATCAACAAATTGTTGGACTTTGGTTTTATTGGTAGAGCCAAACACGAAGTCGTCAACATAGATTTGAGCTATAAATAGCTCATTATTGTTCCTCTTGATGAACAAAGTCTTGTCAACACTACCCCTAGAGTAGTCAATGTCAACAAGGAATTGAGTGAGGCAGTCATACCAAGCCCTCGGTGCTTGTTTTTACCCATATAGAGCCTTCTTAAGGCAATAAACATGGTTGGGGTGATGTGGATCAGCAAACCCCTTGGGTTGCTCAACAAACACTACCTCTTGCAAGAAGCCAGTGAGGAAGGCACTTTTCACATCCATTTGCTGTAATTTGAACTTATGCACACAAGATATAGACAAGAGAAGCCTTACGGACTCAAAACGGGCAACGAGAGCAAAAGTCTTCTCAAAGTCAATACCATCAATTTGAGAGTATCCTTGTGCTACAAGTCTAGCCTTATTGGGTGCAATGTTGCCATCCTCATCGGATTTGCTCCTAAACACCTATTTAGTGCCTATGACATTGGTATTTTTTTTGTCTAGGAACTAAAGTCCAAACCTTATTTCTTTCAAATTGGTCTAGCTCTTCTTACATGGCAAGAACCCAATATTCATCACTTAAGGCATTATCAACCTTTTTAGGCTTAATTTAAGAGGTGTAACAAGTGTAGCTAAATTGATTAGCTATTTGACATTTAGTCCTAACACCCTCATTAACATCTCCAATAACATCATCTTTGTTATGGAGATGTCTCACCCATGGAACGGGTTCTTTAGAGTTCAGGGAAGAAACTTTATCAATATGTTGAATGTCCTCTTTATCATAGTTTGACTTCACATCACTCGAAGTCTCACCAACCTTCTCCCAAGGAGAATCATCAACCACATCAACCTCCTTTTCATGGTCATTAGTCTTAAGCCTAAAGTCATCTATGACAACATTAGATGATTCCATGACACTCCGAGTCTTCAAATTGAATACTCTATAGACTCTGCTATTTAAGGCATAGCCAATTAAAATTCCCTCATCACTCTTGGCATCAAACTTGCCAAGTTGATCACGGTCATTGAGAATGTAACATTTGCTTCCAAAAGAGTGGAAGTAGCTAACATTTGGCTTTCTACCTTTCCCTAGCTCATATATGGTTTATCTAGTACCGAGCCTTAAAAAGACTCTGTTTCCTATATAGCAAGCCGTATTGATAGCTTCAGCCTAAAGGTTCTTAGGGACATTGTTGCTAAGCAACATCACACCTGCCATCTTTTGAAGGACCTTATTTTTTCCTCTCAATAACTCCTTTTTGTTGAGGTATCTTAAGAGCCGAAAACTCATGGGAAATGCCTAAGATATTGCAATAGCTTTCAAAACAATCATTTTCAAATTCCCTTCCATAGTCACTACTAATCCTTTTAATGCTTTTAATATTAGAGTCTTTTTCATTTTGAATTTTAGTGCAAAACATTTTAAACTTATCAAAAGTTTCGGATTTTTCTCTAAGAAAGTATGTCCATTTAAATCAAGAGAAATCATTAACACAAACAAAAATATATCTCTTGCCATCGAGACTCTCGGTTTGTATGGGATCCATAAGGTCCATGTGAAGAAGCTCTAGGGGCTCATTAGTGGCAAGATACTTGCCTTTTTTGTGCATGCTCTTGGTTTGTTTCCCTTATTGAAAAGTCCACAAACACCATCAACTTTCTTCCCAAGCTCAAGAAGGCCACGCATAACTTTGAACTTATCTAAGATTCTTATATCATGAAAGTTCATATGGCCAAGTCTTTGATGCTACAACTCAACTTGCTCATTCTTGGATATATTGCATGAGATTACACTAGCCTCAAGACAATAGCAATTGTCGCTAGATCTTTTACCTTTCAATAAGGTTTGTCCATTAAGTTTTAGAATGGAGCAATCATTCTTGCCAAATAGGACGAAAAGTCCATCATTACTAAGATGAGAAATTCTTATGAGATTGGCTTGCAAGCCCTTAACATATAAAACATTGGAAAAGGAGGATAAACCGGGAATGAAAATGTTTCCTTTCCCTACGACTTTCTTTTTAGACCCATCACCAAAAGTGACAGATCCACTCTCCTCCATGACAAGAGTTTCAAAGAAACTTTTGAAACTCTTGTCTCCCGTTATGTGTCTAGAGCACCCACTATCCAAGTACCAAGAGTTAGAAGCATATGCCTTCAAGGCAATTTGGGCGACATAGCAAAAGTACTCATCTCTTTTAATCCACCTAGGTGATACATTTTCCTTTCTAGTGGCCATTGGTACATTGGCTCTAGATGTCCTAAGATCATGCAAATTTGCTCTAGATTTTCTAGGAACATGCATCTTGGCTCTAGCTCTATTTTTCTCAATCATGTTTTTAGCTTTACACATTTTAATGTACTTGAAGCAATTTGGTCTAATGTGACCATCAAAACCACAAAAATGACATGTAGGGATATAGTGAGAGATCATACCATGTCCTTGTGAATGCATATAAGCCTTCCTATGTCGTTGTGGTTGAATCGATTCATCCCTTCTTCGTTGTTGAACCGGTCTAGATTTTTTTCTTGATTGAGCTTGCATGAATGGTCTCTTTC
The DNA here is from genome assembly GCA_035582765.1 of Acer negundo. NCBI lineage: Eukaryota > Viridiplantae > Streptophyta > Magnoliopsida > Sapindales > Sapindaceae > Acer > Acer negundo. The sequence goes on along the minus strand of CM069236.1, from coordinate 11,147,514 downwards.
ATTGGTAAGCCTTGTATTGAGGAAAGATAACTTGATGGCCCTTTCTTTGGTTAGCTTGAGCTTGCCTTTTTAGTGCCACATTTACTTAGGCACTTCTTAAACACTTTCTTAGGTCAATTTTCTTCCTAGGGTGTTGAGGAAGAGGAGGCTCATTGGTGTCCATGCTCTTGACAAAGGTCATCTTGCTTGAGGAGGAAGCCTCCTTGTCATCAATAGCCGAGACCTCTCTTGTCACTTGGACGTTTTCCAACTCCCAATATGTGGTCAAGTTTCTCCATGCTAGAGGGTATCTCAATCATCATCTCTCTAACATCTTCAAGCTCCCTCTCCATTCTTTCTTCATTCATCTTAGTTAAAGATATCTTATCTCTTAGCTTGTCTTCAATCTTCTTCAATCTCACTACTTCCTCACTTAAGTGGGTTACTTTGTTGAAAACTCTAGATTTTCCTCCTTCAATCTTCGAATTTCTTTTTTGTTCTTCATCCTTAAGCTTTCAAACTAAGCAATGTAGTCATCAAGATCCATGCTCTCCACATTCCCATATATGAAGTGAGATAAGGAGCCATCATAATATGAGTCATCTTCCTCTTGACTCTCTTTCTCTTCTTCATTAACATCTTTGCTCTTGTGGGAGAAAGCAAAGGCTATGAAGTTAGCCACTTGATCTTCATCATCCGAAGATCCTTCTTCTTCTTCAAAGTCATCACTTCCACTCCAAGTGGCAGCCATCACCTTTCCTTTCTTCTTATTCTTCAAATTTCCACAATCGGGAGACATGTGTCATATGCCATCGCACTCAAAGCATTGGATCCCCTTTCTTTCATTCTTCTCTTGTATTAGCTCGAAATTTTTCTTCAAGTCTTGGCCTTTGGATTCAAAACCCTTCTTCTCGAATTTGACAAACTTCTTGAACCTTCTCACCATCAAGGTTGTGACTTCATCCGAGTCATCATTATCCTCCTTCTCAACTTTAGAGGCCTTTAAAGCAATTCCCTTTTGCTTTTTAGCAGGTGTGGAAGTAAGACCATTCCTAGACCCAGAGGCTAGAACCCTCCGAATCACTTCACTCAGCTTCATATTTTTGAAATCATTATTCTCCTCTAAAGCTGTCACCTTGGACTCAAATCTCTTGGGAAGTGATCTCATAATCTTTTGCTTAATCTTTCTATCTGAGTAAGGGTCTCCGAGTTGATGACTTTGGTTGACTGTGTCCATCAACTTTATCTCGAAGTAATTGAAGCACTCGTTCTCCTCCATTTTAAAGGTCTCAAATTAAGTTTGGAGGACTTGAAGTTTGGAGTCCTTAACTACTTCGATTCCCTCATATGCTGTCTCTATGATGTCAAATGCCTTGTTTTTGATCCTAGTGGTTTGAATCAATTTGTATTGATTCTCGTCCATAGCACATAGGATGGTGTGCATCGCCTTCTTATTCCATTTGAAGGCCTCGAACTCTTGAGCATTCCATTGTGCCTTCGGCTTGGGAAAATCCTTTCCACCTCCCATAGGGGTCATTGTTGGTGGAATGTAGCCGTCTTCAATTGCTATCCAAGCCCGGTCATGAATTTGGCAAATGTATGACTCAATTTTGCCTTTCCAAGTGGCATAATTTATCTTGGTGAGCAAGGGAGGTCTTGTACTAGAAGCCCTCTTGTTTCCACCACCGTTCCCACTCATAGTGTTTAGATGTATGAATGAGAAAAAGGAAAATGTATGTATCAATAAAAACACACCAAAAGCAAGGATCTCCTAACCCGCTATGATACCAATTGAAACTAAATAGGTGTACCTAAATATACCTAGAGGGGGGGTGAATAGGTTTTAATCAAGTTAATTAACAACTTTTCTTGATTAGTCAATATTCAAAAAATTCACCCAACCTAAGCAAAATACAATCAACTAATTCTAAGTGCGGAAAACAATAAATTGTACACTGATTGATTTACGTGAAAAACCCACCATTGGGAAAAACTCACGGGCTATTATGCTAGCCACACACGGTTCTCAAATCCATTACGTGAATTAAAGTTTACAACTTAGGTTGACCTCAAGTCAACCCATACTTGGTCACTAACCCTTCTACTCTACCCTACAGGCCTTTAATAGCGATTCTAAACCTACTTGCTTGTGCACTAAACCACTTAGTCACAAGACTTAACACTTAATAAAGAGAACTCAACCTAAGTGAAAATCAAAGCCATAAATGCTGGGTTAACACATTTAATGCTTAACTATTCATAAATGAACATGTCAAATAATCCTAAAATCATGTTCCTACATGTCATATAAAAAACCTAGCTATAAGGGATAAAAACAATCATAGATGCAATAGCTATAACAATATAACAACCCAATCAATCAACATAAAGGCTCAACATTTAGATCAAAACTAAGTCTAGATGCTATCAAGTCATAAAACAGCTATCTTGCTAAGTAAGAACAATAGAGGAGATGAAAATGGTATTCTAACTTACCAAGTCATGTGTGTTGAAGAAGACCCATGCATGAACACATTCTAGATGAAGCTAGATGATGTTTTATGCTATGGAAATGGGTTTGGGTGAGTAAAAATGGGTTCTTGGGAGTTTCTCTCTCTAGGATTTAAGTTTCTCTCTCTTGAATCACATTTTTAGTTATCAAAGACGAGCTAGGAAAAAGAAGATGAATATATATGAAGCCCTAGCAACGCTACATCGTTTTTAAGTAAAAATCAAAATCAGGTAATTTTTATAGTACGTAATGCGATACACTTCGACAAACGTACTACGAAATCGCACGGGGACACCTTTGCCAACAATCACGGTACAATATCGCAGTATGCTTTGACGTGTGTACTGCAAAATCACACGGAGACACCTCTGCCAATAAACGTAGCACAATATTGCGGTACGCTTCAACGAGTGTATTGCGGAAATTCAAACAAATTGAATTTCCAAGGGCAATTTGGTCCAGAAGCCATGAACCAAACCCCTATTGCCTAAGACCAATCTAAGAGAAGAAATAGGCCTTCTCTAAAGGTCACACATCATACTAACACAAGTACACCATTGTGCAAGCGTGGACGTTTCCGAACATACTTCAGGAAACGAATTTCACAAAGCATAATCACACTTAAGAGTAACAAGGAGGTGCAAGAGTGAAGTGTGAAGAGAATACACAAAAGCAATGAACATAAATGCATGCAAGAGAAGTGTGTGTGTGTGCAACTAGTCTCTTCAACAAGGGTTAAGCATAATTGATATACCTTCAATTAGCTCTTATGCTTGAGGACTTGAAATTCAATTAAGCTTGATCACGAACAGGAAAGCCCTAAACTACCCTTACATATTAAACCCCAAAATGTGGTTTGTCAACAAAATAAGCCATGTACATTAATTAATTTACATGAGAAACCTATGACTGAGAAAAACTCACGGGCTAATATGCTAGCCACACACGGTCCTCAAATTCACTACTTGAATGAAAGTTTACAACCTAGGTTGACCTCAACCATTATTGGTCACTAACCCTTCCACTCTACCCAACAGGCTTTTAATAGTGATTCTAGACCTACTTGCTTATGCACTAAGCTACTTAGTCACAAGTCTTTAGCCACATTGAAGAGAACACAACCTATGTGAAAATCAAGTTTGTAAATGCTAGGTTAACACATTTAATGCTTATCAGATCATTCATGAGCATGTCAATCAATCCTAGAAATTATGTGTCTACATGTCATACAAAACTTAGCTATCACAATACAATAACTTAATCAATCGACACAAAAATCTCAATCTTGTATATAAAGTATGATCTAGGAAAAAACTTGAGTGCATCCGATGCATCACACTGGAATCTGATAGTGGTGCATCGGATGCACTCATAGAGTGACATGTGTCATTTAAAATTTTTTATCCATCCACGTCATTTCCACTGTTCATCTTCTCCGACTATCAGACTCTCTTTCCCCATCTGCTCATATCTCAGTCTAGATCCATACCGATAGTCCATCTACAGCGTCAGTTAATTCCGTCGATGGTCGGATCTAGAAGATCAGACGGCGTTGTGTTCATTGGCTTGATCGGTTTCATCAGATTCTCGACGAATAGGTACAGATCTGATGACGTAGGTTTGGAGACGATTTGGATTTGGCTTCATTTCTCTCTCCACAAAGCTCGAATCTAAAAATGGACACTTAAGTTACAATGGTTGTCACTCGATGAACTTTTTCCCGGTTGTTTTGTCGGTCAACTCACCGATGTTTATGTTGGCTGTGGCATCTTCATCAAACTTCGAACAACTGTTTGACCATGAAGACGATTTTGTTTAACGATGGCTCTATTCAGAGATCGTAATATCAGAACGTTCTGCACCTTCTGGTGTGGGTGGTGTCGACTTACTTGCTTCGGTGGCAGTTGCAAGAGGCGGAGTGTTTGATATGTCTGATATGATAAAGAAGATGAAAAGAGAAAGTGAGGTAGAGGAAGAAAAAAATTTAATGACACGTGTCATCCAGTGATTGCATCCAATGCACAAACATCATATTTGCATCGGATTCACCCAAGTTTTTCTCATGATCTAGATGTATACAATTTATAAATGAGATTTCTTGTTAAGAACACTAAAATGGATGAAAATAGTGATCAACTTACCAAGTCATGTGTGCTGAAGAAGACCCATGTAAGAACACATCCTAGATGAATCTAGATGATGCTAGATGATGTTTGATGCACATGGAAATGAGTTTGAATGATCAAATGTGAGTTATTGGATGATTTTCTCTCTTGTAAAATGTTCTAAGTTAAAAATATGATGTTGAACTCTTAGAAACGACCTAAGGAGAAAGTGGCATATATATATGAGGTCACCATGAAGCTATAGAGTTTTGATAAGTTTGTAAAAACTTTTACCTTGGTCGATGTACAGTCGATGTACGAACAACACCTGTACAACAATTCACTTAGGAAATGAAGAACAAGTTTTTTGTGAGTGCTATTCATGGGGGCAACTCAATAGCTATTCAAAAATGATTCTTTCGGGTTTTGGAGAGTTGCTGTATGAACAGCGATGGAAAAAATCCATCAGGTATGGCGCTATACGTACAGCGACTGTATAGCGCTTGAGAGTAAAATGCTACAAGACCACTAATAGGCGATGTACATACAGCGAGCCATTAGCGGCTGTACAAAGCCCATTACAACAACATACATCCTAATGCCTATGATGACATGGCAATTAACAACTAAAATGTAAGCAATTATAATATGCATGAAAAGAGCTTAAGAAAATGAATGTGCACAACATGAAACACACAAAATACAAGAAGTATTGAAATGCATGTGTTGTGTGTGTGTGCAACTAAGTCACTTCAATGTAAATAAGCACAAGTGATTTACTTTTGAAGTGCTTATCATTTTAATGTCTTGAGAGGACCTTTGAGCTTGCTCACTAACAATTAAGCACCTAGATTACACTGGCAAGTGCATACAGACCAAGTCAATGCATGTGAATCTATTGCTTCATATGCAATGCACTAATATATATTTATTAGTGCACACTGAAGATATTAGTTATATATATATAGTGTTTCTATTGACAGTTCGAACTGATATAAAATATATCAGTTCCTTGCATGTAGGCCATTGGATTTAAAAGATGCTTTGACAAGTGCATCCAGCCAAGTCAAAGCATTTACATCCAATGGTCCACATATAAGGAGTTGATATATTTTATATCAGTTCGACCCAATGTAGCACGGATACGGATACCGGTAAGTGATACAAATACGGTACGATACAAGGATATGTCAATTCTATAAAAACTAGGGTATGGATATGGCGGGATACGTCAATTAAAATAATAAATATTTGTATTTTTTAAAAATAATAATACATTACAAGAAAATTAGCTACTGAGACAAAAATCCTATAGAGACATTTTTTTTCATCCCAATAGGCAGTCTATTGGGATGTTTTTAGGAACGTTTTTTTTTTTCGTCCCAATAGGCAGTCTATTGGGACGAAAGAAAAACGTCCCTATTGACTTTTGTCCCAATAGAATGTCTATTAGGACAAATTTTGTCCAATTTTGATAAGACCTTTAAGGACGAATTGTTTTCGTCCCAATAGAAAGTCTATTGGGACGAAATATATTATTTGTCCCAATAAACTGCCTATTGGGATGAAATATATAATTTGTCCCAATAGACTGCCTATTAGGACAAATTTATTTCGTCCCAATACACATCCTATTGGGACGATTTTTTTTCGTCCCAATAGGATGTCTATTGGGACAAAATATATAATTCATCCCAATAGACTGCCTATTGGGATGAATTTATTTTGTCCCAATAGACATCCTATTATTGAACGAATTATTTTTTTTTGGACTGGAGTTTTTTTGACATAATCAAAATATTGGAATTTATGATATAAAATATGTTATTCATTCAAAAATCCAAAAAGAAAACAAAGAACTAATTAATTAATTTTGTTGAAAATTCTTGATTTTTTTTTTTTAAGTTTTTCATTACAGATAGATTAATAATTAAATTACCATATATATTAAGAAATGATGCAATATGGATCACTTTGGATCACTTTGTTCGTCTAAAGTGGTTTTTTATCGAGATGAATTTTGTTTTTTCCCAATAAGTTCTTCATAAGGATCAACAACTATTAGTCTTGAAAGGTTTTCTATTATTTTTTTAAAAAGGAACTGAACCGTTGGAACCGGAACCGAAACCGCTGGTTCCAAATCGAAAACCGAAACGTGGAAATTATGGAAAATGTCATCTTTTAAAAGTAGTTTTGTAAGAAAGTCACCACTTTAACAACTTAAGCTTAAAAGACATCTATTATTGTGAACGGACAAAAATACCCTTACATTACACACATTCTCTTACTTTGAAGTTTTTTTTTTTTAATTTTTTTTATTATTCTTTCATCTTCTTTATAGAGGTCTGTTTAACAGACCTTCAATAGAGGTTGAACATCATTGAATAATTAGTTTAGTGGCGCTATGCAGATGCATTCGGGGGCCATATCTAAACTGAAACTGCTGGTTCCGAATCGAAAACCAGAACCGGGGTCATATCTAATTTCGATTACGATTAACGATTGACTCTTTGATCTGAAAAAATAGTTTAATTAAATGTAATAGTAAACATTTTTTAATATCAAGTTGTTTATCATATAAAAATAAAACTTAAATTAGTGGAATCAATCTTTAAATTTTTTTTTTTTTTTGAGGTTATGTTTATATATATATATATATATTATTCTTTTAATATCACAATCAACTTAACAGAAAGGTGGATAAGGCACTCCCTCATGAGTGTGCTTGGTTCGACGCCATGGTGGGTGGGGGCGTGGGTGTTGGTGGGGTGGATGGGGTGTCATTTGAAGGCAAAAGAACTCCTTTTTATTTTTTTAATATTCGTCCCTATAGGTAGTTTTAAGGGACGAATTTCAATTTTTGTCCCAAAGAAGCTCTTGCGACCCACCTGAGGCTACGCATTTTGGGACGAATTTTATTCATCTCAATAGACCTCTTGGGATGATTTTTGGCCTATAGGGACGGAAAAAAAAAAAATTCATCCCAATAGCCAATTTTTTTTTTTTTTTGTAGTGATATATGAAAACATATTTGATAATTCATTCAAAATCAAAACATATTTATAATCCAAATAAACATGTCACATAACTACATAAATCATAATAATGTAACATATTATAAGATCAAAATAAAACATGTCACATAAGTAGTAACATATTACAAAATTCAAATAAAACATTCGTCACATAAGTCATAACATATTACAAAATCAAAAAAATACATAAAATAAAAAAAATAAAAAAAAAATAAAAACTCATAAAGCATATTCTAAATTCCTAATTAACTTCATTATCATCCTTCATATTGTTAAAGGATCTAAATAATTCACCATCTAACTCTGGTTCATCAAGAGAAATGTTTGCAATCTCAAGTATCCCGTTATTCTTCATATCCATGGAATCAAAACCCTCTCCTCCAACATCCCACAATTGGAACGCACATTCATTATAAATTGGGTTTCCCCTAGATAAAAGGCGAAGATTATTATGCACATATACCAAATCTTTAGCTCTTTATGGTGTTATTTTCTTCCTCTTTGAAACTTTTTCGGTCTTTAAGTAGTATCTTCGGAGAAAAAAAAAATTATGGAAAAAATATAATACATGCTTGATAATTGATACCGATCGAAGTTTTTGCGGTCTTTAAGTTGATTCTTCTTCTTCCTCTTCTCTTGTGAAACTTGTGAAAAAGTCAAACTTATGAAAAAGTCAACGGATACGTATCTCCCAAGTATCCCCTAAGTATCCTCCAGTCAAACTTATGAAAAAATCAACGGATACATCATTTGGTGTACCGGATACGTATCCTGAAGTATCTAGGGAGTACCCGAACCAGATACGAGTTACCTCCACCAAATGAAGTATTTGTGCTTTCTAGGTTCGAACTAACAATAAAAAAAAATATATATATATATATATATTGTTTTTCAATCTAACAACATTGTTAACATCAACTGGCCCTTATAAGTATTTTTTTCAACAGATTTTGTTTTCATCATAGCTAATAGAGATTATTTTAAAAGCTATAGTAATACCAAATTGGTTCTTAAAAATACACACAAAAAGGAAAAATATCGTTTATAATACTGGCTCTTAAAAATATAAATGCAAAAAGGAAAAATAGAGTTTAGAATTCAAGCGTTGGATTATAGAGCATGGTTGGAAAATAAAATTTATTGGTGGGTTTATCTAAAATTGTAATTGATTTGTACTAAAATTACTATTTTCCTAATAAAATAAAATAAGCTTAAACTAAAATATATTTTTTTCAAAAAATTTGGGCTGGGATTCTGGGCTAGCATAGCCAGTCCTAAGATTTCGAAGGCCCAAGGCGGATTAAAAATTTAAGGCCCCCAAATCCTAACTTCCGGGTTCCATATATATAATACATACAAAATTCTAACAAAACTAAAATAGAAAAATGAAATTCTAATATAATACATACAAAATTCAAGAACAATTCTAGAAATGCATACATAAAAATTCAAGAACAATTTTTTCTATTGGGTAGTTGGGTTCCTGAATCCTTACCTTTGAGTTCCATAATACATAATACATACAAAATTCTAACAAAACTTAAAATAGAAAAACGAAAAGAGGTTTTTCGGATTAAAAGAAGAAGAAAAATGAAAAGATGTGTTAAATTACCTTCTAAAACCACTACGATTGGTTTCAAGAAGAGAGCTTCCAAATTCTAATCTAAGAACAATTACTTTCACACTAATTCCCAATTTTGAAAGCCAAGAGCAGAGCTCAGAGCTACCAAGTACCAAAGAAGTAAAGAACCCTAAAATTTTCAAATGTCTGATACTATGAATTGCATTTTGCAATTTGATATGTTGTGATGGGGTAAGCATAATGATTTTGTCTATAAAAAAAAGCATAATGATTTTGTTTCTTTATTGGGTATTTTTCTTAACAACAAAAACATATGGGCTGTATATAAATATTTCTTTAGTGGGTGTAGGGGGGGCGATCGACGATTGAAAAGGATCGGGTCGGGTTGAATTAGGTCCAAAGCAACTATCTTGGTTCGTCAGTTGTAGAATGTCGTTTGAAGATGGTTTTGATTATGAGATGGGTCTTTCGACTTTGACTCGTTGTCGCCTCCGTTAAACCTGCAAACAAATAAGGAAACAAAAAGAACAGAAAAGAAACAATGATGAAAGTGGGATATATGATCTTAGATAGTCTTAGGTACGCTTGGGCTGAGCAGTCTGATCGTGATCTTAAAATCCACTCCAATTCCGATTAACAGAATTCTTAATAAATTCAATATGCTAATCTTAAGCTTTTTTCTCCCCCTTTCTCAAGTTAGTGAGGGTCCTTTTTATAGGTGCTCAATTTCTCTTTAACGGTTAGAGTAGGCTAGAATCACGTGGAGAGATTTAAGGAGAGATTCTCTCCACGTTTGAATGGTTCTTTTTACCGGTGTTGATAGTATTTTTGACTTGGTCAGTCAACAATACTGATAACAGTATCAAGTCGACCAACATTACAGGCCTAGGCTGATCCTAATGTCATTACGTTCTGGGCCTTTGCATATTGGGCCTATAAGCCATTTCTGGCTACCACAGTTTGCCCCCCACTCTCTAAAAAATGGAATCGCCAAGTTTAGAGAGTGACCTTGGTTCGATCATCGCAAGTGAGCCATGTCGAGTCGTAAGGTTTCAAATAATGTTATCTTAATGGGTTATCGTCGAACGAAGAATAAGATTGAAAACACGATGACTCCTATTTTGAAACGACCTGTCTTCTATGGGTACTGTATAGGCTTAGGCCATTATATTGACAAGATGGTTGCGTTTAGGTTTCCCATGTTGATGTCAGACGCATTAAATTTAGGCGTAGCTTTTAAAGTTTGAATATTGAATCTGCAGTTGTTTAGATAAGTTGGCAACTGAAAGGGCGTGGACACATGTCAGATTAGGTATTAAGTACTTGCAGTTATGTTGCTTGCCTTCATAAACCAACATGTCTCCCATTGTCTCAATCTGCACGTAAGTTTATTTCTAGCAAAAAGAAAAATTTTCTGCGACGAGGCGATTCTAGAGCTCCACCGATCATTTCCTATAAGGTTAGTAAAAACAAAACAAAAAAAACTACTATTATGTTTCGTAATTACCTTGCATGAGATTTTACCTTCGCGATTTTCGTGTTTCGTATTTTATATGAGATTTACCTTTGCGAATCTTTATAGGGAGTAGATAGGAGTGTTTGATGCCCTTTTTTCTGGAAAAATACATGTTTCTTTGTTCTTTATCCTCTGTCTTCATGCTTTGAATATATTCGAAACGTTCTTCATTTTCTGTGTTCATGCTTTGAATATATTTAAAACATTTGATGTGCTGAACAATGTTATCAGTCTGTCATGTCTAGTGTGTTTTCTTGATTCTTATGATCGCTCGACCTCGGATAGGATTAGGTAAAAGCTTTAACCGATGTCTTGGGTTTTCAGGGGAGAAATTCCTAACGACTTTGTAGAAAACCCTAGGCTTTGGTCTTTAAACCTTAGGTTGTGATTGTGGCCCCTCAGTTTGTGCTTGACTTTTACGTTTTTGCATGTCATCTTTCTTTTTGGAGACATTATGTCGAGCAACGCTACAGTTTCAGAGTTGCAATTTTCGTGGACTCCTAGTGACGAAGAAGTAGATAGGGAGGTCGACTCTGTCACTAGAAATGCTGGTTGACTGGTCACAGTTGAAGACCCGTCGAATGTGGTCTCTATAAACGTAGGAGGGATGTTGAAGCGAGGTGTCGTACGCGCTATCGCTGGTCTAGTCGACCATCCGGAGCAAATGGATGTCGCGGAGACGTCTACATCCGGTCGTTCCGCTGGTGTTTTGATTGACAACCCACCGAGCGTGATTTCAAATGTTGATCTGGACAGGATCCGGAGGATCTATGGGATCCCAAATTCAGTCGAACTACGGGCACCAAAAAAGGGGGAACGGGGGGATTGGGATATACTTGGGTGGTCATGTTTTTACGAGTACTTCCTCCACTTGTGTTTTAGATTCCCAGTTCCCCAATTGGTTTGATGTACATTGTTATATTACGACATTGCTCCTGGTCAATTGATGTCAAATAGTTGGAGAATATTGTTGAGCTTAGGTGTTATCAGCGAGAGGTACAAAGTGAAGTTTGGGCTAGGATGCCTGCTTCATAACTATTATTTGAAGGAGGATATACACGATCAAGGTCGTTATATGTTAGTGTATAGATCTAAGAAAAATCAACTTATCGTTGATACTACGACGAATGATAGTCAGTGGAAAGATACCTACTTTTTCGCAAAGGGTCCACCGATCGACGGTCCTTGAGGGGAGATGAAGTATCGGTATAGGCGTGTCTAGAATCGATATGGTGAGTAGTTTATCGATCACTTTATAGATTACTTGTATATCGAAACTATTATCTTATTGACGAATAATTAATTTTGTAGAAACGAAGTAGATAGTAGACCGTCGTGCGAAGTGGCGCCTGAACGTACCCAAGCTATCTTAGATATTCCTGTAGAGGAACGAAGTTGCAAAGTTTTACTGACGGAAGGTAAACTTAGGCCTAGCAGCTTATGGAGATGGTCGAGTTTGAATAGATCGAGAGCACTATATCCTCACGTGAAGGATTTGGTGTCATATATTTGGATAAGGAGAAGTCTCGAAATACTTGAATGCGAACTGAAATTTGTGTCACCTTTAACAGATGTTGAACGTCATTTCGCAGTGACGTCGATGGCTAGCGCAAAGATAAATATACCTGACAAAGCTGAAACCATACGACTTGTTAGGGAAGAAATAGCAAAGAAGAGACCGGCAGCCACAAAAAGAAGGGCAGCCGACAAATCGACAAAGAGTACTCCTTCCATGCCAGAACATATTTATACCTCTTCTCCTGAAAAGAGTCCTGCAAAGAAGAAACAGAAATGAACTTCTGCTGTAGGCCAAGGAACGAATGTTGAATCAAGCTCGAAGGCGACTACGGCTGAGATAGAGCCAGATTCAACAATGATGCTCCTTGCGTCGGGTATTTCCGTCCTTCACCGAACCATCTGGGTTTTTGAAGAGGTCGGACGAATTTCTCCTTTCAGCAGACGATATCTTTCTGAAGGGTAAAAATATAGAGGAGGTTTTCAACACAGGCATTCTTTCAGCGTTTCGTATAAGTAGTTTTTTGTTTTGTGCCATATTCTTAAGTATGACACGACATTCTTTTTTGTAGGCTTCGCAAGTGCAGTTGCATCTTCATGACAAGTATAAGGTGGTCAGAGATAAATGTGTAAAGTATAGGAATGAGGTCGACATTTACAAGAAGAAAAACGCTAAACTCGACCAAGCCTTGAAAGAAGTAGAGCAGTAGAAAACAGCCCTAGAGGAGGAGTTGAATAATTTAAAAAGAGAGAAATGTCGACAGGATGAGGAGTTATCGACTACCAAAGCTGCTGTTGTCGAGCAAGACGGCTTGGTCGAGAGTTTGAAAAAAAGATTGACGTCGATGGCGGTCAAAGCTATGTGCAAGGCAAGGGGAGAGTTGTACAAGGAGTATCTGTCCGGCGACCATGTCAAATGGGATGAAGTCGAGATGCGAGACGTTATTGAAATGTATGAAGAGATGGAGCGTTACGCGCTTAAAGGATCCCCATCTGAAAATGTGGTTGAAGAGGAAGCGAACGCTGAAGCTCAGGGTGGAAGTGTTCACGCAAACGACGATCATGATGCTTCTGCAACTGACTCAGCACAAAAATGATTTTGTCTTCTTTGTATCTTTTTTCTATTTATCTGTATCTTAAGACCTTGTCACTTTTTATCTAATCTGTAACCGTGGATATCTTTGCTTGTTGTAATCTTATTTAATTTTGATGTTTCTGATTGATTATGTGAAAACGAAACGACCATCATACAATGGGGTTTGCACAATTGTGTTGATGTGAACGTGATAAGCCTGTAAACTTATGCTCATTCGTAATTTGATGGATGGGACCTGATCATTTCGCATGGGTTTTTAAATATGTTATCTTGTCGAGTCGATCAATGATGTTTAGGAAATCTTGTGTAGATATCTTATATACGAATAATAGAGTGTTTTTATGGTCGACATGAACTTTACGCTGAAATGATGTGTTTTCATGGCTGACTTTAGACAAATATTTTGAAATGATTGCGTATATGGTTGTATGGTCGACTTTGACCTTTACATTGGAATAAACGCGTACACACGTTTTCATGGTCGACAAGACCTTTACATTGAAACAATCGCGTACATGCGTTTTCATGGTCAACAAGACCCTTACATTGAAATAATCACTTACACACGTTATCATGGTCGACAAGACCTTTACATTGAAATAATCGCATACACGTGTCTTCATGGGTGACAAGACCCTTAAATTTGAATAATCACGTAAATGCGTTCTCAAGGTCGACTTTGTTCGATCGAAATGTTTACCCAGCTGTTGCCGTTATTGTATGATGTCAAGTGATGTTTTTCAGAGTTGTATGCATTGTTGCAGGGCAAATGTAGTAACAAAATATTTTGGTGAGCTCAGTTTACACTTAAGTTTTCATCATTGCTCTCTTGACGGTCAATTTGTCAGTGTCTAATAAAAGATAAAGTGCAAACATAAAAACGGATAGTTTAGAAATGGTACTTTTTTAAATGCAGAGCGTTCCAGTTGTTGTGTATTTCCCGACCGTCGAGTCCTCGTAGCTTGTATGCTCCTTGTCCTTTTATGTCTGTAATTTGGTAGGGGCCTTCCCATGTCGGACCCAATTTTCTTGCTCCTCCTTCCTTCGTGTTTTGGAAGACACGTTGTAATACCCAGTCATTTACCTTGAAAACCCTTATTCGTACTTTCTTATTGTAGTATCGTGCGACTTCTTATTGATAAGATTGTATTCGTATTGCAGCTCGTTCTCGTCGCTCGTCTAGATGATCTAACTCGAAACTTAACTCCAAACTATTTTGTTCTTCATTGGGGTTTTAGCTCCTTGCAGTTGGAAGCCTGGTCTCAATGGGAATCACTGCTTCCGAGCCATATACGAGTGAAAATGGCATTTCACCTATCGATCAACGAGGTTTTGTTCGGAATGACCACAGTATCTCTGGAAGTTTTTCTGCCCATTTACGTTTTTCTGCTTCTAAACGTTTTTTGAGTGAATTGATGATTGTTTTGTCCGTCGACTCCACTTGTCCGTTAGCTTGGGGGTAATATGGTGTTGAGAAGCTAAGTTTTATTCCATATTTGTCGCAGAAATTCTTAAAGTCGTATGATATAAATTGGGATCCATTGTCGGTCACCATTTCTCTAGGTATGCCGAACCTGCAAATGATGTTCCTCCATACAAAATTGCATACCTCAATGTCACGTACTTGTCGGAAGGCTCCAATTTCGACCCATTTGGTGAAGTAGTTTGTCAACACGAGCATGTAGACGATGCCTCTTGGAGCTTCTGGTAGTTTACCTATAATGTCCATTCCCCACTTCATAAAAGGGCAAGGGACGAAAATTGAATTTAATGTACCTAGTGGAAGATGTGATACTGGCGTAAATCTTTGGCATTTGTCGCACGACTTTACATGGTTCTGAGAGTCCGTAAGCATCGTTGGCCAGTAATATCTCGTTGTAATGGCTCTATTTGACAAGCATCGAGCGCCAGAATGATTTCCACATTCTTCGTGATGTAGACTCTTGAGGACATCATATGCTTCTCGTGGTGTTACACATCTCAAGTAGGGTCCTGTAAAAGATTTTTTGTAAAGCTTACCATACATGATACAAAACTTTGTGGCTTTTGCTTTGACTTTTCTAGCGTCGGATCTCTCCCTTGGTAGAATGTCGGCTTGTAGATAGGCTAGTATGGGATCCATCCAACTCTTCCCATGGTCGATAGGTGTCAAAACTTCGCCTGCTTGTATAGTTGGAGACATGAGATGGACAACGGGAATTGATTTGGTACCATTTGACGTTGTCGACCCAAGGCCTCCCAATACGTCTGCTCATGAATTTTCTGTCCTTGGAATCTGGTGAATGTTGAATTAATCGAATGCAAACTGAAGTTGCTTGGCTTTTGCCAAATATGCCGTCATTCTTTGATTTCTAGCTTCGTACGAACCAGTCATCTGTCGAACAACCAGTTGTGAGTCGCTTTGAACTTGGATTTTCTTGATTTTTTAACTCTTTGCGAGGTCGAGCTCGGTGATCAGAGATTCTTATTCGGCTTCATTGTTCGTCGTGCGGAAATTACAGTGGATCGATTGTTCTAAGATGTCTCCCAATAGGGATTTAAGTACCAGACCTAGTCCGCTTCCTTTTATGTTGCTAGAACCGTCGATCGACAATGTCCATTTTTCATCTTTCACGTTTTCCGTCATGGCTACTAACTCTTGTTCGGCCTGCACATTCTCAGACAGAGTAAAATCTACTATAAAATCGGCTAATACCTGAGATTTCAACACCGTCCGTAGGTGGAAGCTGATTTTGTGCTCGCTTAGTTCCATAGCCCATTTCGTCAACCGACCTGAAAGCTCTGGTTTATGTAATATACTCTTAAGTGGGTAAGTAGTTAATACCTTAATAGGATGGCATTGGAAGTATGGTCGAAGCTTTCGAGCAGCGACGACTAGTGCAAATACCAATTTCTCCAGTCGACTATACCGAGTTTCTGCGTCGAGAAGTGCTTTGCTCACGTAGTAAACTGGGTGTTAAATGTTACCTTCTTCCCTAATTAAGACAGCGCTTACTACCGTATCGGATACTATCGGATACTGCTAGGTACACAAGCAATATTTCGTCATCTTTGGGTTTCAACAGTAGTGATGGTGTGGTCAGATAATGTTTTAGGTCTTATAGTGCTTTCTCCCAACTGTCGTTCCATTCGAATGCTCTATTTTTTCTTAAGGTATCGAAGAACAGATGACACCGCTCAGAGGACTTGGAGATGTGTTCAGAGCGGCCACTCGACCTGTAAGTTTCTGTACATCCTTGATACACCTTGGTGATTCGATCCCTTGGATTGATCGAATTTGATCTGGATTGGCTTCGACACCTCTTTGGGTGACCAAGTAACCTAAAAATTTTCTTGAGGAGACACCAAACGAGCACTTAGCAAGGTTTAGTTTCATACCGTATTTGTCGATAACGTCCAACGACTGTCTTAGATCCTCAATGTGCTGTTGAGCCATTATCGATTTGACAAGCATATCGTCGATATATACCTTCATTGTCGTTCCAAGCATATCGGTAAATATTTTGTTGACAAGTCTTTGGTAGGCCGCCCCTGTATTTTTTAAACCGAAATGCATTACTTTATAGCAAAAAGTACCTCGTTCTGTCACGAATGCCATTTTTTCTTGGCCGTCTCGATGCATCAAGATTTGATTGTAGCTTGAATATGCGTCAATAAAACTGAGTAGCTCGTGTCCTGATGTAGCGTTGACTAACATGTCAATGTGAGGTAGAGGGAATGAATCTTTTAGGCATGCTTTATTGAGGTTCGTGAAGTCGATACAAACGTGCCATTTGTCATTCTTCTTTTTGACGACTACTACATTTGCCAGCCAATCCGGGTATTTCACTTCTTTTACCGAGCCGATATCGAGCAGTTTTTGTATCTTTTCGTTGTTTACTTTGTTTCTTTCTGGAGCAAATTTCCTTCGTTTTTGTCTTACTGGCTGGTGTTTGGGGTCTACCTATAATTTAAGAACTATTACTTCTAGGTCGATCCCGATCATATTTTCATGCGACCTGGCAAAACTGCTTCGTCGTTCCTTCAAGAAATCAATCATTTGCTCACGTATTTCGATTGGTAGTTTAGATCCGATGAAGACCTTGCGCTCTGGTCGATCAGGATCTATCGATATTTCATCGAGTTCTTCCATTCTCGACGTCTTTGGAGTGGGCTCAACGTTGATTATCTGTAATTGCTATAACTCTTCTTTCTTTTTCTTCATTGCGTTTTGATAACATTCTCTGGCTGCCTTCTGTTCACCTTTATTTCTCGTACTCCCCATTTTGTTGGGAATTTGATCATTTGATGATATGTCGACGAGATTGCCTTCATCTCATGTATCTAAGGCCTACCTAAGATTGCGTTGTATGGAGATTGGCAATCGAGTACTAGGAAGTTGATATAAAGGTTGACTCCTCCTGCATAGATTGGTAGTACGATTTCACCAAGGGTGCTTTTCTGTTCTCCATTGAAGCCTGTCAACATTGTTGTTCGACGACTGAGTTGAGTTTCGTCGACCTGCATTTCTCGTAAAGCACTATTGAACAGAATGTTACATGAGCTGCCGCTATCTATTAATATATGTTTTGTTAAACATTTTGCAATTTGTAATGAAATAACCAGTGCATCATGGTGTGGAGAAAACAAATCTGATTTGTCGGTCGACTTGAAGGTAACAGTTTCGTCGGTACTTAAGGGATGTTCTCTGTTAGGCTGAATCTCTGCGTTCGACACCTGTCGGGTATGCTTTTTGGTCGCAGAATAACTGACGCCACTAACTTCGGACCCACCTGCGATATAGTTGATCACTCAATCTTGTCTTGGCAGATCAAGAGGGCCGTCGTTGATCGTTGGCCTTTTTTCGTCGCGTCGAGCCACAGTTTGCTTCCCTTTATATGTCAAAAACTCCTACAGATGTCCTCGTTTGAGAAGTTCTGCTACTTCTAGCTTGAGAGCAACACAATCCTCTGTTCGATGGCCATGATCCTCATGGAATTCGCATCTTAGTCTTGCGTCTCGATATTTTGGAAGTGCATTCATCTTTCGTGGCCACTTAATGGTCTTGCCCATTTCTTTCATGAGTGACACAAGGTCGACTGGTTCGATGCTCAAGTTGTATTCTGGGACTTCTAACCGTGGTTTATTTGTTCTTGGATAGTTCTGCCCAAACGGTCGGTCTCCATTTGAATTTTCTTACCGGGGCGGTACGTTTTTTCTAATGCCTGTCGGGTAAGGTTCTGATTTTCGATCGTTCGACTTTCTGTCAACTCGATCGTTTCTGTGGTTTGAGTAGTTGTTTACTTTGCCTATGAACTTGGCTTCGTCTTCTTCCCAATTGATTTGGGCCCATGCCTTTGCTAGTACGTCCTCCAATGTCCTGCATGGATATTTCGTGAGTTCTTTATAAAGATCAGAATCAAACCTGAGACCTTTTCTAAAGGCGTAGATGGCGGTCGCCTGATTACAGTGCGAGATTTGCACTTTTCTCTATTGAAGCGTTCGACATAAGTCCTCAAGTTTTCGCCAGGTCTTTATGTGATTGTGTAAAGGTCGTCCGACTGCTTCTCAAGTTTTCGACTACTTGCAAATTGCTCTACGAACGTATCTATAAGTTGTGCAAAAGAAATGGTTGAATTGTTAGGCAAATTAGTATACCATTGTAAAGCCGGACCATTAAAACTTGATCCGAATGCTTTGCACATGCATGCTTCACGCAGGTCACGCGGAATTACTGCAATGAATATTCTCTACTTGTACTGCGTTATATAATCGTCCGGATCAGTAGTTCCCTCATACTGCTTCATGTTTGGAAAGTTGAACTTCTTGGGCATTTCAGTTAGGGCAATGTCGTCGATAAATGGTGAGTCAGCGAAGCTGTTGGCAGTACTTTTCTTTATCGGAGCAAGAACTCCAGGGATCCTCTGTATAAGAGCTTCCATCTCTGCGAATCTACGAGAAAATTCACTGTTAATAACTGTAGGTAATTCAAATCCGGATTTAACCAAACTTGGGGTCGACTGGATTGATAGAGGGGCTTTTAAGACGTTTTTCGGTCACCGGCCTGCACTTAGAACCTGTTTGATTTCGTTCCGAAGTGATAGATCTTTGTGGTTGATTTCGACTTTGGCCATCGGTAGCGTTCTCTAATTATTGCCGAGATTGGGATTTGCATCTGATCAAACTCGTCCAGCTAGGTCTTCTGGAATTGTTCGGTCGACTTCCTGTTCGTCGTTTAGAACCGGGACTGGACGTCTCGTTGTTTCACTATCGAGTATAACGCCGTCAACTAGGGCTCTTAGTTCCTCATTAGTCGCTCGAATTGCAGTGTTTTCTGCCTCGAGTGCCTGTAATTTCACTACATTTGTGGTCATTTGGGCAGCCAATGCCGCAATTTGTTCTTCGACCGTCAAGGTGTTTCCATCTTCAGACATGTTGAAAAACGTTGTGATGGGCCCCACGGTGGGCGCCAAACTGTAGGGGGGTCGATCGACGATTGAAAAGGATCGGGTCAGGTTGAATTAGGCCCAAAACAACTATCTTGGTTCGTCAGTTGTAGAATGTCGTTCGAAGATGGTTTTGCTTGTGAGATGGGTCTTTCGACTCTGACTCGTTGTCGCCTCCGTTAAACCTGTAAACAAATAAGGAAACAAAAAGAACGGAAAAGAAACAATGATGAATGTGGGATATGTGATCTTAGATAGCCTTAGGTATGCTTGGGCTAAGTAGTCTGATCGTGATCTTAAAATCCACTCCAATTCCGATTGACAGAATTCTTAATAAATTCAATATGCTAATCTCAAGTTTTTTTCTCCCCCTTTCTCAGGTTAGTGAGGGTCCTTTTTATAGAACTCAATTTCTCTTTAACGGTCAGAGTAGGCTAGAATCACGTGGAGAGATTTAAGGAGAGATTCTCTCCACGTTTGAATGGCTCTTTTTACCGGTGTTGATAGTATTTTTTACTTGGTCAGTCAACAATACTGATAGCAGTATCGGGTCGACCAACGTTACAGGTCTGGGCTGATCCTAACATCATTACGTTTTGGGCCTTTGCATGTTGGGCTTATAAGCTATTTCTGGCTACCACAGTAGGACTTTTAAATAATAATTGACATGTAGATTTTTTTTTTTTTTTTTTTGTTTTTTTTGTAAAAAATAAAACTCTACTCGGGCCTAACATAGAATACACACTAAATGAATTTGGGGGCCCTAGGCGGCCACCTCGTCAGCTTATGCCCAGGGCTGGCCATGGTAAAGAGCCCCACCACTATATTATATATATAATTTAAAAAAAAAATATTGGAAAACTTTTTTTTTTTTTGGAGGTCTGCTATAAAACCCTCCAATTTGTACAAATGTTTTTTTATTATTATTTTTTATTTATTTATTTATTTATTTATTTTAAATTCATGAAAAAAAAATAAAAAATCGGGGATCATAAACCATGTTTGATTGGTATGTTCGCAGACCTCCACCGGAGGCTGTGGAGGTTTATCTGTTAGCCTCCAAACAAAAAAAATAAAAATTAAAAATTAAAAAAATAAAAGAAAAATTCATTTAAAAAAATAGAAGTAAAAAAAATACCCACAAGTCCAAAGAAGACAAGGAAAAGTTGATGAATACATGATACATACCATGTCCTTAAAAAGCTTTTGTAAGGTGGTATCAAGATTGGGTAACGGAATGGATAATATTATTAGTAGTTCCCCTGATATAGCTTACAAACAGAGGGATTTTAGTTGCATAAATAATCTGAAAATTGTCCATGCAAAGTCTGATTCACAAGGTAATTCCAATCCAAAGTCAATTCTTCCATGCTAGGGAATGCAATCTGGAAAATAAACCAATGTAATATTACATGTGGTGTGACAAGAGTGGATTATCTAAGTATAATTATGTCACATTTATAAATGTCTTTGTTTTATTAGTAACTTTAGTCCCTTATTTATTTTTATTTTTTTCAAAATACATCATTTTAGTCTATTTAACTAAAGAGAGACTCTCCTTAAAATCCACAAATTATCTATTTATAATCTAATTTAATTTTTTTTATTAATAACGATTTTAACTTGAATTAAAATTACTAAATAAGACAAAAAAAAAATTATAAAGACACTTCAAACTAATTAAATTATTACAAACAAAATTTTCTCTCATAAATCATTAGATTAAATATTATGTATTAAACTCTCTCTCCTAAATATGTTATTACCATATTAAATACTCTCTCCTAATTACACTCTCTCCTTTTTTTTTTTTTTTTAAATATCATATCTTCATACTTTCTCGATCAATCTCTAATTAATAGTTAAATAAATAAAAAACTTATGAATATTTTGGTTTTTATTAATAGTAATATATATATTAAAAGGTCAATACAAATACCTTGTTTTGTCAAAAAAAAAAATAAATAAATAAAATAGATATATGAAAACTTGATTTGTTGCAACTATATTTGATTAAATTGGAAATTTTTAAGACTAATGAAAGAATTAAAGTTCTCTATGCAATTATATACCTACAAAAGTAAAAAATAAATAAATAAATAAATAAAATTTTCATATTTCGATTTATGTTTTTTGAAATACAGGGTACTTGTTTTTTTTTTTTTTTTTTTTTAATAATATATACATATATACGGTTCTTAAAAATCAAGTTTATTCGTAAGTTCTTTTTTTTCCTAAACTATTAGTCTTGCTTGAAAAAGATTGGAGATAGAAAATTAGAGATATGTATTAGAGGAGAGAAAGAGTTTAATATGATAATTAAAAAATGGGGAAATTACACACACCTCCTTGAGGTTTAGAGTTAAGACATTTGGATAGAAAGGTTTTTTTATTCTACACCAGCACCCCTCCATTTAAAAGTAGCTAATCATTCAAGTAGGTGGACCTTGTTTGACATTGCAAAGGTCCAAATCACCCTTATATAAAAATAATAAAAGTAAAAAAATAAAAATAAAAAAAAAAACACACACACACAAAATATATATATATATATCCGTCTTTCTATTGTCAGTTCAAACTGATATAAAATATATTAGTTCCTTGTATGTGAGTCATTGGATTTAAAAGATGATTTGACAAGTTCATGCAGCCAAGTCAAAACATTTAAATTCAATGATCCACATGCGCGGGGGGTGGGGCACACTGGCCTAGAGATGCCCTCATGACCTCATCTAATGGCTAGAACAATAACTAAATGGAGAGAAGGCCACCATTAATGGAGCAAGCAAATGTGGTGACTCCTCCACTCTCAAATTTACTTATACCAAAACTTCAACTCAAATACAAATCATGCAGTTTAACCACAGGGTACTTGTTTTTTGAAGTTTTTTTTATTATTTTTTATTTTTTATAATATATACATATATACGGTTCCTAAAAATCAAGTTTATTCGTAAGTTTTTTTTATTATTATTATTATTAACTATTAGTCTTGCTTGAGAAAGATTGGAGATAGAAAATTAGAGATATGTATTAGAGGAGAGAGAGAGTTTAATATGGTAATTAAAAAATGGGGAAATTACACACACCCCCTTGAGGTTTTGAGTCACTACAAGAAAAATGGCCTATTGGGATGTTTTTTTTTTGTCCCAATAGGCAGTCTATTAGGAAGAATTCTATATTTCGTCCCAATAGACATCCTATTGGGAAGGAAAAAAAAATGTCCATATAGATTTTGTCCCAATAGAATATCTATTTGGACAAATTTTATCCAATGTGGTAAGACTTTTATGGACGAATTTTGTTCATCCCAATAGGGTGTCTATTGGGACGAAATATATAATTTGTCCCAATAGACTTCCTATTGGGACGAAATATAATTCCTCCCAATAGAATGTCTATTATGGTAAAACCTTTAAGGATGAATTTTTTTTCGTCCCAATAGGATGTCTATTGGGACGAAATATATAATCTATCCCAATAGACTGCATATTGGGACGAAATATAGAATTCGTCCCAAGAGACTGCCTATTTGGAAGCATTTAGTTCGTCCCAATAGATATCTTATTGGGACAAATTCAATATTTCGTTCCAATATGTCTATAGGAACGATTTTAGGGCTATTGGGACGAAAAAAAATTGTCCCAATAGCCCTTTTTTTTGTATTATTTTCAATTAATCCTCAAAAGACTTAGATGAATGTGAGTGAAAAAAGAAACGTGAAAAAAGTATTATAAGAAGATGAAGAAAATATTACTTTAAGATGAAAGGAGACAAAATGAGGTAAATAATAGAGGTAAAAAAATATATATTATTTTGTTGAAAATCCAAAAAAAAACAAAAAAAAACAAAAAAACAAAAACAAAAACCAAAGAACCAATTAATTAATTTTGTTGAAAATTCTTGATTTTTTTAAAGTTTTTTCTTAAAGATAGATTAATAATTAAATTACCATATATATTAGAAAATGATGCAATATGAATCATTTTGTTCATACAAAGCGGTTCTCTATCCAGATGAATTTTATTTTTTCCCAATAAGTTCTTCATAAGGATCAATAACTATTAGTCTTGAAAGGTTTTCTATTATTTTTTTTAAAAAGGAACTGAACCGTCGGACTCGGAATCGAATTGTTGGAACCAAAATTGAAATCGAAATCGAAACCACTGGTTCCGAATCGAAAACCGAAACGTGAAAATGGTGGAAAATATCATCTTTTTAAAGTGGTTTTGTAAGAAAGTCACCACTTTAATAACTTAAGTTTAAAAGGCACCTATTATGGTGAACGGACAAAAATGCCCTTACTTTACACACATTCTCTTACTTTGAAGTTTTATTATTATTATTATTATTATTATTATTATTATTATTATTATTATTATTATTATTATTATTATTATTATTATTATTCTTTCATCTTCTTCATAGAGGTCTGTTTAACAGACCTCCAATGGAAGTTGAACACCATTAGATAATTAGTTTAGTGGCGCTACGCAGATGCATTCGAGGGTCGAATCTTGGTTTTGAATCATTGGATAATTTTTTTGGTTTTGAATCTTCCATTGTTTTGGCTTTTTCAATTCCGAGTACGATTAACGATTGAATGTTATAGTAAACGTTTTTTAATTAAATGTTATAATAAATTTTTTTAAAAATCAATTTGTTTATCATATAAAAATAAAATTTAAATTAGTGGAATCAATCTACAAATAAAATTTTGATTGAAAAAAAAAATCAATAAAAATTTAATAAAAAGTAGAGCTTATATATAAAAACCATGCTTTTAGTATTGTATTTAAAGCAACAGTAAGGTGGTTGGGTGTGTCGGCGGGTTTGATTCCGAGTGAGGACGCCAATTAATTTGATTTAATTGGATTGTGTGCAGGCGTTGGGCGTGCGCTGGGTGTGTGGGTGGCTTGCAATTTTTTTTTTCATCTTTCGTCCCTATAGGTACTCTATAGGGACGAAAAATTATTTAAAGACACAAACTATTTCGTCCCTATAGGTTGTCAAAGGGGACGAAAATACAATTCGTCCCTAAAAATTGTCAATTGGGACGAATAATTTCGTCCCTATACATTATCAATTGGGACGAATTCTAAAATCGTCCCTATAGGTAGTTTTAAGGGACGAATTTCAATTTTCGTCCCAAAGAAGCTATTGCAACCCACCTGAGGCGAAATATTTTGGGATGAATTTTATTCGTTCCAATAGACCTCTTGGGACGTTTTTTGGCCTATAGGGACAAAAAAAAAATGCCCCAATAGGCAATTTTTTTGTAGTGAGTTAAGACACTTGGATAGAAAAGTTTTTTTATTCTACACCAGCACCCCTCCATTTAACAGCAGTTAATGATTCAAGTAGGTTGACCTTGTTTGACATTGCAAAGGTCCAAATCACCCTTATATAAAAATAATAAAAGTAAATAAAAAAAAAACACAAATATATATATATATATCCGTCTTTCTATTGTTAGTTCGAACTAATATAAAATATATTAGTTTCTTGCATGTAGACCATTAAATTTAAAAGATGATTTGACAAGTTCATACAGCCAAGTCAAAACATTTAAATCTAATGGTCCACATGCGCGGGGGGTGGGGCACATTGTCCTAGAGATGCCCTCATGACCTCATCTAATGGCTGCCACAATAACTAAATGGAGAGAAGGCCGCCATTAATGGAGCAAAGAAAAGTGGTGACTCCTCCACTCTCAAATTTACTTATAGCAAAACTTCAACTCAAATACAGATCATGCAGTTTAACAACATCCAAATCTATTTCAAACCCACAACAATCTTATCCCCAATTTAAACCCAAATCAAAACCCATTCAAATTCAACTCTTCAACACCACTTCATAATCATAACCCATATAACCTATCAACAAGATCACAAACTCATTCACATTATTACAAAGACATTACAATATCACTCAATCTGGTGGTGGAGTTGCCTTCCTCTGTAGATTTTGCGATATAAGATGTTGTTGATGGATAGGCAGAGGAAAGTGTGGCGACTGCAACTCTTCCCCAAAATCATTTTTTATTTTTGTAAAATGAAGTTTTTTAAAAAGACCATTATAGCCCTCTAATTGCAGGAGTTAACAGATGTCCATTAAGTTTAAGGATGCACTTGAAGAATAAGCAAACGTTTCCATTTAGCTGTCTGGAGTCCAAACCTTAAGGGGGTGAATGCAAATTCTCCATTAAAAATTTAGGAGAGAGTGTTTAATATGTTATATTTATTATAATGATTTAGGAGAGATAATTTCTTTTTTTAATAATTTAATACAAAAAAATTACTCATCGAATGAATCCAAATGCTACGATGATTCGTCCTAACTTTTATTAAAATAAAATGGAGTGTCTTTATAAATTTATTTTTTTTAAATGGAGTGTCTCTAGAATAGGAGTGCTAAAAGATAAAAAGGATAATCTTGGAACAAAAGAAAGTATTGTAAGAATTTTTTTAAATTTAAATTTTGAGAATGGAGTGTCTTTAGAAAAGAAGTGTAAAAAGAAAAATTGGATTGTCAAAAGAAGCTCTTTTAACTAAATTACTATTGGTCAACTATAACAAAACTTATTAAAATACAATTTTGCTAGTCTCAACAAATCAAATAAGAAAGCCACAAAGAAGAGCAATCAAGTTCCATATTCACATCTATAAAAGAAGGACAAGCAACTAATCCAAGAAGTCTTCAAGAGACCTACTCTAAAGTTGGCCCCAAGGCAAGACAAGATCAAGCAAGCCTCAAAGCAAACCGCAACAAATAAAAGAGGTACAAACTCTCACTTTATTCCCATTTGTTACAAGTGTCATATTAGAGGCCATATCAGACCTCAATGTGCCAATATGAAATAGCAACGTGTGACAAATGTGAGTCCTAGGACTACAAGGTTGGTTGTTAAATCCATTTGGATTGACAGGACCAAACTAGAAGGACTGAAGAGGAATGGATCTATTTGGGTCAAGAAAAGCGAGAATGGATATGTTGTGATAAAGCCACCGATCTTTGATGGTGGTTGAATGCTTGTGATATATGAACTTTTTGATATGTTTGTTAATTTACAGGAATTTAAAAGCTTTAAGGAAATGACGCACTTAATGGACATTCATTTTTATTTAAATTTAAGGACTTTTTAATTTGTAATTATTTTGAACAATGATTAGTTTAGTGTTAAGAGTCTAGAGTCTTTATTTATCCACTTGTCATGTTGCATTTTTTCTTAACCATAGATAATGAGATGCATGGAAATAGATAAGTTTGGGGGTTATACTCCTTACTTATATATACTTGCACAGCATGTGCTTGTGGTGTTTTTGGTGTGATTTTTGTTTGTGTAGGGATTGAAATCAAGGATGATAAGCCTACCACGGGATGATACCGTGGGTACCGTGGGATGATACCGCACAACAAAGCCTCGCATTTTTCTGGAAACCTTGTGTGAGACAAATCCACGGGAAAGAACCAGCAGAATAGAAGGAAGGAACCTGTAGATACCTCGGTGAATTCACATCTACGAAAAAGAGCCCGCTAGACAGAAAGTGTGAATTCATGTGGATTCTTGAGAATTGCCTGTGAGAAGAGACTGCGGGAAGAAACCCGCACAACAAAGTTGTGCCACAATCATGCACCATAAACCATACCACAAAGCCACCCCATCCTACGAATGCTAAATCTCAGGTCCAATCTCTTACTTTCAAGCTTTTACTTCAATTTGATATCTCTTGTTTCTTGTTTAGCTTAAGGGTGAAAATTGATTGTTTTTGCCTAGTGACTAGAATTGGTTGTTATGATGTGATTAGTGGTGGATATTTAGGATTGTATATATGTGTTTACATATTAGTGGTAGATATTAGGATTGTATATATATATATGTATATATATGTTATTGTTGTGATTTTGTTTTTGTTTTTGTTTTTCATGTTTTTATTCAAACCTTGCGAAGATGCCTTGTTTTGAAATTTTTAGTCGAAATGTTTCTTGTATACTGTACTAATCGGTGAACAAATAAATTATTCTTCCTATGATGCGTTCATCGTTTTTTTGATACAATTCCAACCATATAAAGAATGTAAATTTATGGGCGGTGGCTTAAAAGTTATGAGTGTTTCTTTGACCGAAGGTCATAGACATGCCCTGTTTTGAAAATTATGCACATGACTTATTTTTGACGTCTGTTTTCACACTTTTCCAATTTGAATTTCGAAATGTTTTCTAAATGAAAAGTGTTCATTTGCATGTTTTTATTCTTGTTTCAAAATTTAAGCAAGTTTGATTGAGCATCGTTGAAAATATGCATTAAAGAGCAAACGTTGTCGAATTCAAAAGTTGACAGCTTTCTTGAAATGTTGTCCTCTATGTTTAGAAGCTTCTTTGGCATGGTATTTTTGTTATTTTGTTTTAAATTTTGTGTTTTGTTATACATTTTGTATGTGTGTTTAGTTATATATAAGTGTTAGTAAGTTTGTGCCCGGGTTTCCAAATCATGAACTCGTTGTCTATGTTCTTTGTTTTTTCAACATTGAGGACAATGTCGAGTTTAGGTTTGGGGGTGTGGACACTGTAGTGTCATTTATGCGATGTTTGTTATATATGTGTTGTTAATGTTGTGTCTTTGTCAAAATAAAATTTTCAATTTCTTTGCAAATTGAGCCATATTTGAACAAAGTGTTTGAATAAGATGTTTTGTGTTGTGCCGTTGAGGAGTTTTTCGCATGTGTTAGTTGGTGAATCTTGGCTAACTCTTGTCAGTCTAGGATTGCTTCACATGATGTTAATTTAGTCCTTTTCGCTTAATGTCTAAGTGGACAAGACTATGTGCTTGATTATTATGATTAATAGTGGAGACTACTCATGAATTTTGTGTCTTGGCGTTCATTTTGAGGGTAAATTATGTTTCTAATCTTAGGCATTCTTTGAATATGTTTTTCATTGTGATCTCATTACGCATCATTAGCATTGTTTGCTATAGAGCATTCATATATGTGGATAACATGTTGAATTTGTCCTCTCATGGTAGACGGACTTCTAGAAATGATATTTGGACCTTGATAGTGCAAAAAGATAAAAATAGCATAAACACTCCCGTGTCCCTATTATGTGTACTTCATTGCAAATGTGGCCAAACACTTAACCTTCCTGCATCACTCACATCACCTATATATCCAAAACACTTAACCTTACCTTAGTTATTAATTTTGTCAAGGTGTACAAGTTAGTAGAACTCATGAATACTCTAATTTGTGTAGTAGCGTGTACTAAGGCATAGTGGTGTAAAAACGGGCCGGGTCGGCCAGTTAGGCACGGGCCCATTAGGCCCGTTAGGCCAATGGGTATTGCCATGCATGACCTGTTAGGGAGATAGGTCATGTGAGGGCGGCTTCTTTAAGGGGGAGGGTTGGCCTGGCTTGAGCATGCCGCCTGTGCGGGGGTGTGCCAGGCCAAGCTGGCAAGTTAATGCCTAACGGGTCGAGCCCACGAGCTTTGAATTTTTTTTAAAAAAAATAAATTAAAAAGAGACAATACCTTAGAGTAAGAGCCTTAGAATATGTAGAGACTAGAGAGTGGGAGGTATATACTATAATAGTATATAGTATATAATATATAATGTATAGTGTATAGTATATAGTATATAATATATTAAATACATAAAATAAATTACAAAATAGTTGAAAGAGTGAGTGAGAGATGTTGGAGCTTGTAGAGAATAGAGAGAATAAGAGAGTAGGGAAGTAGAGAAAATGTAGAGAATGAGGTGAGGGTGATGGGGATATTTGTAGGAAAATGTTAGGTTAGGGTATAATTGGAAAATATTGTAAAAGATTTTAAAAAATGTAATTTTTAAAAGTTTTGGACATTTTTTTTTACCGCCCCAACTGTCACTAACGTATCCTAGATAATTACAGAAGTTATCCCTCAATTCAAATTTTAAATTTCAAACTTTAAAAAAAAATTGAAAATTTGAATTCTGGCGGGCCCTAACAGGCTGGCCCACGGGCTGACCTGTTAGGGCTCGCCATAATTCATTTTTTTCAAAAACAAATTAGGCCCGCAGGCCATGCCATCTGGGCCCAGCACGGCAGGTCGACTTAACAGGCTTGGGCCTGGCCTATTAAGCCTGGGTGCCGGGCCGGCCCGAGCACGTGACTGAAATAAGTCGAGTTGGGCGACCCACCAGGGCCCGACCAGTTTTGCCAGCTCTACTGAGGCATATCTTGTAATTGTGCTAAGCAATGACTTTCAAAAATGAAGTGTTAAAAATAAAACACTCAAGCCTTTGTACTTCGATTGTAAAGTTACTCAAATAAGAGTAACAAAGTAGAACAACATGCTAAATTCAAAGTTTTAAGCTTAGAAGCTCAAATGTAAAGTTTAAAGTTTAAAGTTTAATCACTACAAGAAAAATTGTCTTTCTTGACAGTTTTTTCAATTTTTTTTATTTATCTTTTATAATTTTTTAAAAATTTTACCTCCTATTTTCAACAACAAACAAAATCCCGATATGGATTTATTTTATAGTAAGATATCGGCTTTTGGGCAAACCGATATTGGATAAGTAAAATGTTAATTTAATAGATTTACTTTTAAAAAATTCAAAAAAATAATTTTAAAAAAATTGTTTATTTATTTTACACCCTCTTGTTTTATACTAAGATACACGTTAATAATTCAATTATCCATATAAATTAGTAATCTGATTCTTACATTTGTTTATTAAATTGTAAGATGCATGTTGAGAATATCTCCCATGTAGTGAGAGTTGTATTCCAAATCATGCTTATTACAATTGATGTCACGAGTCTTCTATATGCCATGTTTGGTTGGATGGAATAGAAAGAAAACTGTTCTATTTGTTTAGTTTGTTAAAATGCAATGGAATGGTGATTCCATTGGAATGGGGATTCCACCATTTTGGTGGAATGGGCATTCCATCCAAAAACCAATAGAATGTCTTTCCATTTCAAACTAAAATTTATATTCCATAAATACCCTCATATGCCCTAACTCCATTCCAAAAATACCCTATTTTCCAAAAATAATATATTATTATAATGATATATGAACATATATAATAAAAAATATATATATTATATTATTATATTATTATATAATATAATTTTTACATATATTATGTTATTATATAGGGGTGAATTCTTAAAGAGCCAAAAAATATATCGGTTTATTGTTTTTAGCTACAAATTTATTTTTTTATTGTTTTTGTCACTTTTGACCACTTTTAAACAAAAATTCCCTTAAATTTGAAATTTTAAAAAAAGGCAAAAGAAAAAAAAAAATTTGAATCGCTTTTCAGTTATTTTGTTTTAGGGTTTAGTTAAATCAGGCAAAAGAAAAGAAAGAGAGATAAAGGAAGAGAAAAGGAAAGAAAACCTCTCGCCGTCGTCGCACCTCTTGCTGTTGCCGCCGCGCGCGTCGAATCCGCCGGACCTCTTGTCGTCGCCGCACCTTTCACCGTCACCCTACCTCTAGCTGAATCCGCCGCTCTAGGTCACCGCACCTCTCACTACCCTCATCCGTCGAAGCCGCTACCGTCGCCGTCACCCGCAGTCGTTGCTCATCAAATCTAGTTAGTTATATGAAAGTTTAATCCCCTGTTTTTGTTAATATCAAATCTAGTGTAATATCATAGTTGTTACACTACGTTATTGTTTTCTTTTTTTTGTGACTTGATTAACTGATAATATAATAGGCTTGTATTTGCTTGGAATTTTTTCCCTAGGAGATTATAAACCCGAAAAAAAAACAATTGTTTTAGATGATGTACCAAAATGGATCTGCTAAGTATTTGCAGAATCTGGGTCTGAGTGGAAGCACTGACCCAGAAAGCTTCAAGGCTTGTGTTCCTCTTGTTACACACAAGGACCTAGAGCCTTACATGCAGAGAATTGCCGACGGTGACACTTCACCTATTCTCACTGGAAAGGCCATAACTACCATATCATTGAGGTACTTCTTGTGTTTTGTGAGTGGGATTCATCATTCATGATAGAGAAATTATAAGTTTATTGTGAATTTTGTGTAATTACAGTTCGGGTATGTCTCAAGGAAAGCCTAAGTTTGTACCCTTCAATGATGAGTTGATGGAAACCACTATGCAGATATATCGCACATCGTTTGCTTTTAGAAATATGTACTTTTATTTACATTTAGTTAATAATTTGAAGCTTTTCTGTTTACGAATTACTCAACAATGATTGCAAATTGAATGGTTGGGTGTTAATGTTGTGATTTGGGTTTTATTTTATAAATTAAGAGTTGGGATTGTTGAGGATGCTAATACTCTTGATTTTTCATGGTGGGTGTCGATTTGGGACTATTTTGGTATGCAATTTTTGGTAGGCATCCTCTTTCATGAATGGTTTGAGTATAATGTTTGGGTACAAAAATATCGATCTTGAAAATAGACTGACATGTAATTTGTAAATCAAGTAGCACGTAACTTGGAAGTTAACTCTCATGTAAATGAACTAAAATGTAAATTGAAAGCACATAGGACATGTAACTTGGTTTCTAATTGGCATGGGGTTACACATGTTGGATGTCTTATTATTATTCTTTTTTTTTTTGTTTTTTTGTGGAACCATAAGATATGACAATAAATCATCAATGGATGATTTAAAATTACCCCTTTTTTTTCAAGCTTGTATTCATTATCCGTAGGACTAGAAATATCAACCACTTTGATTGTATATTCCCTGCCCACCTTGAGGATCATTTTGGTTGGTTTCACCTTATATGTCTTCTATATTGATTTTGTGTTACCACATGATGAAAAGGATTTGAGAATATGAGAAATGATAGACAGCGAAGTAAACGTCAATGTGCAGCAACTTGAAGATAGAGTCTAGGATATAGTCAAGAACATAAGAGAACTTGAAGATGAGCAACAACTCGAGGATTCAGATGTTGGATATGTTTAGTCGTTTTTGCTAGGAGTTAGTAGTTTTAGAAAACTGTACATTTCTCTTTATCACTTTGTATGATGTCTCTCTCATGTCAAATTCTTGATTCAAAAGGAAACAAGTATGCTTTTTTATCTTCTCATTTCAATTCTAGCAAAAACCTATTAAATTGGCAAATTGGAATGTTATCTTCAAATCATTCTTTGAAATATGGAATTGACAGGTAACATTCGAAATAATTGGCATTTAACTTCGTAAATAATTGGCATGTAACATTTGAAAGATCTGGCATGTAACTTCGTAAAGAACTAGCATGTAACTTCAGAATTAATTGGCTTATAATAATACTGGAATTTTATCTTCAAAATAAATTCATTCAATACTACAGCGTACATTGCAAACATGAATTCATTCAATACTGGAATTCAAATTGAACTGGTATGTAACTTTAGAACCGACACTAGCATGGGACAATACAAGAATTTTTTTTTGGAACAGTGTCTTTCAACCGTGAAACTCAATATGAACTGGCATGTAAC
This sequence comes from Acer negundo, assembly GCA_035582765.1. Classification (NCBI taxonomy): domain Eukaryota; kingdom Viridiplantae; phylum Streptophyta; class Magnoliopsida; order Sapindales; family Sapindaceae; genus Acer; species Acer negundo. Next base: position 11,114,281 of record CM069236.1, on the reverse strand, counting down.
TTAAATTTAAACTGTCATGAAAATTCAGAACCACCTAGCATGTAAGTTCAGAACCAACTGGCATGTAACTTCAGAATCAACTGGCATGTAATAATACTGGAATTTGATCAGTGAACTAAATTCTTTCAACACTGGAATTTGGTATTTCACAATACCAAATTCATTCAATAAAGTCCACAATACGAAATATAGTATTTCACCCATACATATACGAATTAAAACACCATTGCTAATACCTAAGTTGTACCACCAACTTCCGGTGTCAATGGACATTTCTATGAATTGTGGCATTCTTATCCACATTTCCTACACCTGTAAGGTCTACGTGTTCGCTTCGATGTTGCAAATGGACATGGTTGAGGAGCTTGACATGGTAGAGCATTATTACATTTATGTCGGTTGTGACCGGATTTTTTTACAACTCGTACAATTTCTGCTCTTTCCATTTCCATGGTTCCCCTGCATATTTAAATCTCTTCTTTTTTGGTCTTACAGCCTGCGCACGAAAAGGAGGCGGATGAACAACCATTGATCGCACATCTTTAGGAATATTTCATACACTAGGATGCCCAACCAGGAAGATGTTCCCGGAATATGCTTCAAGTTACATGCCAGTTGGTTATGAAGTTACATGCCAGTCGTATTCAGGATGTTACATGTTAGACGTATTCAGGTTACATGCCCGTTAGTTAAATTTGAAGTTACATGCCAATTAGTTTCCAACTTACATGTCAGTTGAAAATCAAGTTACATGCCAATTAATTTTCAAGTTACATGCCATTTGATTTTCAAATTACATGCGAGTTGATTTTTCAAATTACATTACAGTTAAGTTCAAGTTACATACCAGTTGATTTCTAAATTACATGTCATTTGATTGCCATGTTACACACCAGTTGACTTACCAAATCATATCTTTATAATGTAATCACATAAAAATAGATAAGTTAGAAGAACTTCAATATATTGTATAAATTACTCGAAATTACATTATATACACTTGGAATGTGTAAGGTATAATAAATTACTCATCATTATATTATATGTGTTTAGAGGCATGTACAAGTTAACAATAACAAGTTCCTATGAATCATGTATCCCTCATTTTAATCATCTTACTCCTCCTTTTAGTTATCCCTCCTTCAAGAACGTCGTTCGGCTCCAGATCTACTTCAAGAGAGAGAGTTTTTGTTTTGTCCATGATTCTTAATAGAATGCCAAGAGGGATCGTTTGTTGTTATGTTCTAAAACAGATTCAGCAGGTATCAAACATACCAGTTATATTGAGCTAAGTTCATGAGCTAAAATGAAAACAATTTATGTTATACTCACAATTGCAATGTTGTTCCCATTACAATTGCAATTTACTTGTTTTGGTATGAGAAGCTTTTATAGATCTATTACATGAATTGAGAAACATATACCTGAAGCCTGCATTAAAGCCACTAGTCCAATCCTACTTATAACACAACAATCTCCCTTGAATATCATTCTTGATTCTGCGAAATGGTACAAAGCTCTCTTCCATGATTGCTTTAAGTTGCCGACAAAGAATTTGCATTCACCGTACTATTACACAGGTAACTAATGCTGGAATTGGATGAAGAAACAATCCAAAACCTGAAAAACATAAAGATGAATATGAAAAAATCAATTCAAGCAATGAAATGAAAAGACCTCCAATAAAATATTCATAATATAACCCGTTAGAAAGATAAAAACTTGTGCCTATAAAGCAATAGCTAGAGTTATAAATGATAAATCTCACAGCATTTCATTAAATCTTAGGACTTTTAGGCTCACAAACAAACCCAATTTCAAAAACACAAGAGATAAACAATCAAGAATATAAATAAATATAAAATAAAACAAATGATAAAAGTAGTAAATGATTAAGCTACAAACAAGACAACCCATTAGCTTATAGTGAAGACATTTACCTTCAAAGAATGTGAACATAGAGAAAAGTTTCAAAGAAACCTCCAACATATAACCCCGAAAAAAAATGAAAATTTCAACATTGTTCCTATAATTAATTATTGCTTTGAACACAACAAACTACTTTAGTTATCCAAGTCTAATTCAAGTAATTGAAATTTTTCCACATAAAAAATGCTTAAATTACACCCAGATTCAACTACTTAATCTTTAACATATTTAACAAAGACCAATAATGGTAAAGCCAGCAGATAGACACACTTAGAAACCTTAGACCCTACACCCTGAAGCTTTAACAGTACAATATTTCCATCAATCTCATGTAACGCCACGTTCCCCCCATCCGCTAGGAGATATGGTCAAACTTCATCCAATACATTCTCATCGGTTAATGGCAATTCAACCGTTGAATCGGTGTAGCCATAGCCTTTACAACTGTAACCAGTACAAAGCCAAAGAAATCCTTAAAGATTTAGCAAAGCATCAACCAAAAACCAAATAAAAAACTACTAGATAAGATCAAATATACATGTTAAGAATCCAAAACTATTTTTTTTACTCCCAAGACATCAATGCATAATTTCCTATCTTGAAATTAAAATTCATAAATTTGATTATTTTTCCTCATTTTTTTCATACTTATCGAGTGCCAACACAAACCGTGCCTTATATAAAATGTAAGAATAATTTACAAATTATATAAATATATTAATAAAAACAAGAAAACATTCCCAAATTTCACCGAAACAATACAAAGAGACTGCTCTTAATTGATCTTTAACAACCGATTAGTCAAACAGGCATTATTTACACAAATCAAATTGAAGAAACAACTAATTATTCTTCTAAAAAAAAATCAACCACGTCTGCTCGCGACACTAGGAGTTCGAACCAACAAGGAACTACATGAGATGCGCCGCACCGGATTCCAATACCGAGCGAGCTAGACCTAGGTGGTAAAGAAGCTTGAATTCTGTGTGAAATTTGGAGATTTTTAGAAGATGAAAACGCAAACATTGAATGAGACTAATTAAACCAAAATAAAAGGAAATAATAATAAAAACCTTAGATGTAGGACGAGAACAGAAAGGAGGGTCTAGTGTTTATTGAAACAAACGAAAATGGAAAAAAAAAAAAGATAATATCAAAAAAGCTTAAAGTGAAATCACATGTAAGCGTATGTTTCGAAATCTCAAGAGAGAGAGAGAGAGAGAGAGACGTATTCCGGGTTTTCAATCTTCTGGGTTCTAATTGAAGAGAGAGATGAAGAGGTTGTTGGGTTTTCTTAGAGGTGACATGAATTAAGGAGATTTTGAGACTTCGCCGTTGGGTTTCGGTTGAAGAGAGACGAAGATAGAGACGCCGATGGATGACAGTCGTCGAAGAGAGAACCATGAGCAAGATCTAATTTTGAAATTATCAGAGACAGAGACAGAGACAGAGAGAGATTTCTGATTTTGAAATGTGGGTATTATTACCGAAGAGAGGGGAATTCTGGGTGAAAAATTTTGGGACAATTAAAACAAAATGAAGGGCAATTTTGGCAATTCAAGCCCAAAAATGACAAATATAATAAAATAAAAAAATTTGTGATCATTTCTTGCAATTTCCTCTATTATATATTATATATTAATAACAAATCAAATCTTATAGTCAAGTAGTAAAGACTTATAACTTTTGACTTGAGGTCTCAAGTTCAATTCCTAATAATGACAATTAATTGTCATTATTATCAAAACTGGGCATGGCCGGACGGCGGCGACGGCGGAGGTGGTGTATAAATATAAAAAATGTTATTTAATTAAATATTAAATAATTATAGTTTTTAATTAAATATTATAAAGATATTTTGACCGTTTTTAACTATCAAGAAAAAACTGTCAAAACCTTTCTTGACATTATTCTTGATAGTTAGAAAAACTATCAAGAAAACTTTTCTTGACAATTTTTAACTGTCAATAAATTTAGTATTTTCTTGTAGTGAATAGAGCTATATTTTGTAAGGTTTAATGTATACACACCTTGACTTGATTAGTAACTTTCCATATACTTACCGTATCCTATCCCTACCACTCCATACACAACATATCACCCTTGGCCAAATTATAAGTTAGGGAGAGTTCAATTGATCTTTTAGGAAGTCTATTTCAGGAATATAAGTTTTTAATATGCTCTACCACGTTCATGGCATTCAATTCTTTCATGAGATCAATTCACTTCAAATATACGTTATTTCAAATACTCACATGCGTTAAATATTTGATTGTCGTTTATATAACTTCCAAATCGCATGTGTTTGATAGAGAGTGTGCCTAGGACTCTGAGATAAAAATAGAGTGAAATTCAATGAGGATTAGAGTCGAGGCGAATTACATGAGAAGCATTTGGGTGTGTTGAATTTGATGTTATGCCATTTTGAATGTGGGATTTGCATTGTGTGTTTCATTCAATTTGAATGACTTTAGATTACCCTTTACTCAACGGTTTTCACATGTGTTGCTTCTCATTTGCACAACTCTTTTGATATCTCATTTTTTTTTTATGGCTTTTGCAAACTGTTTTGAATTTTTGTTCGAAAATTTTTAAATTTGCATTTGTGGGTATCGTATCAGGTAAACCCTCAGGAGATTATAACTCCTCCTACTAGGGACACATAGAGGTTTAAAAGGCTTGTGGCACGTGCTAAGTGCCATCGTTTTTCCTACAAAAGTGTACTATCTTAGTTTGTATAGTGGAGGCTCACAAAGTTGAGGATTTCCCATATATGAAGTGGCATCAAAACTTTGCAAATTAGTGTTTAAAGGAATTTTTCATAACAAATTGTTGTTTGATAAGTCCAAAACGCTAAGAAAATTTAGACCAAGTGTGTAAAAGAGTGTAAAACACTAATTCTAAAACTAATTATAGCGTGTATAAATTACTTATATGGGGGTGAAGAGGTTTTAATCAAGTTAATTATCAATTTTTCTTGATTAGACAATATTCAATAATCACTCAAATTAAGCAGATACAATCAACTAAATTTAAGTGCAAAAAATAATAAATTGCACATTGATTGATTTACGTGAGAAACCTACAACTAGGAAAAACTTATGGGCTATCCTTCTAGCCACACATGGTCCTCAAATCCACTACTTGAATGAAAGTTTACAACCTAGGTTGACCTCAACCATTCTTGGTCACTAACCCACTCTACACAACAGGCCTTTAATAATGATCTTGGATCCACTTGCTTGTGCACCAAACAACTTAGTCACAAGACTTAACTTCTCAAGGAAGAGATCAACAACCTATGTGAATATTATGATAATATTCTAAATGCAAAAATGCTAGATTACACTAAATGCTTATCTAGGAATTCAAGATATCAATAAGAGCAATCCTAGATATCAATATTGATATATGTCATACATGCAACTTAGCTATATTAAATAAAGCAATCCTAGATGTAATAGCTATCACAATACAACAACTCAATTAATCAACACAAAAATCTCAACTTGTAGATAAATCTTAATCTAGATGCAAATAAGTCATAAATGAGATTTCTTGCTAAATAAGAACACTAAAATGAATGAATATAGTGTTCAACTTACCAAGTCATGTGTGTTGAAGAAGACCCATGTAAGAATATATCCTAGATAAAGCTAGAAGATGCTTAGATGATGTTTGATGCACAAGGAAATGAGTTTGGAGAATTAAAGCCAGCTATCTTGATGCTTTTTCTGTCAAGTATCTCTTTGCCTCTTTAGGGTTCTTAATATTCAAGAGCTAGGTTCAAGAGAATGAGATAATGATATATTTATAAAGAACAAAAAACAAGTTGGCCGAAATGACAAGATTGCTCTTGAAATGCACCATCGACAGTTTCATGGCCACCGATTACAACCATTGATTTGAATCTGAGGCATCAGGTATCAAACGGTGGTTTCATCGGCGGCCTGGCCGCCGATTATAACCACATATCCATTCTAGAACCTACTGGAATCAAATGGCGATTTCATTCGGCGGTTAGGGCCACCGATCACAATCACTATTTCACCAATTGTGGTGAAACCAAAGGAGAACACAAGAGCTTTCTCTGATGGCAAACCTCGCGCTAAACCAAGCACACCAACGTGCACACATAGAAGTTTCTGAACAAACTCGGGGAAATGAATTACTGGATACACTAACACACAACAAGATTCAACAAAAGGGTGCACATGTGGGAAGAGATGAACACACACACATACGTGATTTGAAATACACATGCAAGATGAGTAAAACAGGCATGACAAGTGAGTGTATGCAACTAATCTCTTCAAGGAAATTAAGCACTAGAGATATACTTTTAAAGTGCTCTTGATGTTGAGGGCTTGATCACGAAAAATGAAGCACCTAATCTACCCTTACATATCAAACTCCAATATGTGGATTGTCAATAAAATAAGCCAATCGAAAATGAGGAATTTACAATCTCCCCCTTTGGCTAATTCATGACAAAACCACCACTCACAATTGATCCTTACAGAAAAATTAAACTAAAGGTCAACAATAATTTTCTACATTACAAAGAGATATTTAAAAGCTAGAACTTCAAGTCTTCAATTTCTTGTAGAACAACCAATCCTTCAAAACAAAAATGAATACACTTTCCAAGATAAGTGTATGTAAGGTGATCAAGTGAATTCAAAACAAGCATTTGCATTAAAGAAAACAAGCAACATCATGCAATGAAGTGCAATGCAATGCTCCCCCTAAATGGGTTACTCCCCCTCAAATCAGCGATCTCCCTAACATGCCAATTCGCTATTACAACTCCCTTACCACATACTACTTCTCCTTTTTGTTATGAGATAGGCAAAGGAGTATCCCCCAACCGGATCATTTTAGCAAAGAGAGATAGTAGCATATAAGACATTTGCATAGTCATATGTAAGAACTTTATGCAACTCAATTAGTTGGAAGAGAAACAAAGAGATTTATTTTATGAAAATGTGTGATAATAATGCTTTGCATGCAAGACATGTTGCATTCAAGTCCAACAGCAATGGTATTTGGCAAAGCAAATAACAAAGGTTTTCAAATGAATTCAAACCAATTTCACTATTTGTCATGAATTCAAATAAGGATATAGTTTTTACAAGGAACTCAATTTAATAAGCAACTATATCCAACTTTATAAGCAAAACAATGCATGAGCGACTTTTGCATCCTACTCGATTTTTCTAAGTAAAATACCCGTATGATAGTAGCCATGTTAAACTAATAAAAAAGGAGAGACTTTGGATTTTAAATTCTTTAGAATGGATACAAGATCCTTTATTCATTTAAGTCTCATACTTTGCTTTTCACACATAATTTTGCATTTAAAGATTTGCAATCAACATTTCATGCTTTTCATTTTAAGCATGTTATTAGAGATAATCATCATGTCATGAAGATTAATTATAGTTCATTCAAAATATACTTCCAACGTAAATCTCCTAGTCCAAAAATGCATGTTCGAACATAAATATGACATAGATTACTAATCGTGCCTAAATTGTTGTATATTTCGGCCCTCATTTCCTATTCCTTTGTCTCGTTCTTGTGTGTATTTTCTATATATTTTATGTCTAATAGGCTCGTTGGTGCTAATTGCAGGCAATAGATGTAATTCTGGTGTCATAAGCGTGTTGCGGGAGTTCTGGCCAAAAAGGGGGCCAAAGGTGGCTGAAGGAAAGACAAATGGTCATGAGCAACTCTAAGAGTGCGGGTCAAGTGCGAGTCCCAACCGCACTCCACCCGCACTCCAAGCTAAAATTGGGACCTGATACCTACAGAGAAGATAAAATGCGGGTAAAGTGCGAGTCATCCAACCGCACTTCACCCCCACTATTGCCAAGAACAGAAAGTTGGAATTGCACTTGATAGTTAAAGTGCGGGTCATTCAACCGCACTCCACCAGCATTATTGACAGGACCCGAGAGCTTAAATGTTGAAAAAAAGATAAAGTGCGGGTACAGTGCTGTTCAGTTCACCCGTACTGGACCCGCACTCTGCCCCCGACAGCTTCTGTTTTCAAGCTTAAGTGACCTAATTTTGTATCCCCTATAAATAAAACATTATGCCATTAGACCCGAAAAAGGCTCCCATACATATATTTTCAGCAACTTAGTGTAACTTAGCTTTTAGAACACTCTCCCTACCATCCAAACCATCTCTACTCAACCTAAAAGCAACTAAGGAAATTTGGATTCAAGGCTTCAAGGAAAGAGATTATCTTCAAGGGTTTTCTCTTAATCTCTTCTCTTAGTTTTGTATTTGTTTGTAAAGAACATGAGTAGCTAAAATACCCCACTATGGGGTTGATGTTATTTGTTTGATGGATTTTAGGCATTTGTAAATAAACTCTATGTTTTATATACATATCTATCTTTTTGTTTTATTCTTTGCTTTGAATGATTTCATTATTGATTTGTTGGGATACACCCTCTTAGCATGTTAATTTGGAATCTTTTTTACTTATTGAATTGATGGGAATTCCAGAATCCAAGCTCAACAACCACGCTCTTAAACTAACCTCGAACAAGTGACCGACACTATACACCCTAGGTCGGCATTTGAGAGAGGATTAGAAACCCTTACTATACACCCTAGGTTGGCTACTTTAGTGATTTTGTGAGAACTAACCTTCGAGTAAAATCCGGTTGAATAACCTCGAGCTTCATCCAATCTCAAATGTGTGACCTCCGATATACACTCTAGGGCAGCCACTTGTGAGGGAATTGGAAGTCATCGCTATACACCCAAGGATGGCTACATTAGAAATAGGTTGAGCAATTGTTAGATAGATGAGCTTCATGGTTAGAATCTCAATTGAGCAACTAGCTATTATTGGTTGTTTAAGAGGGATTAATCGCTAGTATGGGGTTTTTGCTATAAACCCTAGGTTGACCCCTTGCTACTAAGACATAGCCAACACTATACACCCTTGGTTAGTTACATTTATCATTACATGCTTAATTGAGAGTTTGTTGCAATTGCCCCAATATTCGCTTACGAGTCCATCAACTTCATAGTTCCATCATCATACATTCATCACTTCATTACCATTCCATTTAGATTGCATTCTTAGTTTAGTTTATATTATATTTTCACCTACCATTTACTTTACTTTTATGCTCACTAGTTCTATTAATCCTAATCTTATCACCGCTACCCCAATCTTAGTGGACGACACCCGTGCTTACCGCTTTACTCGTATTTATACTTGTGAACGCATCGCATAGGTTTATAAATTGTTTTGACGGACGGTTTTCTAATGGCGAAAATCTTCCAATCAATTACCAACAAAGCAATGGTTCACACTTATTGAAGAAAATATCATATAAGTATATATGTAACCAAGAAGCTCAAGCAATTAAAGAAGAAGCATAAAATTTATCAAATTTTTGCATGTGACAAGTATGCAAGTTTGCTCTCTTTGCTTGAGCTCCCCATATAGCGTCAATAAGGGCATGAGGCCCTATAGACCTACCAAGTCCATTAGACCTAGTTGAACCTATAGGAGACATGTTAGCACAATAACATACGGGTTCATCTTTTCTCATCCACCTAGGTAATACATTTTCAGTCCTAGTGGTCATAGTTAGCATGTTACTTGAATTCCTAGGATTATTAACTCTAGACTTCATATGCATATGCATATTGGCTCTTCTAAGCCTATTTATTTCCATCATGCTTTCAACTCTATATTTCTTAATGTACTTAAAGCAATTAGACCTAATATGCCCATCAGGACCACAATAATGACAAGTTGATATAAAATGAGGAGTCATACTATATCCTTGTAAGGTCATTTGAGACTTGTCATGCATTTGTTGTCTCCTTTGGTGTTGAACCGGTTCACTCCTTATTTGTTTTGAACCGAATTGGGATGCCTACTTGGTTGAGTTTGCATGGCTTGCCTTTTTGGTTGGTGAACCCTTGGTTGAGGAAAGCATGGAGGTGGCTCTTGGATGTTGAGGTTGAGCTTCACTCTTTATTAGTATCTTTACTTGGCCACTCTTGGATGACTCTCCAAGTTCAATCTCCCTCCCAAGATGTTGTAAAGGTAAAGCTTCCTTGATGCCATTTCCCTTGATAAACACGATCTTGCTTGTAGAGGAGATCTTCTTGTCATCTTCAAAGCTAAGACCCATCTTATCATTAGGAATCTTCATGTCATTTATCATGGCATCTAGCTTCTCCGTACTCAAGGTCATATTCACAAGAAGACTTCTAGATTTAGTTACTTCTTCTCTCAATTGTCTTCAACTTCCTTAGATCTTACTATCTCCCCACTAAAGTGAGTCACCTTGGTTGAAAGCTCAATATTTTCTTCCTTTAATCTTCGAATCTCCTTTTTATTCTTCATCTTAGAGCTTTCAAACTTTTCAATGCAGTCTTCACAATCCATATCTTTATCAATTATTTGTTAAAATGAGATGAAAAACTCTCATCACTAGAGTTATCTCCTACACTTTCCCTCTCACCAACCGAGTCAACTTCCTCATCAAGACCTTTACCTTGGTCACTTGATGTTATACAATCAACTTCCCAAAGAGTAGGTAAACCAACCACCTCTCTAGCTACTTCTTCATTTATTCCTTCTTTAAGGTCAAAATTCAAAGCATCTTTTCCATCTTTTTCACCTTCTACATGATAGGCTCTAAAGGCCGTGTAATTAATTTCAAGCTCTTCATCACTTGAAGTTTCTTCACTTCCACTCTCACCCCATGAGGCGGCCATCACCTTTCCTTTTCTCTTATCCTTCAAGTTACCACAATCCGGAGAGATGTGCCTAAATCCTCCACATTCATAACATTAAATCCCTTCTCTTAAAGACTTCTCTTGATTTGTCTTGCCATTCTTAAACATGGTCTTCTTCTTGAAGCCATTCCCCCTAGAGCTATAGCCATTCTTTTGTAGCTTCATGAATTTCTTGAATCTTTTCACAATCAGTACCATGTCTTCATCCGAGTCATCCTCCTTCTTATCATACTTAGAGTTCTTCAAAGCAATTCCTTTTTACTTCTTAGGAGGTGAGGAGGTGGTAGCCTTTCTTGACTCATAGGTAAGAAGCCTTCTAATCACTTCACTCGGCTTCAAATTCTTGAAGTCCCTATTTTCTTCAAGTGTCTTCACATTGGACTTAAATCGATTGGGAAGTGACCTCATGATCTTTTGCTTAATCCTTCTATCTAAGTATGGTTCACCTAGTTGATGGCTTTGGTTTACAATATCCATCAACTTCACTTGGAAGTCATCAAAAAACTCATGCTCCCATATCATAATTGTCTCAAATTATGTTTGGAGGACTTAGAGCTTAGAATCCTTAACCACCTCAGTTCTTTCATGAGCCGTCTCTAGGATCTCTCATGCCTCGAATCAACTTGTATTGATTGTCATCTATGGCATAAAGGATGGCATGCATACCTTGTTGTTCCACTTAGAGGCTTCGAACTCTTGAGTGCTACATTGTGACTTAGTCTTGGGGACATCCTCTCATTCTCCCGTAGGAGTCATAGTTGGTGGAGTGTAGCCATCTTCTATTTCCATCCAAGAATGGTCATGAATTTGGCAAACATAGGCCTTCATATTGCCTTTCCATGAGGCATAGTTCTCCCTAGTGAGCAAAGGTGGCCTTATGCTCGATGCTCCCTCTTTACTCATCCTGAAATCACTCATAGTGTTTAAGTCAATGAATGAGATGAATGCAAATGAATGTAGTAATCAAAAACACACAAAATGTAAGACACACCAAAAGCAAGGATCTCCTAAATATGTCTAGGAACCCGTTCTGATACCACTAAGGATCTCCTAAATATGTCTAGGAACCCGTTCTGATACCAATTGAAACTAATTATAGCGTGTCTAAATTACCTAACAATTGGGGGGGGTGTAGGGATGAATAGGTTTTAGTCAAGTTAATTACCAATTTTTCTTGATTAGTCAATATTCAATAATCACCTAAATTATGCGAATACAATCAACTTAAATTTAAGTTAAAAAAATAATAAATTACACGTTGATTGATTTACATGAGAAACCCACAATTGGGAAAAACTCATGGGTTAGCCTTCTAGCCACACACGGTCCTCAAATCCACTACTTGAATGAAAGTTTACAACCTAGGTTGACCTAACCCATTCTTGGTCACTAACCCTTCCATTCTACCCAATAGGCTTTTAATAGTGATCCTAGACCCACTTTCCTGTGCACTAAGCAACTTAGTCACGAGCCTTAACTTCTCAAGGAAGAGATCAACAACCTATGTGAATATTTTGATAATATTCAAAATGAGAATAATTCAAGGTTACACTAAATGCTTATCTAGGAATTCAAGATATAAATAAGAGCAATCCTAGATATCAATAGTGCTATATGTCATACATACAACTTAGCTATATTAAATAAAGCAATTCTAGATGCAATAACTATCACAATACTATTGGGCTTTTTTCCCTAAAGCTTATAATTTGTAAATGTGAATTGAACATAAATATATAAATAAAAAAAAGTAGTTTATTCATTCAAATTGTCTCATACATTTATATATAACATGTGTACTTAACAACCAAAATTGCCGGATGTAATTTCAAACTGAGTATATGAATGTCATATACAGATGGATTCAATTTGAAACGAGCAATCTAAAGAGTCCGTAGATAACAAATAAAGCTAGGAACTTTATTTGTGGTTAATATACAAGGTGATCTTATCCTGGATCATTCATATGGTGATATGAGAATGGAGGCACCTTGTATGATGTGATCATATAGGATTGGACCACGATCTATATGAATCTCTCACTAAGATCCGTTTACGTTGAGATTTATATATATCGACAAATGATGGCTATATGTGGGTGATATTAATTCTAAGTGCCTTATCGACTCCTTCAGATTAGGTCATAGTCTTTGATGTACCATGGGTGAGGTCGGAGTTGCATTCCCGATCTATATGCTTCGTATGTTGGGATTGCGGTTTGACTTATGGCTGGGGAGGTTTGTACACAATAGTGGAATCTACTCCTTCTTGCAAGAAATAGATATTAGTTTTCTTAAGGTTTGATACGGGGCTTGAACAATATGAGCACTCTCTTAATTTCGTAAGGAATGAAGGATTTATTGTTCATTAGAGAATCAATGGTACTTAATGGAAAGATATAATTAGAGGGGTATAAGGACATTATGACCCAGCTCTAATTATGAACTACTTGTGGAGGATCATACCATATGTAATAGCTATATCGATGGACACCGAATGTTATTGGTTTGTGTAAAAACATCTACATTTGAGAGAGTACAGCTTCGGATTTTTAGTGGAATAACACCGAAGTTAATAATCATGAAATATTTATTTTATTTTATTTTTATAAAATTAGGCTGATCTAAGGGGAAAAAGCATCACAAGCGATCATGTACTGAAAAACCCTTAGACATTATCCATATATATAAAAGATAAAAGAAAAGTAAATAGTAACAAAAAGCAACAAAGCACAAAAAACCAGGGGGAAAACAACCCCAAACAAAAAAAGACACGTAGGCCACACCGAAAAGAAAAAGAAAACATCAAGAAAAACGAAAAGACTTCCGACCCATGCAATCGTTGCCAACTAAAGAAGAACATAATGGCAGGGTAGATAACCACCAAGAATCAGCCTGAAGCTCCAAAGCATGCTTAGAAAACGTATCTATAATCTGATTCCCCTTCCTGAAAATATGGGAAACCTGAAAATCCATTTGCAAGATCTGGAAGATACAGCGCTGCCACGCCTAACGAACCCTCCAAGGAACCATCTCAAAACGAGAAGAAAGAAGCTGAACCACAAAAGAAGGTTCGCTCACAAGCCAGATTCGGTGCCACCCATACTTCCATGCAAAATTAATGGCCAATGAGGCGCCAGAATCTCGGCCTCAAACGTGAAAACCTGACCAAGAGGAATAGCAAAACAACCCTTCACAAAGGCTCTGCAATTTCAAAAGATACCACCACAACTACCATACCCCGGAAAGCCCATAACAGCATTATCTATATTCACTTTGATCCAACCAGGAGCTGTAGGCGACCAAATCACACTCTTGATCACTGAGGCTTAAGGGTGACCCTGAAGACCGAAACGACGAAGAATCAAAAGGTCGTCCATACAATTACGCATAAACCAATATCCAAGCGATTAGCCTTTGAAACTACACGCCAAACCAAAAAAAAGACGGATCTAAAGTCTACCAACTTCCCTTCAAAGATCCACTGATTACGGGCAATCCACACCCCCCATATCACTTTTGGATAGTCGATTTCCATAAAATTCTAACCTGCTCACTAAAGGAGACACATCGCTGGAAAGCCGAGAAAACCACCTCCTAAAGAGCAACTACCGAAGGACAATGAAGAGAAAGATGATCTGCAGATACACTAATAACCCCACAAATACTGCAACGAGAAGTTAACTGGAATCCAGACCTATAAAGGTGATCCTCAGTAGAAAGCCTATTCAACATAAAACGCCAGGTCAACGCTGAGCAAGAGGGGGGATAAAATGGGACCAAACATCTCTCCACCAAACAACCTGAGGAATATCACAGAGAAACTGAGAATAAGCAGCCTTGCAAGAAACAAGACCATCCTGAGAATTAGCCCAAACTAGAGAATCCACGATAGGAGAAATCGCAATCTGATCAATCTAAAAACACAGATCCGGGAAGTGCACTCAGAAACAATCATCTAGAACCCATCTACCCTCATGAATAAAATCTAAGACCCTCGCCCGAAGTGGATTAGCTAAATAATCTGGAATCCCTATAAGGTCTAAAATAGGAACCCCCAACCAATTATCCCGCCAAAAGTCCCGCTGAGAGTTCTCATCAATCAGCCAGATACCTTCCTTAAGAAAGGAACTATAATTTATCCGAAGAGAAGACCAAATCGATAAGGTGACATACCCTCCACTAGGCTTCTGTAAATGCCTAAGATACCTCTCCCGAAGAAATGAGAAAGCAAAACCATCAAAGGTTATAAAATTTGTTAGGTTTTTGGTTTGTCTTGGCATGTATTCCATATCAAAGAGGTGCTTTTTCTTATATCGTTTAGTGGTCTTAGAATTGATGATTCAAAGCTTCAAAGAAATACTTGGCCACAACACATGCAAGATGGAGTCTTCAAAGAGAAATATGCTAAGTTGCAATATAAAGGTAATTTAGACCTCATTCCTCTTACAAGGCTTAGGCACACACACACATGACATTCATATGTGTCCTTGCATGATTTTATATCATTGGTATAACACTTTCACACACTTGGAAATATATGCTCATGCATTAGATTTAAATTGATAGTCATTGGAAAAATGCATGTTTTAGGACTATGTCTAGGAAACGGCATATGTGTGTGATTTGGTGTCTATTTTTTTTCGTTTTATTGTTTTTGGACTTGAACATGATCTCTTATAATTTCTTATTGAGTCCCAGTCATTTTAGTTACTCATTCATTAGGTTTCGAATCCAAACGATGTAGCTATGCTACTTTGCATTCTACATCTTTGAGTTGTCTTCGTCGTCGTTTTCCGAGATGAATTCTCAACATTTTTGTAAATTTTTGTAGTCTTCGTTATGCATGAGGGAGTCATGATTCGTAATTCGAAGATGGATTTGATATCGGAGTTTAGAGGCCCGAATATGCTCGAAGAACGCGAGAGGTGCGTGAGAAGAGCGAGATTGGCCAAAGGCCAACCTTGATGTTCCACATGTGGGCCACGGGTGCCACACGGCTGGGATGTCTCTCTGCCCATGTGTGCCACACGCTGGCCACACATAGAGATGACATGGCATGTTGATCGGTCCATTTCTATACATGTTTTAGGCCCCTATTTTCTATTATTTATGTTTTGTTCTCGAGTAAAATAGGTTGTTTAATGTGTTTGTTGAGCATGTGTAGGTTCATTCCATTCAAGTAGTGTTAAATCTCATTTTGGAAGAAAAGAAGTCAAAATATGGAGAAAAGGAACAAATTGGAAGAAACCATGAAAAGAGAATTTTCGGCCTGTGCAAAACAGTCATGTTGCGAGGCCCATATATCTCAACTCCGATTGAATTGTGTGTCCTACTACCTATGGATTGAAAGCCCGAAAAGTCTAGTTTCTGGTGCACTTTTCGGATTGTAATTCCGATATTCCTAGAAAAGGTTATGACTGATTTAGTAACCAAAGGTTAGAGTTGGAGAGTCTACCGCCACCCAAACCGCCCTGCATGCACGTGTCTAGGGAGCGGTCCTAGGTAGTGGAAAATAGCAGAAGAATTCCGCTTGCTATGCAGCCACCGAGGCAACTTGCCTCCCAAGCGGTCGTGCATAATTTTGGCAATTTCAATTCCGAATTGTTCCAGAACTGTTCCAAAACTTCCCAAATCAAATTCTAATGACTCTAGAAGACTAATACATGTTTGGAAAACTTCCTAAACTCAAATTAGGAGCCAATCATCAAGAGAGGAAATCAAAGTTGGGAAAGGATTCTAATTCTTTGTTTTCTTCTACTTTCCCACTTTGTGGATTTCCTAAACCTAAGAAGAATTGGAGGTTCACAAGGAAAAGTCACCTATAAATACTTCATATTCGTTTCAATTAGAGGGAATCGAAAGGAGGTCCCAAGCCACCAAGGGGGCCATCCCCCATCACTCCACTACCATTGTTGCACTTGGAAGCTTGAAAAAGACATTCATGGGTTTTATCAACTCTTTCTCCTCTTCTTTTAATCTTTTCATGTGTAACTAACTCCATACTAGGAGATCGATGTGAACCTATGTAATGCTCATGTTATAATTCAAACTCCATATCTTTATTAATCAATTCGGATTTAGATTTGTTCAATTCATTATATGTCTTACTCTTGACTTGCATTAATCAAATGAAAACTAATCGATACTTGTCTAGGGTTTTGATCATTTATAAATTGAGATTGTGCTAGAGGAATTTAGGTTGTCTTAATTACTTTTCAATTGAATGAGTATGATTGTTCTCGACATAGGAATTAATGTGAGACAATTTTGGTTCAATAATTCTTGCACGTAATAGGTTCTTGGAGATGGCTTACACCTTTGACGAGAGTGAGTTGTGATTAAGAACACGTGGTTAAATCCCGAGGAATTAAGGTAATACCATATTTAAGATGAGAATGAACTCTGAATCTGGATTGAATCTATTTAATGGAATTATTTGATGCGAGACAATTTTGGTTCAATAATTCTTGCACGTAATGGGTTCTTGGTGATGGCTTACACCTTTGACGAAGGTGAGTTGTGATTAAGAACACGTGGTTAAATCCCGAGGAATTAAGGTAATACCATATTTAAGAGAAGAATTAACTCTGAATCTGGATTGTATCTATTTAATGGAATTATTTGATGAACATTGAGTATTGCATATGGGGAGCATCGGTTACCTAGTCCTCCATCTCTTGATCACATTCACCAATTCTTTGTTAAATTGCTTTCTTAGTTTAATTTAGTTCTAAATCAATCAATCAATCTCAAAACTCTTGGTTACTTTTAATTGCTTAGCTTTAATTAGGATTAGTTATAATTAATAAATCACTTTTCCTCATGAAAACAATCCTTACTTGTCACTGTACTTATCTCACGATTTGTGCACTTGCGAGTTATGGTTTTTATAACACGATTTTACACATCACATGTCCTAATTGGCTGCCTCTTTCCCTCTCTCTCTCTCTTCCTTTTAAATGTTTCCATTCCCTCCCATTTCATTCAAGAAGAAAAATTAGAATTTCCTAAGTACAGAATTTTCTTTCAACTTTTTCTCACCTTCCAAACACCATAACTTTCTCATACGAACTCAGAATTATGTGATTCAAGTTGGAGATTGTTCATAATCGAGTCCTCTACCTTTTCCAAGTAATTTGGCAGCTGTTTGATCAACTTTTCTAGTGATTGCACATAGAAAACCGAACTAGCTTTTGTGTTAGATGTTTTTCACATGTTCTAAGTTTAATTCATGTTTTTGCATCTAGATTACTTTACTTGTGTTCTCACATGTTTAGGTCTAGTTGTCCCATGGAATGTATTGATCACATGTTCTATGTTGTATTGCTTGTTTGCATCATTTGCATTCACATGATCACACTAGGAAGTCCTTGTGAAAGGCATAAAGTCTTGGTTAGAATGGGAGTCCGGATTGCCAAGCGAGAAGTCTTGTTTAGAGTTGGAATGACTCGAATAGGCAAGCAAGAAGTCATGGCTAGGATCGGGAAGGTCCGACTAGTTATGTAAGGGAGGCTCTCTAGAGGCATAAGTGTCTTGGATAGAGAGTTGGCTATATAATTGGTAGGCCTAGGTGTATGGATAGATATAGACTCCAATACAGCGGGATACACGGGATGTGTATGCACTCTTGAGGAATTTCTAATCTTCCATCGATGTTGGTTTAGTATGTTGTCCAATATATGATGGTTCCACATCATTGAGGGATTTCACACTTTCCAATAGGGTTGGGTAGACATAGACTCTATATAGGTTGGTGATCTAGGATTGGTCACTTTGTGGAGTTTCTAATTTACCATCCAATATATATAGTACCCAATGGTTGTAGTTCAACTCGTGGATGTTTCCTCCTTGGAGGTTTTACCACGTTAAAAAATCCCATGTGTTAATTCTTCCTATCTCTCTTTATTACTTGTATATATATGTTTGCTCTTTATCTTGTAGTACATTCATCACTTGTGAATTTTTGGAATCAAGATGTGTTAAGTTTTATTTGTAAAGGAATAAAGAAATGATCATTCTTATATTCTTTATTCTTTTGTATATTGTTACTTTGATGTATAGTTATAATTGTTAACACTTGTAATTCCTTAAACAATATCATAATACAAGTATTTTTTGTTGTTGAGATTTTTTGTATTTTATACCTCATACAACTCCTTATAAATGTAGACATTGTCTAAATGATCACATGATTTATATTGTCTATGTATGAATGTTTTTGGATTATGTGTTGTATGTAAAGCTACCTTAAGGGACAAACGAATGTTTGTTTCAAGGGATTGAAAAAGGTGTAAAAACCTATTCACCCCCCTAGGTATGCTTTAAGCAATTTTACTACGTTTGTATAATTTTCAAACTTCCAAGTGAATTTCTGCAATAGCGAGTCATTTAGCAATCCAAGATCTTTCATACCAAGACAACCCTATGAATAAGACTTACAACAACGATCCCAAGCAAACCGAACCAACTTAGTCTCTTCATAGGAACCAGTCCCCAAAAAGTTCCTCAACGTATGGTTAATCAGTGACAGTAAAGAAGAAGACCACTTGTAAATCATGAAAGAGTACAAAAATGAACCAATGATAACCGACTTGATCAGAGCAGCACAACCGGCCAGAGAGAGGGACTTGCCCTTCCATTTAGCTAATTTAGATAAGATCTTATCCGCAATATATTGTAACACCGCCTTTCGAGGCTTACCCCGAAACAAAGGGACTCCCAAATAAGAAAACGGAAGTTGTCCAATCCGCATACAAATTAGAGACTGCAAACTACCAATCCGAGAGGGGGAGACAGAAAAACCGAAATAAATCGAAGACTTACCCTAGTTAACCAACTAGCTTGAAATATCACCGTAATCCCCAAAAGCACCTATGATATGCTTCAGATTATTCTGTGTGCCTCTACAAAAGATCAGAACATCATCTGTCTAGAGCAAATGAGTTGGAGCCAAAAAAAACCCTTAGGGAAGAAATCTGCAAAATCTGAAAAGAACCCACTAACCTCATCAATAATCAACTAAAGAAGTCGTCTGTAATACCAAACAAAAGTGGAAAGAGCGGATCTCCTTGACGAACCCCTCTAGAGCAGCAGAAATATCCCTCTGGGACCCCATTTAATAGAACTAAAAGCCTAGACGAACGATGAATGTTGTCTATCCAATACACAAAAACAAAAGAAAACCCAAAAACCTGAAGCACTCTGCAAAGGAAAGAACAGTCCAAGGTGTCAAAAGCCTTGCGGATATCAATCTTCATGGCCAAGTTACCCCCGTAGCACTTCTTCTACAACACATTCACATAGTCAGAAGCCAAAGCAATATAATCCTCAATAGGCCGGTCTCGAATGAATCCGAACTGCTGAGGAGAAATAATCCTAACGGCAACCAGAGCTAAACGATCAGCCAAAATCTTCGAAGAAATTTTAAACGGAAAGTTACTAAGAACATAAAGTTACTAAGAACAATCGTTCAAAACTAATCAACCGAAATCGAGTCCCTAAGCTTCTGAAGAAGAATAATTAAGCTGAAATTGAGACCCGAGAAAATAACTTCAGTGATAAAAAAATAAAAATAAAAAAAACCTGAACAACGAGGACCACGTCACTACCTATAACATCCAAACATCTTTGATAAAATCTACTAGAAAACCCATCTGGCCCAGGGCAAAAGCAGAATTCATAGCAAAGACCGTATCATGAATATCATCTGCAGATGGAACGCTAGTCAAGAAAGCATTCTCTACGGCAGTTCCAAGGAAGGAATCACATCATCTACAATAGATAAATTTCTCCCAACTCGAGAAACAACCAAGGAAAAGAAGTCAGAATAATAACTAATGATATGATCCCTAATGATAGGTCGATCCTCCGACAGAACCCCACTAATCGAAAAGGCTAATATAGTGTTACGATACTGCCTACGTTTGATGGAGGCATGAAAGAAAGATGTCTTCTGATCCCCATCACGAAGCCACCTAACTCTAGACCGATCACGATAAAAGCACTCATGTTTGCGTAACAACACATCTAGCTCAGAATGAACACTCGCCTCGGCCATAAAAACATCATATGAGAAACCCCGGTTAAATAAATCCAACTAAATAGAATGAAGCTCCGCAAACTTCCCAGCAATGGTAGAGTTAAGATCCCTAAAAACCTCCCAATTCCAAGGCTTGAGAGCTTTCTTCAAGCTTCTTAGCTTATAGATAACAACATAATGAGGCCTACCCATAACAGGAGAGCTCCAAATCCTGCGAACAATAGCTATAAAATCAAGATGCTCTAACCACGTGCTCTGAAACTGAAATGGTCGATGACTAGAAACCTCAAAATTCGATAACCGAACCAACAACGGATAGTGATCAGTACAGATACGGGGAAAAGCGACACATGAAATTTCCCGCCAATAGGAAATGCAACCATTTGAAACAAAAACTCTATCTAATTGTCTCTTAACTCTATTGCAGTTACTGCGACCTCTAACCCAAGTGAATTGGGCACCTTGAGAATGAATGCCAACCATATCACAATCCTCAATCATCAACTAGAAATCCTCACAAGAACCACAGGCAGAAAAATGAGAACCCAAGCATCATGAGCACTAAGAACCGTATTAAAATCCCCAACAACAAACCAGGAAGAAGAAACCAAACTAACCATATCTCGAAGAGACTGCCAAAGAGACATATGAACAACTGTAGAAGTGCTCGCATAAACAAAAATGTAACAGTGCACCCTATAATCGATCGAGAGCAAAACAGTAAGATGTTAATCATGATAGTGAACTATCTCAGCCTCAAAAAATGAAGCACAAGTGAAAACCCAAATAGTCGGAATCAACCCACCCCTATCGTTCATGCCCACTAGACGAAGACCGAGCGAAGACCAGAAACCTGATGAGATAGAGGAAAAATCAACCATAGGCTCTGCAATATAAACTAAAATAGGTTTATGTAAATAACACAACTCTCTAAATACCCGCCTCGTAGGCTCGCCCCGGATCCCACGACAGTTCCAAAAGAGAACATTAATCATCAGAAACCGTCGAAGGAGCCCGGCATCCAGACTTTAAATAAGCCAACCTACGCTCCACCCTCAAAGCTCTCTGAGCAACCTCAGTATCAGCTAATTCACCCTCCTCCACCTGGGAAGCCTATAAAGAATCAGCAAATAGGCAAAGCTCTGCCTGAGATGCTGACCACGAACCCAAGCTCTAAAGCTGCACCCTAGGATCCACAACTAAAGAACAAGAAAAACCAGATCTATCTCATAAACTAATCTGATCAACATTGACATTCGGAGCTGAAGACATAACTGCCTCTTCAGATGATTGATTGCCAAAAACCTCATGAACCCTAACTTGCCGATAAACCGTATGACTAAGACGAGAAGATGACCTAGATAAAACGGTAAAGACCATAGGGTGAACCTGATTGACCACCTAAGAACCCTGAACAACAGTCCTCGAATCTTGCACCACCCCTACATCCGAACTAATAGAATTAATAGAATGATCAACAACCAAAAAAATAGAAACCAGAACTGAATCAGTGACCCCGTTATCAAATCTTGAACCATTGCTAATCTACACTGCCTAGGAAATTATTAGAAGAACCGAACTCGAAGCCACTTCTAAAATAGCTGAGACAGTAGACGAAGATGATAGAATATAAAAATAAAATAAAAATAAAATAAAATAAAATAAAAAGGGGTCTATGAGAGGTTTTTGATAGGTTTTGGAACCGTTTTGTGATTTCGAGCCTCTTCCGGTCAGATTCTGATCTTATATTCTTCATAAACATTGTAGATCGTGAAATTTCATATAACTTGGAATCAAGAATCTCATGATTTTGAGTTTTTTTTCACAGAGTTACAACAATTTCAAGTTTCTGCACTAGTTTATCTTTTATTTTACGGTAACACAGCCGTTTTGATTTTTTGGCCCTTTTTTCGGTAAGATTTAGTTCATTTGTCCTTCTTCAAGATTGTAGATTGTGATTTTTTATGCAATTTAGAATCAAGAACATTGTGATTTGGGGTTTACAGTACTGAGTTACTTCCGTTTCAAGATTTCTATTCTGGTTTGTTTTGTTTTTCGGAAAGATGAGGGAACCCTAGAAAAAAAAAAGTGATTAATGGTTACTGCTTCAGTAACCCGCTACAGTTCCATCAATGCTACAGTGTTTCTGCCAAAGCTACAGTACCGCTATAGTGTTTCAATCACTACTACAATTGCTACAATTGCTACAGTTGCTACAGTATTTTTGCTACAGTCTGCTACAGTGATTTATCTACAGTAATTCTGCTATAGTATATCAAGCTCTATGGATCATATGTTCATGGATGCCGCTTTGTCTCTATCATCTTCTGTAGGGATGTCTTCCACCTCGACTAGTCAAGTTGGTCTGACTACGGTGAATGGAGTGAATTCCTCTTCTCTGGTTGTTCCTCTCGCATCTGGTTGGGTGTTTTCATTGGTTGGTGAGCCGATTACTCCTCTGCCTAAGGGGGTGTTTTGGTTATTGTTTCAGATTCGGTTACAGTTCTCATACAGAGTTCAGCGTCTATAGTCCAGAGTGGTAACTCTTTTGCGGGTCTCATCAAATCTTCTTCTATTGAGACTTTACCGGTGCCATCAATTCCCTCTGAGAATAAGAGGGTATATTTCTATTCAAGTGGATCTGATTGCTTATCAGGCCCGTCTCGAGTTGTGTAAGAATGTTCTTACATGTCTTATATAGAGTTCGGGGCCTATAGTCCAGGGTGGTAAATTTTTTGTGGGTCTCTTCAAATCTTCTCCTATTGAGACTTTACTAGTGCCATCAGTTCCCTCTAAGAATAGGGTGTACGTTTCTATTCGAGTGGATCTGATTGCTTATCAGACCTGTCTCGAGTTATGTAAGAATGCTCTTATTGGTCGTGTGGTGCTTCCCAATGGTGAGGGCCTTAGAAGCTTATGGATCTTAAGGCAAGACGTAGCAAGCATTGGATGCTAAATTCTGATTGGCGACTTATATCTCTATGGAGAGGCTATTATTAGATTCTTTTGAAGTCTCCTGTTGAGATGAATCATGTTAAGGGGTTCGGTTTGGTTCATCTAAAGCCAAGTATTCTTCGCCAACTGCCTTAAGTCCCGGATTTTAACCCATCACTACAGAAGTCAGCAAATGCTCAGGTGTGGGTTAGGTTTTTTCATCTATCGTGGGAATACTAGCATCTGAAAATTATTTGACTTGGCTAGAGGGATTAGGGTGCCATTGCGATTGGACAAGGCTATTAGTGATGGGGATTTTGGTTATTATGCTAGAGTTCTAGTTGATATGGATGTTTCATCAGTGCTGCCTACTTCAGTGTTGCTGGAGAGGGATGAATTTCATAGTTCTTTTATAGCTGTTGAGTAAGAGAATCTCCCGGCTTTTTGCTCCACTTGCTCTTCTACAGGTCATTTGCCTAGTTCTTGTCGTTGGAACAAGTCTTCTAAGGTTCCTCTGACTAGTTTTACAAAATCGATCTAGGATATAGCGGGGGATTCTAGAGTTTTTGGGGATGATGGTTTTCAGCCTCTTAGGACCCTTTCCTCTAAATCAGTTTATTGCCCTGTTATTGCACCTCAAGAGGAGGTCCCGTTTTCCAATGTTTTCAGCTATTCACCAGGATGTAGGTGGTCATGATTCAATGGTTGTCCATACTTCAGTATGGTCTAATTTCATCTCGGGTTCCACTTTGTCTGCTGGTTTGGTTCTTTATTCGTATCCGTCTCCGTCTACTATCTTAGCTATTTCGGAAGTGGCTTTGAGTTCGATTCCTCTAATGATTTTCCAAGCATTGCAGATTAGCAAGGGTTCATGATTTGATGATGGGGTCACTGATTCAGTTCTAGTTTCTAGTTCTTCAGTTGTTGATCCTTTTATTAGTTCTGTCAGTTCGGCTGCATGGGTGGTGCATGATTCAAGGACTGTTGTTCAGGGTTCTTCGGTGGTCAATCAGGCTCGCCCTATGGTCTCTACCATTTTATCTAGGTCATATTCTCGTCCAGGTCATATGGCTCGTCAACAAGTTAAGGTTTATAAGGTTTCAGGCAATCAATCATCTGAAGAGGTAGTTGTGTCTTCAGCTCCAAATATCAATGTGGATCAGAGTAGTTTATGAGATGGATTTGGTTTTTCTTGTTCTTCGGTTGTGGATCCTAGGGTGCAGATTCAGAACTCGGGTCCATGGTCAGCTTCTCAGGCCGAGCTTCGCCTCATTGCAGATTCTTCATGGGCTTCCCAAGCTGATGTTGAGGTTGTAGAGAGCTTTGAGGGTTGAGCATAGGATGGCTTCTTATTAATTACTATAAGAAACTTATTAATTACTATATAAAAAAATTTTAAAAAATTTAAAAAATAAATAAATAAATATTATACACACTTATTAATTATACTCATATCTTCATCTACATTTCTTTATTAAAAAATAAATAATAAATAATAAATAATAAATAACAAATAATAAATAAATAACTTATGATAAACCCGAATTAAACTCTAATTTTATTTCGAGTTTTAAACTTTATCATTATCACATGAATATCATTTTGTGTTTTCGTGTTTTGTCTTTCTTTTATGTATAGTTATGAACTATATCAATAAACAAATAAATTTTTTAATGATAGCTACAAATATCAACAATTTTTTTTTTTAAAAGATAGAATTCTATATTGAAAATCTCTTAATCCCATATACGATTCCATATATCCCCTTTTATAAGGCTCCTACATTCGAAATATTTTCAAAAGTAAATTGGACCATCATTAAATATATCATGCATCTAAATAAATAGTATAAATCAGGGAAGGTAATCAGGTGGCGGATGCTCTCTCTAATCATGTTTTGGGTGTTCCTTCTTATTTATGGTGGTCCTCCACTCCCTCATTCTGTTCTCGATTAGCTGGTAATAATTGTATGAGTTGAGAATCCTTCAGGTTTTCCTAGTTTTGTTTTTTCTTGTTTAGCCTGCGTGACTTTGGGTTTTTTAGGGCTGTGTCCTCTGTTTTGCTGTTTTTTTTTTTTTTTTGGATTCTATTGTTTCTTTTTTCCTTTATTTATATATTTATAAATACTGCCTAGGGGTTTTTCAGCATATGATCTCTTGTAATACTCTTTCTTATGTTAGTCCAATTTCATCAAAAATAAATAAATAGTGTAAATTAAATCAATGAGGACATATAAATTAATTCAATGTCTGCGGACTGCAGTCATAAGAAAAAATGTATGATAACTGTCAAACAAATTACAATTAATTCTAATTGAAAAAAAATAATAATAAAAAATAAAAAATAAAAAATTGCAGTTAGAAGAAATGTAAAAAAATTTATAAATGGCTTCACCTGGGTTCGAACCTGACGTGATAACCAACTACACCACGAAACCTAGATAGTGCTTATTTTTATCTATTTCTATATAGAAAAGACAAAATCATGTGATGTGGGTAATTTATGTGCAAGAGTTTAATAGGTTAATACCTGCCACCTGGGATGAAAAAAAAAATGCCAAATTTAATTGAACGTTAATATAGTAATAAGTTAATAACAACCATCCAGAAAACATCACTGGAGCTAAAGAACAAATAGGAATGGTATTTTCCTTCCGGTTCCCAAAAATCTTCAAATCCCCATTTGTGAAAAAAAAAAAAAAAAAAAAAAATCATCCCCAAATGTGGGGTAGTGATGGGGATGGATATGAATTTCGTCCCCTAATGGAATTTCGTCCCCTAATGGAAATGGTGATGTGCTTTTTCTTAATGATGTTATTAACGGTATAATTTTATTTGTATTTTTATTGGATTTTTTTTTTATTTTGGCATGTTAAAAACATTAAACTTTTTCTTTGTTATTTTAGTTGAATTTTTAATATGTAATTTTTATTTAAATTTTTAATATCTAAGTCTTATTTAGCCAAACATTGTCAAACAAGAGAAACAGATGGAATGGAGGAAACGAGGGATGGAGGAAGAGAGGAACGAAGTCAGAAATTTATTTTCTAGGGTCAATATAGTAAAAAAAAAATATTATGAGCGGTCAATGTATAAAATTTAAAAGAAAATAAACATATTTTACAAATTAGAAGTGGTATATAGAAAATAATAATAATAATAAACCAAATATGCATGTGGCTATTATTATGTCTTGACCATCGGTCTAAACTATATTGAGGGTTCGTTTGTTTTTTCCACTTAAAACTTAATGGGTCTGAATTATAATTATTAAGTTGTTTTGTTTGTTTTTTTTAAGTAGTCAAACAACGTAAAAATACCAAAAAAACAACTTAAAATAAAAAGTAAAAAATTCTGACTTTTCACTTAATTGTAAATCACTAAATTGCATTAAATACAATCCAAAATCTTTTCTTCCAATACTATCCTCCATATATAACATATTTCCAATTTATCCATTATTATATATTGTATAGAAATCTTTATTTTAATATATTGCTTATTTTAAATAGCTTTAAAAAAAAAATACCCTAATCACTTCTCATATTGGTGTTTAACAGCAATACTTTATTATGATATATTATGGTGATGTATTTATATATTATTATTTTTAGAGTGTTCTATGTGAGTTTTTCTGTTGCCCTTTTTATTTTATTTAAAAAAAAAAAAAAAAAAAATCTTTTCTTTTCTTAGTAAAAATAAAGTTTGTTTATAATCGAAGAAGAAGATCATGATCATATGTGTTCATATAATAATTATTATTTTTGGATTGTTTTTATTATATAGTATATGTATAATTGTTTAACATGGGTATAGATGTAAAATTACTTCTTTTCAGACAAATTTATTTTAAAAAAACAAATATATTGACAGTATATTCAGATATGAGAAAAAAAAAAACAAAAAAAAACATGTCATTCAGATTCATGTTTCAGTCACTATTCAATCTTCAGTAAAATTCAGGACTATTCAGTCTTCATACAATAAAACAAACGACCCCTAATTCTAGGGACAAAATATTTACAATCTTTCTAATGAACCTCAATACCTCTTTCAATCAAGAAAGAAACCCAACATGGCAGAATTTTAAAATATAAGAGAAAAAATTGGACCCAAATTCTTTCAAATTTTCTATTATTTCCTTCCTTACTTTCTTTTTTTGAAAAAGATATAATTTCCTTTCCAATATCCATTTATATTGGCACTCCTTGTTATGGTTAATTTTTCTAAATTAGTCAATGATTTAAGAATGATATGAATCATACACCCTTCGATTTTATTACAATTATAAACGATTTGACATCAAATTCATCTGATTCAAATTAGATTCATTTAATCTTTTATGTCAAAATGGTAATAAATCACTATGTTACCTCTTTTGTCACCTAATTTTTAGAAAATTGATAGCAACATATAATCTTTAAAGATTTTATACCCAAAAACAAAAATTCTTAAACTAGAATACTCAATTATAAATACATCAAAAAATCAAATTGATGAAAAAAAAAAAAGTTAAACTTTGTTCTTACTTTTGAATATCCTCCATGGTGGTCATCAACAATATTAACAAAAATGTCGACCACAAAAAAACCAAAACAACCAAAGGCCGCTAGAAGATTGAAATCAAGAAACTTGAAGACAAAAACAGACTACAAGTGACCTTCTCGAAATGTCGGTATGGTCTCTTCAACAAGGCGATGGAGATCTCCATCTTGTGCAATGTGAAAGTTGGCATCATTGTCTTTTCTCCCAACGGGAAGATGCTTGTAATAGGTCACCCGGATTTCGACACCGTCCTGAACTGGTATCTCAACGGAGAGTCTCCTCCACCTGAAGTGTCCGTGAGCATCCCATGCTTGCAAGAACACAACAAGCAATACGAGAAGGCAATGAGAGAGTTAAAGAAGGAGAAGAGGAAAGGGAAGGCGATAGAAAAATAGAAAAAATCGAAGAAAATTAATAATAATAGAGGGTTTTGTTGGTGGGATGAGAGCATAGATAAAATGCGATTGGATGAGCTTGAAGAGTACGTGAAAGGGTTGATGAAGTTAAGGTTGATTGTGGTTTCGAGGATCGATGATATGATGATGACAAATCACTATTTGGATGCCTCCTGCAGCTGCATCGATGGCGGCTGTTGCTACTGGTCTTGACATAGTGTTGCCAATAAATAATAATGGTTTTGTTGTTGATGGGAATAGTAACAGTGTTTGTGGATTTTATGATCGGTTCACTCAACACCTTAGGATGTGAAAAAGAAGATGATTTATTGGTGGTAATAACTGATAAATGATTTTTAATTTCTTGTTTTAATGAATAATATTATTGTTTTGCTTCAGTTTATAATTATTTTTAGAGGGTTAATTGATGATTTTGTTATTATTTTATTGAGTGTGTATTTTATATTTAATTTTTATGCGTGGGGACTTTTGGGGATATCCACATTTTCCTAGTTTCCCCTAGTCTCCGATCTCTCATTTGATCTCCTTTTCTTATTTCTTCATTTTCATTTGATCTAAGCTTGTTATCTCGTTTGCCTATTTCCATTTGATTATGTTTGACGTGAAATTTAAAATGATTAAATAAATAAAAGTTGCAAACCAATTTAATCACTTAATGTAAAAAATAGTCTACTATGTAAATCGAGTATGAAATCTATGGATAGTGAAAAACTCGGGTACCCGATTGGGTCCGGTTAAAATGCGCATAAAAATGAGTAAAGCCCATCCAAAGTTTGTTTACTTGGGCTCTAAAAGCCCATTTAGAAGGATAATATATTATCTTAGGATGTGTGAGAATGCGTGTAGTCAAGTGCTCTTGGCTAAAAGCTTTTTTTTAAGCTAAAAAACCCCTTGTACCTTATTCTGTGAATTAATTTTTGGTATTCCAGAATCAATGGTTTTCATAACTAGGCAGTTTCCGGTATTCCTGTGCTGGTTTTTATTTTTTATTTTTTTTTTAAAACAGTCTAAAAGCTTTTTATGTGATGATATTTAAAAGAATCTTTTAGAAAAATAATAATGATATTGGACAATTTAGGAAAACCCATATTTATGATTTGACTTCTTTTTATTTTATGGGATCTGTTTCCTATTTTACTGAGATGGTTTTTTTTTTTTTTTTTTTTTATGTTTGTTTGTTTGTTTGTTTGTTGGATTAGTATCAGATTTAGGGCATGTTTACTAAGGAAATTAAGTTCCTAATTTTAGAATTCCAATCTTTACTAAATTTTTAGGGAATTAAGACCACTCTCAAATCAGTAATTAATTAAGTTACTGATGAAATGGGAACTTGACTCCTCATTGTGAAATTTCATGCAATTTGGAATCAAGAATCTTGTGATTTGGAGTTGTTTTCACAGAGTTACGTCAGTTTCTAGTTTCTGCACTGATTTATCATTTATTTTAGGCCTACACCGCCGTTTTGCTTTTTTGGCCCTCTTTCGGTAAAATTCAATTCATTTGTCCTTCTTCAAAATTGTAGATCGTGATTTTCTACGTAACCTAGAATCAAGAACTTTGTGATTTAGGGTTTGCGGCACTAAGTTACGTCCGTTTCAATATTTCTGTTTTGGTTTGTTTTTTCGAAAGATGAGGGAACCTTAGAAAAAAAGTGAATAGTGGTTGCTGCTACAGTAATTCCGTCGTTGCTACAGTATTATACTATAGTGTTCCGCCACTACTACAGTATTCCACCACTACTACAGTATTCCACCGCTGCTACAGTGTTTCCATTACAGTTTCGTCACTGCTATAGTGATTCGCTACTGTGTTTTTGCTACAGTTTGCTACAGTACTCTGCTATAGTGATTTCACTATAGTAATTCCCCTAAGTATATCGAGCTCTATGGATTCTATATGCATGGAGGCCACTTTGTCTATTTCATCTCCGGTAGCGGTGACTTCTACCTCGACTAATCAGGTTGGTCTGAGTACGGTGAGTGGAGTGAATTCCTCTTCTCGGGTTGTTTCTCTCGCATCTGGTGGGGTGTGTTCATTGGTTGGTGAGCCGATTACTCCTCAGCCTAAAGAGGGTGTTTCGGTTATTGTTCCGGATTCGGTTACAAGTCTCATACAGAGTTCAGTGCCTATAGTCCAGGGTGGTAAGTCTTTTACTGGTCTCTTCAAATCTTCTCCTATTGAGACTTTACCGGTGCCATCAGCTCCCTATAAGAAGGGGGTATATTTCTATTTGGGTGGATCTGATTGCTTATCAGGCCCGTCTCGAGTTGTGTAAGAATGCTCTTATTGGTCGTGTGGTGTTTTCCAGTGGTGAGCGGCATTGGAAGCTTGTGGATCTTAAGGCAAGACTTAGCAAGCATTGGATGCTAAATTCTGATTGGTGACTTATATCTCTAGAGAGAGGCTATTATCAGATTCTTTTGAAATCTCTTGCTGAGATAAATCATGTTTGGGGGTTCGGTTTGGTTCATCTAAATCCAGGTATTCTTCGCCAACAGCCTTGGATCCCGGATTCTAACCCATCTCTACAGAAGTCAACAAGCGCTCAAGTGTGGGTTAGGTTTTTTGATCTATCGTGGGAATACTAGCATCCAAAAATTATTTTTAACTTGGCAAGGGATTGGGGTGCCACTGCAGTTGAACAAGGCTATTAGTGATGGAGATTTTGGTCATTATGTTAGAGTTCTAGTTGATATGGATGTGTCATCAGTGCTGCATACTTCAGTGTTGCTGGAGAAGGATGAATTTCATAGTTCTTTTATAGTTGTTGAGTATGAGAATCTCTCAGCTTTTTGCTCCACTTGCTCTTCTACAGGTCATTTGCCTAGTTCTTGTCGTTAGAACAAGTTTACTAAGGTTCCTCTTACTAGTTCTACATAATCGACCCAGGATATAGCGAGGGATTCTAGAGTTTTTGGGGATGGTGGTTTTCAGCTTGTTTGGACACGTTCCTCTAAATCAGCTTATCGCCATGTTATTGCACCTCAAGAGGAGGTCCCGTTATCCAATCTTTTTTCAACTATTCACCAGGATATAAGTGGTTATGATTCAGTGGTTGTCCATACTTCAGTAAGGTCTAATTTGATCTCGGGTTCCACTTCATCCGCTGGTTTGGTTCTTTATTCAGATCCGTCTTCGTCTACTGTCTTAGCTATTTCGAAAGTGGCTTCAAGTTCGATTCCTCCAATGATTTCCCAAGCATTGCAGATTAGTAAGGGTTCAGGATTTGATGACGGGGTCACTGATTCAATTCTGGTTTCTAGTTCTTCGATTGTTGATCCTTCTATTAGTTTTGTCAGTTTGGTTGTAGGGGTGGTGCATGATTTGAGGGCTGTTGTTCAAGGTTCTTCGGTGGTCAATCAGGTTCGCCCTATGGTCTCTACCATTTTATCTAGGTCATCTTCTCGCCCGAGTCATACAGCTCGTCAACAAGTTATGGTTCATGAGGTTTTAGGCAATCAATCATCTAAGGAGGCAGTTATGCCTTCAGCTCCTAATGTTAATGTGGATCAGAGTAGTTTACGAGATGGATATAGTTTTTCTTATTCTTTGGTTGTGGATCCTAGGGTGCAGATACAGAGCTCGAGTCTGTAGTCAACATCTCAGGTCGAGCTTCGCCTTAATGTAGATTCTTCATGGGCTTCCCAAGTGGAGAAGGGTGAGTTAGTTGATGATGAGGTTGCTTAGAAAGCTATGAGGGTTTAGCGTAGGCTAGCTTCTTTAAATTTCGGATGCCGGGCTCCTTCGACGGTTTTTGATGATTAATGTTCTCTTTTAGAACTGTCATGGGATCCGGGGCAAGCCTACGAGGCAAGTACTTAGAGAGTTGTGTCGTTGACATAGACTTGCTTTGGTTTGTATTGCAGAGCATGTGGTTGATTTTTCCTCTATCTCTTCAGGTTTCTTGTCTTCATTCGATCTTCGTCTGGTAGGCATGAACGATAGGGGTGGGTTGATTCCGACTATTTGGGTTTTCACTTATGCTTCATTTCCTGAGGCTCAGATAGTTCACTATCATGATCAACATCTTACTCTTTCGCTCTCAATCGGTTCTTAGGTGCACTGGTACACTTTTGTTTATGCGAGCACTTCTATAGTGGTTCATAGGTCTCTTTGGCAATCTCTTCGAGATATGGTTAGTTTGGTTTCTTCTTCCTGGTTGGTTGTTGGGGATTTTAATGTGGTTCTGGGTGCTCATAACGCTTTGGGTTCTCGTTCTTCTACCTGTGGTTCTAACTTTATATCATTTTGATTCCTTAGTTTAAGTAAATACTAGAAATATAATAAATTTGATTCCATTTCTGATTCTGAAATTGTTAGTAAACATCGGAATGAAATTTAGAAACTTAATTTCGATTCCCCTTCATTCCGTTTCGAATGGACCTTGATTTCGATTCCCTCCATTCTTGATTAGTAATTGCGCCCTTAGTTAGTTTATTATAATTTACAATAATTTCATTCATATCTTTTTTCTAAAAAATATATATATAATTATATAAATATATTAAAAAAAATAATAAAAAAAAAAAACTATTGTTTGTTAGTAATTAGGGAATGATTGGACCTCACTAGTATCTACAAATTCTTGTAAGTGTACAAAACATTAGGATCTTTCATCCACCTTCCTAACCACAAACAACTACCTTTCTAAAGTCTAAACTCCATATTGTATACACCTTTTGAATTTTCCCCATTAAAAAATAGAAAAAAAAAAAATCAATTTGAAGAATTAACGGGTTCAGGTTGGTAATCAGGATCAATTTGTTTAACCCGTTTAAATAAACGGAGTCAAGTCGGAGGATCTGGATCCTCTCCTCTCCTTGAGTGTCCTCATCTTTATAATCTATTGTCACATGTCTAATATTGCAAATAAATGGTATGGATTATTTTATTATTTATATGTCTTTACACTACAAAAAAGTTAGAATTAATTCAGACCGTTGATTTGGGTGAAGACAAGATGGGGTGAGGAGGGGATTTAAATCCCATGTCGGATTTCATTAATGGATTGACAATTTTAAATTTGGAGATATAATTGAAGGGTAATACTATACAACCAAAAAAATTAACCCAAATGATGTATCAATTAAGTTGTCATCACCATACAAATTTTGATATGATGTGGTGAATGACATAGTAAACACAAATCACTTGCAATATCATTTGTGTTGGTTTTTGAGCTAATTTTATAGATCGTCTAGCATAAATGATAATTAAAATAGAATTTGTGGAAGTTAATGTATTAAACGGGTCGTGGGTCAACCAGTTTAACTAATCAAGTAATGTCAGGTTGAGCCTAACCCGACCCTCAAACCACAGGCCGATTCGAGGAGGGCTGGCTGGTAGGGGCCATGGTCCCCAGAAACAAAATAAAATGTTAAAAATCTCTTTAAAACAGTATATAGTAATATACTAATATATAAGTTTGTAAATTTTTGCTTTGATCCCCTAAAATATTGTAATTTACTACATTGACCCCCACATAAGATTTCCTGACTCTGCCCTTACCTCGAACCCACATTGCCAACTTTAGGTATTGTCTATTTTAACCAAGATTAATTTTTCTTTCTAAAATTTGAAGATCATGATTAGTTTGAAGAATTGTGCTCTTCAAGATAAATATATTAAAACACTAAAGAATCAAATACAGACAA
Source organism: Acer negundo (assembly GCA_035582765.1). Classification (NCBI taxonomy): domain Eukaryota; kingdom Viridiplantae; phylum Streptophyta; class Magnoliopsida; order Sapindales; family Sapindaceae; genus Acer; species Acer negundo. Next base: position 11,079,976 of record CM069236.1, on the reverse strand, counting down.
GTAGAGGTGATCGCGATTCGGTTTGAACCGAATAGCACATTGTTTCAACCTAAATCGGAACCATTCGGTTCACCGGTTTCAAAAATCGTGCACGAACCAATGGTTCCAAACCGGCGGTTCTCAACCGGTTTGGAACCAACGATTCATGCATTAAATAATTTTTTTTTTATAAAACCAACCGTTGGGCTTGGGAGTTGGGCCACAACTTGTGACAGGCCTATAGATTGTTTGTGACCACCCAAGCCCAAACCCAACTATTTTCTGTTGCATGTAGAGGTGGCCGCGGTTCGGTTTCGGTTCGGTTTCGGTTTGAAACCGGCGGTTTCGGTTTGGAGATCCACTAAAACCGAAACCGAAACCGTGGCTCACGGTTTGGAGGCGGTTTGGAACCGTCGGTTTTTCGGTTTCGGTTTCGGTTTCGGTTTTGGACGGTTTCGGTTTCGGTTTTGGACGGTTTCGGTTTCGGTTTTGGACGGTTTCGGTTTCGGTTCGTTTTTATTTTTATTTTTTATTTTTTTTATTTTTCAACTTTTTTTCCAAGTGAGATAAATCATAAAAATTGGTTGTAAATATAAAATCTTGCCAAAAAATAATTACAATTGAACAAAGTTTAAAATAAATAAAAAATAATTACAAACATTTTCATTGAAGTACTTAAGTATTTAACAATGTTTAAAAGAAAAGAAATTCACTTTTATTAATAAATACAACTTTACAATTTCACAAAAAAAAATAAAAAATAAAAAATAAATAAGAGATTGGCCTTGAAGGCTCAATTCAAAGAAACAATATTACAAAGTAACAAAGTTAAAATTTCAAAAAAACAAAAAAAAAAAAAAAAAAAAAAACCGGCCTTGCACTTAATTTTTACTACAATTAAGTTGCCTACGTATCCTCCACCAATGTAGAGGAATCAAAGGCCACGTAGTTCTTTTACCTTTAATAAGTTGCTCAGTGTTGGAGTTTGGAAGTTTGAACGGAATCTAGTCGCTTCCTTCCGTACCGGTGGTTTGGTCATCTTCAAAGAAGTCGTTCACTATCTCCGGCTGAAGTTCTTGTTGTCTGTATTTTGCCTTTGTCCAATCATCAACACAGGCCTGCATTTCAAGTGATTGTGGAGACATAACCGACCGTCTTGGTTCCAAAATATTTCCACCTGCACTAAATTCTTGTTCCACAGCAACGGTAGAAACCGGTGTTCCAAGAATTTGTTTGGCAATAATAGCCAAAATTGGATAATCTTGTTGATGAGTCTTCCACCAAACCTGGAGACTAAATTTTTCTTCTAAAAATTCATGAGTGTCTTCTAAATACCGGTCAAGCTCAGAGACAGATGAGGATGAAGATGTTCTTAATTTTTTGGCTCTTTGGGAAAACAGTCGATCCCCTAAACCCTTTAATTGGAATTTTGTGGAAGTACTAGTACCACCAGATGTGGATGGGGGTTGTGAAACAGGCAAGTTCAAAGACGGACCATACATTGTAAGATATTCATCGTATAATTCATAAAGCAAAGTCTTAACGGAATCACAATAATGAAGAACATCAATTTCTAATCCTAAACATTTGTAATAATGAGTCAAATAATCCTGTAAACTTTCTAATTTAAAACGTGGATCAAAACACGGTGCAAGCAAATAAATATTTGGAATCTCCCCATAATAATTTAGCCATTTTGTTTTCATAGCTGCAACACATGGACTCAATTGAATATCGAATTCACAGTCACTAAATGCACCAGCAATATTAACACTTTGAATAAGAAATAAATGAGTAGTGGGATAGTAAACACCAGATAAAGCATTGGTAGCATCATTAAAAACACGTAGCAATTCAAGAATTTTTATACATGCATTCCAATGGTTCAATTGAAGAGAAATTGAAGGAACGTTATAAGTAATAAAAGAAACTAATAATTCCTTATATTCAACACTTTCATTAAGCAGCTTATAAGTAGAATTCCAACGAGTGGTAATATCTCTAGAAAATTTTTGGGACGCATATTATTCTGAGAGCAATATTTTAACCATTGTTTCTGGATTTTGTTATGCCTCCAAATATAATTAATACTATCTCTAATTGGTCTAATAAAAGCAGAAAGCTCTGTTAATCCAGCTTGAACACACAAATTTAAAACATGACATGCACATCTTTGATGAAATAATTTACCCCCAAAATAGGGATTGCACAAATCTTGTAACATAGGAATAGATGCGGTATTACTTGCAGCATTATCAAAGCCAATAGCAAAAATTTTGTTTAGGATATTATACTCTTGAAAAATGATTTTAAGGAGTTGAAAAATATTTTGAACTGAATGTGAGTCATCGAAAACACGAAATGCAAGAATTCTTTTTTGCATGTCCCAGTCATTGTCCATATAATGACATGTGACACCCAAATATGAATGACTACCATAATTGTCGCTCCATATGTCGGCACATATGGAAACGCGACCTTGAAATTGATAAAAAAAGATTTCAATATGTTTTTTTCTTTTTTGAAAATGGCATTTAGTGTACGTGTGAGAGTGAATCTAGGAACACGTTGCATTGCAGGATTTAATGCATTTTGACAATAATTAACAAAACCTACTTTCTCACCAAAACCAAAAGGTAAGTGTTCTACTGCAACCATTAATGCTAATTCTTCCCTATTTTTTTCAGACGTATAATGAAATAATTGATTACCAGAGGTTGCGTACCTAGCAATTTGGGCTTGGTTGTTGGATTTCTCAAATTCGGACAGGTGACTTCTTTTGATATGAGCCCGGTACGTGCCATATCCAAAGGATTTGGCAGTCTTGTATGATTTGGAGCAGTAATTGCACTGTATATGGAAAAATCCACCATCTAACTCCGTTTTCTTCATATGCACCCTGAAGAGGATGGACTTCATCTGCTTTTCTTCACCTTCACCTGCAAAAAAATAATTTGAAGGGGGTGGGGGGTTAGATAGATTTTCATTAGTATTTGTGGTATTGGGATCGTGGTTGAGTCCGTCGAATTCGGGAATTATTAGAGGAGGATTAGGACTAGAAGGGTGATCGGATCCAAATTGGTCTTGAAGGAACTCGTGGTATGATCGGTCGTAATTAACATCACCGCCAACGTGTTCCAACAAGTTGTGCATTGGACACTTTTCTTTGTTCAAATTTCTTGAACTATTTCCCCCACTAGCCATTGAAAAATTAATAATACAAAAAATATTGATATATGTAAAGAAAATATTGTTGAAATAATAGTGGTAAACAAGTAAAAAAAAAATAGAAGATTGTAAAAAAAATATATTGTTGGAATAATAGTGGTAACAATGTAACACTTTCAAAAAAAAATAGATGTTTGAAATAAAATATTGTTGAAATAATAGTGGTAAACAAGTAAAAAAAAATAGAAGATTGTAAAAAAAAAAATATTGTTGGAATAATAGTGGTAACAATGTAAAACTTTCAAAAAAAAAATAGATGTTTGAAAAAAAATATTGTTGAAATAATAGTGATGAAAACAAATATTTTAATAGTAAAAAATAAAAGAAATAAATATTGTTAATCAATTTGATGATTGAAAAAATAGAAAATAGTAAAAACTAAAAAATACAAGAAAGAATTTATATGTGAAATGAAAATTAAATAAAATTGTAGATTGTAAAGAGAATTGAGAATTTGAGATTGAGAGAGATTGAGAGAGATTGAGAGAAGTTGAGAGATTGAGAGTGGTGTGAAGAATAATGAAGTGTGGGGGGTATTTATAGGATTATAGAGAGGGGTATGTTTGCAATTAGGAAAATTTTAGGGGTTTAAAAATTAAAAAAACAGTGGCCGTTGGCCAACGGTCACCAAGCTGCAGGTGCCGTTGGCCAACGGCACCTTATATTTTTTTCAAAATTTCTGCCACGTGTCACACGGTCATTGGGCGAAATTTTTTTTTTTTTTTTTTTTAAACCGGCGGTTTAACCGTTTCGGTTTGGTTCAACGGTAATTTTTTCAAACCGTATGCCACGTGTCATCTTCTGATTCGTCCGTAATTAATTTTTTTTTTTAAACCGGCGGTTTAACCATGGTTAAAACCGCCGGTTTGAACCGGTTTTTTTCCCCCTCAAACCGAAACCGTAACCGGTTCGACCGGTTTCCGGCCGGTTTTGGAACCGCCGGTTCCGGTTCCGGTTTTGTTGCGGTTTTTGGCTGTCCGGTTTCGGTTAAACCGCGGACAAAACCGTCGGTTTAACCGAACCGCGGCCACCTCTAGTTGCATGCAATGACAGCATTTTTAATTATTATTTTTTAAAACAAGCTGTTGGCCCACAATGGCCCAATGGTCACAATTGTGACCGTTTGTGACTGTTGGGCAACAGTGGCCCAACGGTTGCAATTATACGCATATATATAAAGTAAGTCTCTCATGAGGGATCCTTTATTTTAATTTCGGTAAGAACCATGACGAAAACATATTGATTTTAATGAATTTTAATCTGAATTTTTTTGTGGATGATGAGTTCAATGAAATCTATATATGAACAAAATTTGAAAATTTTCCAAGCATTATAACTATTTATCCAAATTTTGTTAAATATGAAGAAGTCGAAAAATAAGAGAAAAATAAGAAAATTTAAGAAAAATAGTTATAGTATTCGAAAAATACTCAAATTTTGTTCATAGGTAGATTTCAATGAATTAATCATCCACTAAAAATTCAGATCAAAATTCATTAAAATCGATGTGTTTTCATCATGGCCCTTACCGAAATTCTTGTAGCATTTTTTCAAGAATCTCAATTTCAACCGTATTCTCTTGAGTTCAATCGCTCTCATCATACGAAAGAAAAGGTAATGCCGGGTAAAAATCCATGATGACTCACCATGGAAAGGAGTCGTTAAAGAAAGTAAGACGGTGGATCTCCGAAATGAGTAGCGAGTAATAAAATTCAAAAGCTAAACACAAAAGCCCTAAAGATCAATGTGGCTTAAAGAAAGAAAAGCAAAGAAGAGTCTTCTAGGTAGGAGATAAAAGAAATAGAGGAAAAGGAATCAGAACAGGAACCTTCAAATGAAGCATGCAAGCATTTAAATAGCAGAGAAAGGAGGCTTCAAAAATTAAACCCTAAATGCTGTCAGGAGGGGCAAAAGCGGGGAAAATATAAGGGCGTGGGTAGTGACGTGAGCGGTCGCGTTAGGCCACGTGATCCAAAAATGACATCTGACACACCAATTAATACGATGATATGTGTCACCGGGAAAAGATTTGTGAGCTTGTAAAACATCGCCAAGAGATTAGACAACGAAGAATGTCGTAATTAATGCATTAATGAGGAAAACAACCGTGGAATTTTTAAATATCCCTCGCCGAATGCGTAACAAACATGAATTAACTCGGGCGTACACCGAGCACTAAGCGAACTAAGCACTCGACTCATGTATTTAAGGCGGTATTGTTATATGTGAATTTCCGTTGAATATTAACACATCATCACATTAACAAAAGAATCAAAGGAGTGTCGCGTCAGCAAAATCCGATTAAAAGTTCACTGCCCAAGTCAAGAATTCTCATCGAGCGAATGAGCAAGCAACTCAAAAGAAACCTTTAGAAGGATAGCTCGGACGGAAGAGAGTCTTGTCAAGAGTTCTAGCCAGCCGAGTGGCCCTCTCGGAAAAGGTCATTAGCTCAAATCGGGGCTCAGCGAGTCATTTACACCGAGTGGGCCAAAGAAGAATTCTCACCTAAGATTGAGGGTCAACAATCACACAACAATCAGGAGTGAATCACCCGGAATCAGAGCTCAAATCAAGCACGATTGTCAACTACGCTAAATCCGGGATAAACACCAGGTTAGGACATGATTGAAATAATCACAAAGACTCAAATGGAAAGAATCATACAAGGAATCTTCAAATCCGCTCACTACTACAAAAATGTTAAAAGACATTGGTGCTTTACATCGGTTTTTGGGCAAACCGATATTAAAAAAAAAAAACGTTTAGACATCGGTTTTTATATGAACTGATGTCTTAAATAATGCGGTTTGAAAAGACAATGGTTTTTAGGTAAACCGATATTTAAAAAGAAAACGTTTAGACATCGGTTCAGACATCGGTTTTTATATGAACCGATGTCTTAAATTTTGCGGTTTGAAAAGACAACGGATTCTAGTAACCGATATTAAAAAAAAAAAAACGTTTAGACATCGGTTTTTATATGAACCGATGTCTTAAATATGGCAGTTTGAAAAGACAATGGTTTTTGGGAAAACCGATATTTAAAAAAAAAAAAAAAACACGTTTAGACATCAGTTTTTATATGAACCGATGTTTTAAATATTACAGTTTGCAAAGACAAAGGATTTTGGGCAAACCGGTATGGATTTATTTATAATAAGATATCGGTTTTTTGGCAAATCGATATTGGATAAGTAAAATTTTAAATTTAATAAATTTACTTTTAAATCATTTAATTTTAAAAAATTCAAAATTTTTTTTTAAATGTTTATTTATTTTTGCACCCTCTTATTTCATACTAAGAGACACGGTAATAATTCAATTACTCATATAAATTAGGAATCCGAGTCTTACATTTGTTCATTAAATTGTAAGATGCATATAGAGAAATATCTCCAATGTAGTGAGAGTTGTATTCCAAATCATGTATATTACAATTGATGTAACCTGTCTCCTATAGAGTATATATAGACCCATAACTCGACTATATGTGTTTAAAAAAATTATAATTTTATTAAAAGTTCCAATAAATATTTTTTTAATATATGTCTGTCGTAGAAATTAGAATTTTGATTAGTTGAATAAATTTAAATTTATCTAATAAGTTTTTTTTTGTTTTTATTTTTTTTATTTTCAACAACTCATATAGATTATATATAAATATTGTGCAATTGTTAACAAATCAACTCTTGTAGTCAAGTGGTAAAGGCTTACAACTTTTCATTTGAGGTTTCAAGTTCAATTCCTCATAATAACAAATCAGAAGTAGGGCAGTGGTGGCTTGATCCGAGGTCGGTGGCCAAACGGTGGATTAGTTTTTGTAATACATTAGTTAGACATCATCGGTTTTATATATAATCAATGTGTTTTTAAAATTATTTACATCGGTTAAAAACCGATGTTGTTGCATGTAATTTTTATATATCACTCAAATAGACATCGGTTATAAAATTTTGAAAAACCGATGTCTTCCATGTAAAATAACAGATTTTTTTTGCATTTTTTATAGTAGTGGCTCCTTGAATATCAAGTATAGGTTGACACAATACATGTATAAATAGTGGACATTCTTATACGAAAGGAGAGAGATAGTTTTAAGTAAGAGAAACCCTGTAAAACACCATTTTTTTTAATAGTGAAGCTTTAGTCGAAATCGGCAACTGTGGTTTTTTCCCTCAAAGCAAGTGTTTTCCACGTAAATCTTTCTTGCATTCGCGTTTTGTCGTACTTTCCAATATATCCAAATTTCGCCCACCCCCCAGCGGGGGGCGAATTGATCATAATCCCAGTTGACGAAAAATCATCGCCAGTTGACGAAAAATCACCGTGAGCATAATTAAAGATTGACAGATAATTGAGGCATATAAGATTAATTTTTGTAACACATTAGTTAGACGTCATCGGTTTTATATATAACCAATGTGTTTTTAAAATCATTTACATCAGTTAAAAACTGATGTTGTTGCATGTAATTTTTCTATATCACTCAAATAGACATCGGTTATAAAAGTTTGAAAAACCGATGTCTTCCATGTAAAATAACAGATTTCTTTTGCATTTTTTATAGTAGTGGCTCCTAGAATATCAAGTATAGGTTGACACAATACATGTATAAATAGTGGACATTCTTATACGAAAGGAGAGAGATAGTTTTAAGTAAGAGAAACCCTGTAAAACACCATTTTTTTAATAGTGAACCTTTAGCCGAAATCGGTAACTGTGGTTTTTTCCCTCAAAGCAAGTGTTTTCCACGTAAATCTTTCTTGCATTCACGTTTTGTCGTACTTTCCAATATATCCAAATTCCGCCCACACGCCCCCCCCCCCCCGGGAATTGATCATAATCCCAGTTGACGAAAAATCACCGCCAGTTGACGAAAAATCACCGTGAGCATAATTAAAGATTGACAGATAGTTGAGGCATATAAGATACCTCTTGAGTCTTGAACTCTTGATGGAGGAGGTCACTACCACCTAGACCTGGCAAGGTTCCGGTTCTGGTTCCAACCATGGAACCGGACCGAAATCGGAACCGAAAAAACCGAAACCGAAACCGAAACTGGTTTTTCGGTTCCTGTTCTAATTTTTTCGAAACCGGGCGGTTCGAACCGGAATGGAACCGGCGGTTCCAGTTCGGTTCGAACCACCCAATTCCATTTTTTTTTTATTAATTTTTTTTACTTTACAAAATATTACATTTTATTTATAAAAAAATAAATTGTTAGAGTGGACATTGTAAAGTATTGAGCCATGGCCCATAACCCTTGTCTAAACAATTATGTGTTCCATTCCCTTCTCCTCCTTTTTATATAGGTTAAACATCTCATTCACTTCTCTATTTTTCCAATGTGGGATTTGAGATGAATGATAAGAAGTCATATTATGCATTTTTAACAAATATTTCAATTATTTCTTTTTGTGTTAGATTCGAATTATACCACAATATTGAATATTGTAATAGTTAAAAAAAAAAAGTTAATGATTCCAATAGGTTATTAATACATGAAATTAGTTAATGATGTATCAAAAAAAAAAAAAAATCAGTTAATGACTTTTTGCTTTTTATCCCACATCCCACATTGGAAAAATAGAGAAGTGAATGAGATGTCTAACCTATAAAAAAAAGGAGGAGAAGGGAATTGAAAACATAATTACTTGGACAAGGGTTATGGGTCATGGCTCAATACTCTACAATGTTCTTTCTAACATTTTATTTTTTTTATAAATAAAATGTAATATTTTGTAAAATAAAAAAAAATAAAAAAAATTTGGCCCGGTTCAGAACCGCTGATTCGGTCGGAATCAAAACCGGAACTGGTTCTGGTTCCGGTTTCGATTCCAATTCCATCTAAACCGAAAACTGGAACCAAAACCGAAACCAAACCGGAACCTTGCCACCTCTACTACCGCCTCCCAACACAAATTCTACTGGAGGAGGTGCTCCCCGCGCGTAATTCGTTATGTCTAGAATAAATGTTTACTAACGTAGACCACTTATCTGACATTTGATACAAGGTCCCAATTTTAACATACAAACAGTTAGAAAATTTTAACATATACATAATCCTTATCTTTGACATAATTAAATTTGAGAAATTTTACTTAAAGAATGTCTATATATAATTATTAATTGTTTTTTATTTTTAAATAAAAAGTTATTTCAAAAAACCTTGCCAGATCCCGTAATTAAACTTATATGCTTTAATAGTGGATCCAGCCTGAAGGAATCGGTTGAGTAAAAATACTAGGTCATCTTTGTATATTCATTATTTTTCGTTTTTAAAAGAGAAAATTATTTACATTTGAATTAATCTAATGTTATTTTTTCCATTAAATCCAAAAAGATTGCTGAATAAAATAATTATCACTATCTCAAAGAGAGAAGTTATGAGAGCATCTCCAATGTTATTATAATTTTGGTAAAATTTATTGCTATATATGATTAGTGCTAGCAAAAGGGGTCGGGTTTCGATGGGCCGCCCGCACTGGCCCGTTTCATTAGTCGACCCAGCCCACTAGCTTAAAAGGCCAGGCCCAAGCCTGTTAAGCTAGCGGTCCAAGCTGGGCCTAGTTGGTGAAGTACCGGGCCGAGCCCGGTAGGACCAACCAGGCCCGCTGGCCCTAAATAAAATTGCAAAAAAAAAAAATTATGGTAGGCCCTAAGAAAAAAATTTCAAAATTTATTTATTTTTTTCAAAATTTGAATTGAGGGGTGGCTTTTGCATAAAAATAATATTGTATAATATTGTATAAAAAAAATGTTTAAAAAAAAAATTCAAAACCGGTTGAGCTTGGCCCGTTGAGGCCTTAACACGGCCGACCCGGCCTGTCTTAGCACAGCCTTAGGCCTAGGCCGGGCCCACCCTTCCCCCTACGGCCCGACCTATTTCCCTAACAGGTCGGCCCACCCTGGCCCATTACACAAAATGGGCCTAATGGGCCCGGGGCCAACAGGCCGGGCTGCCCTGTTTTGCCACCACTACATATGATAGAATAATAATGTGGTAAAAAAAACAAAATTGTCATTGCAATTAGAGCATCTCAAATATTATGCTAAATTATTGTGTCAATGCTAAAATTTAGCACAGGATGCATAAATCATCCTCCAATGCAATGTCAAATGATGTGCCAAATTTGGCATATGTTATATTGCGTGCAACACAATATAGCATATGTCAAATTTGGCAAAGCAATAAATGCTCATTTTTTAATTACAAAAATACAATTATATATATTTTTAATGAAATAATGAATGCATAAATAGAACTTTACATTGGAACATTAAAAGAAATAATAAATGTATTAATAGAAAATGTTTACTTTAATAATTTTAATTAATAAAATAATAAAAATAACATTTTAAATAGAATTGTGTATTGGAGCACAGTATTAAATTGATGTGCCAAATATAGCATTTTACTCTTTTTTGTGTCAAATTTAGCATTGACATTGACATATGCACCGGAGATAATCAATGTTCTTATCTAACCTAAATATGGAGTATATATGGCAAATGATAAATTTTTTGAGATTGTGCAGATGCTAAATTCTCCAAGATATTATAGTTAGCGTTTTTCATTATTTCTCATCAAAATAATTACAACCATTTATTGCTTACTTAAATTTTTTAACTGTAAAATAAAAGGGGGAAGGGAGCGAGAAAAATGTTTTGATGTGATTGGTTATAAAATAAATACATATTTCTTTTAATTAATTGAATTGGAGATGGGTATATATTTACTTTTTTTTTTTTTCCCCAAATACATGGATCCAAATTTAAGATAAATGTTGATATGTCGTTAATGAGAAATTCAAAATTGCATAATTGTATATATATATATATATATATATATATTGGACAAACCTGTTGAATTGCATAATAATATTAGAGATGCTATGATCTATAATTAATTATCCATGTAAGGTTTTTTTTTTTTTTTTTGAATTAATGTTATTAGACTTATTTAATAACCTCATATTTAATACATAAGTATGAATTGATAGAGAAGAATCATTTTTGGGGGTTTTTACAATTTGGTCTCAATCTAATTGGGAAAAGACATTTTTTTACTTACTAATTGATATTTCAACAAATTGGTTCTAATATAATTGGGAGAAGAACCATTTTTTTTTTTTTTTGATAAGGTTTGTTGAGGATCGGAAAAAACCTCATCCCAACATTTTATTAAGAAAAAAAGAAAGAGAACAAAAGAGAACAGAAAACAAAAAAAGAAAACAGGTCAACAGAACTGAAAAGAAGGTCTGCTACAAAAATCATTGAAAGTAAGAGGGTTGCAATAATTCAGAGCGGTCCACCACCATGTAGGAGAGACGATACTAGGGCTTCTAGATGCTAAACTATCTGCAACTTGGTTACCTTCCCGATAAATATGAGAGACAGCAAAATTCATTTGAGAGATTAAGCTCAAACACATATCCCAAGCGTGGCGCCAATGCTAAGGAACCTTACGAGACCTAGAACGAAGGATATTTACTACAAAAGTTGAATCCCTCTCTAACCATAACCAACGCCAACCAAAAGTTCAAGCATAATCAATAGCGTGTACGACAAAATCCAATTCATCCTCAAAAGCAAAACAGACACCAAAAGGAATAACAAAACAACCTTTAACAAAACCTTTGCATGTGCGAAAAACCCCTGCACAACCAGCAAGACCGGGACTACCAAAAGCAGCCCCATCCGTGTTAACCTTTAGACAGCCCGGCAGAGGAGGGCGCCAATTAACCTCTAAAATGTGAGGAGCCTTAAGGATGACCAGAGACATGAAGCCATTGAAGAGTCTGAAGCTCATCCACTAAATTCCTCATAATGCCAGACTGGAGAGAGTTTGCCTCGTGAACGGATTGCCAAATCAAGGAAAGAGCATCAGCAAAAACAGGCTTGCCACCTTCAAAGGTAGCTTGGTTCTGGAGGAACTACACAACCGTCAGAGAGCACTCAGTTGAGTGCTAAAGACAACCCTCATTGCCTCATGCCGAAGATCCAAACAAGTACCATCCAACATAAGCTTATGACCAAAAGTAGAGGAAACAACATCTCACAACCCACGAACAAAAGGACAGTCAAGAAATAGATGCCCTAAGTCTTCATCTGTAGCACAACAAAACCGATAACCGATAACGAAATGGAGAAATATAACCTCTATCACGCAACGCAATGTCCGTAGGAGTCTTACCATGAAACAAACGCCAATTGAGGACAGAGCAAGAAGGAGGAATAAAAGATGCCAAAATCTGCTTACCCCAAAAAACAGAACTTCTAACCTCAGAAAGAAATCATAAGCAGATTTACAAGAAACAATACCATCCAAGGAACAGGTCCAAACTAATGAGTCTGGGTAAGTGCTTACCACCACCTTCTCAATCTCAGAAGCAACATCCAGGTGAGAAGCTTGAAAAGAAGCAAGAATATCCTAACCCCGTGGCATCTGAGTAAATATCGCCGACAACCGAATCCAATGGAGGTTATAATGAAGACCTATCCTCAACTAGGTAAATCAACGGATCTCCCAACCAGTTATCCGTCCAAAAACGAACATTAGAGTGACGACCAACCAACCACCTAGACTCAATCATCAGGGGAGTATAATACAATTTTAGACCTGGCCAAACAGAAGAAACAACATACCACGTTCTAGGTATGTGATCCTAGGTGAAAACCGAGCTAGGAGATATGTGAAAACGAAGGACTCCTTAGTCAACATCCTCCAAGTGAACTTCTTAAGCATGACCTTGTTAAGAATACCAAGGTTTTTAAGACCAATACAACCACTATCCTTAGGCCTGAAGCAAGATTTCCAAGCAACTTAGACAGATTTACGACCATCGATCGAACCAGTACAAAAAAAATTCAGGATAGAAGCATTTAAATCTCTCAAAAGAGAAGAAGGCCAACAATAAACCTGAAATGAATGCAGGAAGGAACCTATAATCACTGAATTAATAAAACATAACCTACCTGCCGTTGAAAGAGAGAAACTCTTTCACGATTCCAATTTACTTTTAATTTTATCAGCCCAAGGAATCAGCCATCGATGTTTAGATGCACCAGTGAAAAGAGGGACCCCTAGATAAGTCATTGAATCACCGCCCTTATGCATCCTAGACATTAAAAGAAATTAAGTAATTCGAGGGGCAGAAATGCCTTTGCCAAAGAAAATGGAAGATTTTTCCCAATTAACATGCTAACCTGAGAGAGATTCATAAAGAGCAAAAACATCTAAAATCACTCGTAAATTTTTAGGAGAAGCCCGACAAAAGAGAATAACATCATCAGTATAGAGAAAAAGCGTAGGGGCACGCAACCCAACCGGAGAAGAGATAGGAGTTATAAAGCTCGCGTCCACTAGATGTGTAAGGTATCTGCTCAAAAAATCTTCCGCCAAACAAAAAAGAAGGGGAGAGAGAGGATCACATTGCCGCACACCATGCGAACAAGGGAAATAGCCCTAAGGGGAACCATTAATAAGAACTGAAATCCTAGCAGAATCAAAAATAGCCGCAACCCAACCAATAAAACTCTTAGAAAAGCCAAAACACCGAAGGACTTAGAAGTGAAAAGGCCAACTAATAGAATCAAAAGCCTTACGAATGTCTATCTTTAAAGCTAAGTGCCTACCATGACTACCATTATTCAACACATTAAAACATTCAGAAGCACCAGCAATACATTCTCTAGTTTGACAACCCATAATGAAACCAAATTGATTTAGAGAGATAATGCGGGAGCAAACGTCAGCCAAGCGATCAACAACAATCTTAGTGATATCCTTAAACAGGAAATTACCAAGAGCAAATGGGCGAAAGTGATCGACTAAGAGAGTGTTCGGAGTCTTCGAAATAAGAACCAAGAAATTAGAATTCAAACCCGGAAAAATTCGACCAGTGTAAAAAAAATCCTGCATAGCTAAAACCACATCATGTCCCATAATTTCTTAATAATGTGTATAAAATTTGCCTGAGAAACCATCAGGACCAGGAGCACTCAGAGGATTCATGGAAAAAACCGTACTCCTCACTTCATCAAAAGAGGAAACCCGAACAATCGAAGCATTCTCATCAACAATAACCAATGAAGGCACAAGCTCCCGAATTAAAGAGAAGTCTGAACTCTCGGTGCCAGGATTCGAAAAGAGATGTTAATAAAAAGAGGAAATGTGCTCACCAATTTCAATAGGATCATAAGAAATATTCTTACCAAATTGAATAGAGGAAAGAGGCTTATTACCCCCTCTACGCTTTAGCAATGAATGAAAAAATTTAGAGTTCCAATCACCCTCAGCAAGCCATCTGACTCTACTTTTCTCTTTCAAAAAAGTCTCCTGTTGTTTTAGAACATTATTCAAATCTACAAGAGCGGCAGATTCAAGACGAAAAAGATCGTCTGAAAAACCTTCAGTACTAATCCTGTCCTGAATAAGCATCACCTTCTCATTAGCATTAGTGACATTCAAGGCAATATCTCCAAACACCTCCCAATTCCACCTTCTCAATGCCTTTTTCAACAACTTCAATTTCTAAACAACCACCCCAGTACCACTCTCAGTAATAGAGGATGACCAAACCGATCTAACCAAATTAAGGAATGAGGGATGAGAAACCCACATACCTTGAAACTTGAAAGGCCGTGGACTCGGCGAAACACCAGTAGAATAAGAAACCAATAAAGGGTGATGATCTGAATGAGATCTAGGCAAGGTAACACAGGCAATCTGTGACCAAGCAGCCAAAAAAGAATGGGAACATACCGCTCTGTCTAATTGAGAAAAAACCATATCACGCCTACCCTGACCGATCTGGGTATAAAAAACTGTTTTCGCTTCAATGTCAACAATATCACAAACCGTTAAAATAGCACGGAAATCATCGCAGGAGATAGTAGAAACGATACCAGTTGTCTCATGAGCACCTAGAACTGAGTTAAAATCACCAAGCACAAGCCACGGATCATCCGAACCAGCAATGTCCATAAGAGAGCTCTAAAGAGATCTACGGGTGATGTAGTTCACACTGGCATAAATAAAAGAAATCCAATGGACAATCCCACAAAAATTAGTATTAATAGTAACATGTTGAGAGTGAGACAAAAAAATAGTAGCATCCTGAAAAGTAGTAGACCCAAAAATCCACATAGTAGAAAAACCTCTAGCATTAGCACCGATAAAGTGAACCCTCATAGAGCGCCAAAAAGAAGGAGAAATTGAATCAAAAGCACACAATAGTTCAGCAATACAAACCAAATTCAGTCTATGACGAGAACAAAAGTCTTTCAAAGTACGTTGGGTATCACTGTTTGCAATACCTCTACAGTTCTAATAAAAGACAATCATTTAAGTAATAATTTATTTTTAGCAGCCCTAGTTTTGGGCAAAACAACACTAATAACCTGTTTTTTATTTTTCTTACCTTTTTTAGCTGTAACCTCCTTCCAACCTGAATCTTTCAATTGATCTGCCCAAGAGACTCCACCTTGGATACCTATGATGGGATGGTTAAAGTCTGATTCGATGCCTTCACTATCAGTGTCGGAGCTAACTTCACCCTCAAGAGTGTGCAAATGCGGCTCTATTGTCCGAGGATCTATTAAAGGCTCCATATGAGCAATAACATGATCTGTCATGACATTAATATCTACGTGCTTAGTGTGTAATGGGTCTGTGGAATCATCCAAATAAACATCGTTTTTCAAGACCTCACTTTGTCTAGTAGGAATGATTGGTCTGAATGAACTAGAAGAGGCAGTTGGGTATAAAGTTGTCTTGTTTGGAAGAGAGATTGCAGCTTCATCGGGCTTAGTCATGGTGGCATCAATACCCGTTTTGATAGTCGTAAAGACGCGAGAGGTCAGAACATCTCTTGACTTGTGTTTCGGTCTATACTCTTGTCTAATTCTGGATCTTCCTCTTTCCAGATTCTTATCTTTTGGTTCGGTGGTGACATTCCTTGTAAATCGGGCTGTATGGTGACAAGAGGCATCCGAATGACCAATAGAGCAACAAATCGAACAGAAACTTGGAACATTCTCAAAGTAAAGAGTCGGAAACAAACAATCTTCCCCAACCTCTATCATGATGGAATCAGGTAAAGGCTTAGAAAGGTCAACATCAATCAGTATACGAGCAAAGTGGCCATAATCACCCTCTAGGGTAGCTCTGTCAAACTTTAGAGAAATTCCGATTCCACGTGCCATGTCTGAAAGTATTTGAGGGTGCCAAAATTCCCAAGGTAAATCGTTAAACCGCACTCATATTTGAGCATTCGTTGTTCGCTGTGTGTTGGGATTAAAATTCTGAGTCCATGGCTGAAGCCTTAGAATTCCAGGTTTCAAATGAAGTGACTCGATGCCCCAAACCCGTGCTTTATCTTCCTTAGAATTCAAAAGAATTTGGAAAAATCCCCGTCCAAGAGAGATGAGACATCATTGAGAGTTTAATTTCCTAATAGATTGAAGTTTTTCTTTAAGAGCCAATATCTTATATGGTTCCTCTCCCTTTAACAAGACAATTCGACCAATAAGAGAGTAACTGTAAAATTTCAAACGTTTTTCGTAAGCTTTTGGATTGACTTTGACTGCAACATAATCACTTTTTTTCTTCGAAACTGAAGAAACCGGAGCAATGGCGGAGGATATTGCTTAGGCATAAGATTTCATTACTGGTTTTGAATTCGAAAGTTCATCCATGTTTGAGTCTATTTGGATTGAAGGGGCTCTAGCCCGCAGTTCAAACTCCGGAAAAAGATCTGATAATTCCATAGAAGTCATAGATCTAAGCAAACATGTGAGAACAATAAAACAACAATATTATAATCAGATTTTAGTTTTATTTTGTTAATAAATTAATATCCATTCAGATTTCAGCAAAAGAGAGAATTGTCGGCTGATCGGGTGAGCTGTGGGAGAGCAGAAGTTGGACGACGGGATGGTGTGAAGTGTGGTCGGTGGCTGGAGAAGTGTGATCGGGGTTGGAGCAACGGCGACTGACGCGCGACGGGACTGGGAGGGCGATCGGTGCTGGATCGACGAGCGGCGACTGACGCACGACAGGACTGGGTTGAAGGGCGATCGATGATCGACGACGGCGAATGGCTGGAGAGGTTTGGGCGGCGGCGGATTTTGACTGGGCTGTCTCTTGGATGAGTTGAGACAGCGGCGGCTAGGGTTTCTAGCTATCTCAGACGGCGGCGGCCAAAATAATCAGACATCTCTTATACGGCGGCTAGGGTTTTTCTTCTTGTGGTTCCACTTCCAAATAGTAAATTTGTCGGACCACCACTTATTATGAACGGAAAAAGCTTTGAAAATCAAATACCAAGTTGCTATACCATTTTAGTTAAATGAAGCCTCTATGAGGAATCTCGATGGAACAACAAGAAGCTAAATGAAGACCTATCCTCACTAAATGTAAGTTTGACTCATTGGTGCGTGTGTGAACCTTCTGATAGAGAAGAATCGTTATTAGACTTTTTTGATCAAGCTATCGGTAAATAGCGCCTTGGCCTCTTGACCCATCTTTTAGGTCATAATCGACATCCCAATTTATTGATTGGCACAAGCTATGAGCAAATGCTAAAGAAAACAACTTTGCGTACAAATACTAACTAGAGGTAATTATTACTTCTCACCTCATTGTTTAACACGTATTTCAAACTCAATCTAAAGTCTAAAGTTAACTATAAGTTTGTTGAGATATGTGTCAAGCAATGAGGTGGGAGTTAACTTAGCTCTGGTTAATATAGATGAACAAAGTTGTTTAAGAAAAAAAAAAAAAAAAGGGTGCATCGACGTCACTATATTATTTTAAACTATACATGATATAAAATAATATATAATCGATTAAATGTCACGTGTCCTTTTCTAAATGAAATTCTCATTGTGTGAAACCATCTGGCTCAAGATTTTCTCAGTGAAACAAATACAAAGGCCAAACCCTTTGAATACTCAAATTAAAAAAACAAGGTTTTTCAAGGAAAAAGTGGATTTACGTTATGATATATTGAGGTTCCACTAATAACGGGGTCTTGTTAGTTGTACCTATTACTCCTCCTTGTTCCTTTTGTAGATTTGGCCAAAATGGAAAAATGGAAAAAAAATGCAACTAGCTAGAAGAGGAAACGTCAAGAAGGAAAATAATAATTTCCCAATTGTCAATACTTCAAACCACGTGATGGCTGGAATGTCTTTAATTTTAGGAGTGGTGCTATCGTCAATTCTTTAATTTTAAGAATTGTCTGACAATAATATAAAACACCTATAAGAATTGTTTGGCGATGATAATAAGTATTTGTAAGAATTGTTAAAAAATGATATCAAACATCTGGAAGTAATTCCGTCTCTAAAAGTAAGTTTGAAATTTACTTTTTGTATTATTAAAATTTAATATATATATATATATATATATATTTAGACGGACAGTAGAGGGGGCAGACCCAGACTACAGCCCAGATCAGCCTTTTGTAAAAAAAAATTTTTAATAAATGTTATGTTATTTAATCAACAATACCAGGTGAGTTAGAGTTGTACCAGTAGTGGTAGAGTAGCATACTAGCATATGATTGATTTCTCTTTTTTTATAATTCATTGTTTGACACATATTCTAAACTCAATCTAAAGTCTAAATTTAACTATAAGTTAGCTAAGACAAGTGTCAAGCAATGAGGTGGGAGGTAACTTACCTCTGGTTAATATAGACGAGCAAAGTTGTTTAAAAAAAGAACAAAAAAAAAAAAGGGAGCATCGGTCTCACTATGATAATTTAAACTATACATGATATAAAATAATATATAATCAATTAAATGTCACATGTCCTTTTCTAAATGAAATTCTCATTATGTGAAACCATCTGGCTCAAGATTTTCTTAATGAAACAAATACAAAGGCCAAACCCTTTGAATACTCAAATTAAAAAAACAAGGTTTTTCAAGGAAAAAGTGGACTTACGTTATGATATATTGAGGTTCCACTAATAAC
Organism: Acer negundo; assembly: GCA_035582765.1. Lineage (NCBI taxonomy): Eukaryota > Viridiplantae > Streptophyta > Magnoliopsida > Sapindales > Sapindaceae > Acer > Acer negundo. The sequence continues at coordinate 11,060,782 of CM069236.1, read as the reverse complement.
GGGGTCTTGTTAGTTGTACCTATTACTCCTCCTTGTTCCTTTTGTAGATTTGGCCAAAATGGAAAAATGGAAAAAAAATGCAACTAGCTAGAAGAGGAAACGTCAAGAAGGAAAATAATAATTTCCCAATTGTCAATATTTCAAACCACGTGATGGCTGGAATGTCTTTAATTTTAGGAGTGGTGTTATCGTCAATTCTTTAATTTTAAGAATTGTCTGAGAATAATATAAAACACCTATAAGAATTGTCTAACGATGATAATAAGTATTTGTAAGAATTGTTAAAAAATGATATCAAACATCTGGAAGTAATTCCTTCTCTAAAAGTAAGTTTGAAATTTATTTTTTGTATTATTAAAATTTAATATATATATATATATATATATATATATTTAGATGGACAGTAGAGGGGGTAGACCCAGACTACAGCCCAGGTCAGCCTTTTGTAAATTTTTTTTTAATAAATGTTATGTTATTTAATCAACAATACCAGGTGAGTTAGAGTTGTACCAGTAGTGGTAAAGTAGCATACTAGCATTTGATTGATTTCTTTTTTTTATATAACTCATTGTTTGACACATATTCCAAACTCAATCTAAAGTCTAAATTTAACTATAAGTTAGTTGAGAGATAAGTCAAGCAATGAGGTGGGAGGTAACTTACCTCTGGTTAATATAGACGAGCAAAGTTGTTAAAAAAAAAGAAAGGGTGCATCGGTCTTACTATAATGTTTTAAACTATACATGATATAAAATAATATATAATCGATTAAATGTCACATGTCCTTTTCTAAATGAAATTCTCATTGTGTGAAACCATTTGGCTCAAGATTTTCTCAATGAAACAAATACAAAGGCCAAACCCTTTGAATACTCAAATTAAAAAAACAAGGTTTTTCAAGGAAAAAGTGGACTTACGTTATGATATACTGAAGTTCCACTGATAACGGGGTCTTGTTAGTTGTACCTATTACTCCTCCTTGTTCCTTTTGTAGATTTGGCCAAAATGGAAAAATGGAAAAAGAATGCAACTAGCTAGAAGAGGAAACGTCAAGAAGGAAAATAATAATTTCCCATTTGTCAATACTTCAAATCACGTGATGGCTAGAATGTCTTTAATTTTAGGAGTGGTGCTATCGTCAATTCTTTAATTTTAAGAATTGTCTGAGAATAATATAAAACACCTATAAGAATTGTCTGACGATGATAATAAGTATTTATAAGAATTGTTAAAAAATGATATTAAACATCTGGAAGTAATTCTTTCTCTAAAAGTAAGTTTGAAATTTACTTTTTGTATTATTAAAATTTAATATATATATATATATATATATTTAGACGGATAGTAGAGGGGGCAGACCCAGACTACAGCCCAGGTCAACCTTTTGTAAATTTTTTTTTTTTAATAAATGTTATGTTATTTAATCAACAATACCAGGTGAGTTAGAGTTGTACCGTAGTGGTAGAGTACCATACTAGCATATGATTGATTTCTCTTTTTTTATAACACATCAAGGTCACATCAACCTCCATTTTTTTTAAAATATCTTTTCGAATCCAAATTCTCTCCCACACTTTCTCTATTTCTCACACATGTTCTATTCTCATCTCTTCCCGATTAACACGTGTGTTCCAATTCTCTCACTTTCCATTAATTAATAATCATTAAAATTAGACAACTCAAAAATTAACCTAAAAAACAACTAAAATGATATATAAAGTGGCTTTTTTTGTTAACCACATCATTCCATGAATTTTATGATGATAACAAATGACTAGTCATATCATTTAGATTAAATTTTAGATTAATTATTAAAGTTGTATAGTATTGCTTATTAATAATTCTCTCCATTTTTATTTTTTTTTATCTGAAAATTTTCATAAATCCGTGGTTTTTTTAAGGGAAGACTCGTGGCCTAGGTGTGAGAGGTTTACCACCAGACCAACCTCATTTCGTCACTTGATCACTCCATCACTCCATCACTCAATCACTTTGATTTTGTTTTTATCATTAATGAAATTTTCTAGTGCCATAGAAGTTTTATTATTATTATTGCTTGTATATATACACTTTTGATTTAGCCCACCCTATTAAAAAATCCTGGGTATACCCCTATATATATTAATTTTTTATTTATTTCATTATTGTTAACTAAAAAAAAATGTTCTGGTTGTCCTTGTAGAATTGTTTGGTGCTCGTTTTGTTTGGTGGGCAACCTTTTCTTTCAAGCTCTGTTTTGCCCTGTTTTTTCTTTGCTTTGTTGTCTATTTTTATCAGGTTTGATTAATACAATTTGCTTAAGCTATTTAAAAAAAAAAAAAGAAAAAAAACTAAAAAAATTAAAAAAATATGTTTACTTATTGTACACCATATTTTATTTTTTCTATTATTTCTAGCTTCACATAAGAGAGAAAATTACTATCCCTTTTTGTTGCTCTAATTTTCGGCCTCCCTGCAGTTTACACACACATGTACTTGATATTCAAATAACCACTAACCCATCATGATTGCTTTTAAAAAAAAATAATCTTCTGTATTGAACAAAATCTAATATTAAAATCTGATAGTCTAAAGTTTGTATCATTCATTGACTTATTTTTCATATGGTGACTTTTTAAGGATGAAAGCTTCGGTCATAATAACTTTGAGGAGAATCAACTATAGCAGCTAATTGATTAGAATATCACAATCCATGTGCAAGAGAATGGGAAACTCCGGATACAAATAATATAGATGCTTTCAAAGATTTGATGTTTGATGTTATGACCAAGGAAACAATAGATTTGAATGGTTGAGTTGTTGTATGGCACCAATGTTGTAATTTTAACCTTTTGATTTTGACTTCAGTCAAACTAAGCAGTTGTTTTTATGTTGTTTAATTTACTTTTTCTTTTGTTTTTCTTATAGAAAACAAACAATTCTTGTTTCAATAAAAAATAAAAAAATAATAAAACTATTCTTCATATATATTCACATGGCAGATATAATTATCCTGTATTCATAATCAAACATCACTTCACGTCTGCTCAATTCCTAATATATTTGATGTGGTAAGTCTCAAAACTTCAACTAAACAATATCGTTACGTTGAAGCAATCATGGCATTTGACGTCCATGAAGAAGAAGTTTGGCTTTTAAACTCTATACACTACCCAACTCACACTTTGTTTTAACAAAATATTATAAAAGCCACTAAAGGGCAAGCAGGGAACACCACCAAAATAGAGCAAAGGCTTAGGCAAACAAAAACCCACACAAAGAATAGAGCAAAGGCCAAACAAAGAGGCCTGAACAACAATAACAAAAGCGCCACTGACAGACCCGTATCACCCAACAAACACCCGGTAAACAAGGACCAGAGACAACCCAATTCACAGTTGTCCTTGATCCTATTTAAACAATAAATCAAATACTTTAGGTGCATTAGACAAATGAGATATTGATTATTATTTAATCTTTTTAATCTAATAAAATCTGAAAGTGAAAAGATGATAACCAAAACAAATATTATTATGTTTTTTGAAACTTCAAAATATATTTGAATTGAGTAGCCAAGGAAGGCATAGATTTGTTACAAAAATTCCTACAAGAAAGATGGTTCACTACATGTTATGATCAAAAGTCCACCTACGAATAACCAGTTAGAAACTAAGGAATTTATTTCTTGAGTAGCAATTTAGATAGCTAGTGCACACAAACATAAACACATATGATTCAAACATTGTGATCCCCACAGCACAAATAACCACAACCACACTTAGTAGAAAACAGAATATAAACCATCAGATTTTTCTCCTCCAAAATCCAGATGCAGTACACCAGAAGTACAGCATCATATATCTAAACAAGCAGTACCAACGACATCAATGATGTCAACAACACCACAACAAAGAACCAAATAGAACCTATCATGGAATTCTCCATCGTACCAAGAATTAAGATGATAACATACAGTACCAGAAGTCCAAACCATTCAAACTTCTTAGGCAAACTAAGCATTTCCTATTAATCCATTTTTTTTGGACATTGAAAGAGTAAAATGAGATATCACTTGGCAAGCTTGCTTTGATAGGCCTGATTCTCCTGCTGCAGCTAGTACTTTAAAGGCCTCCTGAAGAGCATGATGTGTGGTTCAAGGTGATGAATGGCATAATGAATCCATCCTCGGCTCTAATGAACTCCTATAGCATGCCACTCAGTTTCAGAGAGGAGACGATTCTTGGTGAGCAGTTTGGCAACATCAGGAGGAAGAACCACGTGCCAGTACTCATAAGCATCATCAAAGTATTTCTTCGACTACTGGATCTGACCCATATTTCGATTCCGATTTGTGATCACGAAAATGAAGAAACTAAGTTTGAAAAAAAGGTCTGAGATAGATAGAGAGATTAGAGATGGGGTTTATTAAGTTTGAAAAATAAGTAAAAGGGTAGTTTTGAAAATAAATAAAAAAATTAATAAAACCATTTAACTTTATTTAAATAAATCAAAATTTAAAAAAATGGGGCATAAATAGATTAGTAAGTAGCACCACTCTAATTTTAGTCTTCTTCGTCCATTGTTGTGAGTTTGTTAAACTAACGTGATAACCAATTTTACCACAACAGCTTAATGTGAACAAACAATTATGAGATTGTTATAATATATGTGGCTTTTTACCGCATGTGTTATACACATAATATTCTAACAAATATTACACATAATATCACAACAAATATCACACCACAAATATCTTCCCCTAAATCCACCGCCTCTCTTCCTCTCACTTGATCCAAGTCCAACCGCCTGCTTTGTCCACTTGAGCCATTTGATATGCTTAACTTAATGTTTAAGTAAGTGATGTAAGCCTTGCCTATATATATATGTTTGATTTCATTTGTAAAGGGTGTGGTTCAACTGATATCAATATACAGAGCTAAAAGCTCTCGTCTCTCTCCCTCTCATATATCTCTCATGTCTCTCTAATATTTTATTTTCTTTATTTGTTATCTCATTAATTTATAGAACGAAGTGCTCGAATTTTTTTTTTTGTTCTAGAGAAAGTTCTTGAGAGTTTTAGCTTGGTTTAGATCGAGTCCAGAAATTTCAAAGTGCTCGAATCGCTATTTTCGATAATACTGTTGTGTTCATCTCGGAAATACGATTCCAACGCCACTGACCGCATCTCAAACGGAGCATTAATGAACTCTATACCTTCGGTCAAAGTTAGATCAACCCCGGAAAAATTTCCAGTTTTTTTTTTCTGCAATTTTCATGAAGAAGACGAAACTGTAGTGCCATGTCATCGAACAGTTATCGCCACGTCATCGCCATGTCAGCAAAGAGTCGCACCACATCATTGAACGGTTACACCACGTCAGCAAACGGTTGCGTCACGTCAACGAACAGTCTTGCCACGTCAGTGCAATGTCGCAAGACATGGAATATTCCGTTACCGTCAGAGCATATTCCGTTAGTCTAACAGAATATTCCCGAGTCAACTCAGTCCATAAGTCTTTTTAGCCAAACTCAATGCAATTTTCACCCGTTTTCAACCAAGTCGGACCTATTTCCAGCTATTTCAACCGTTCCGGACGCAACCGTTCCATCAGTTTCAGCTAATTCTGCTTCCAAGTACTTTTTTGACTTATTCAAGTTTTATTAACTCTGTTTTCAGACACGATGGATGATCCAGATCTTCAGCATGATCATATGTAATTAAAAAGGACCTCTGATGGGTGATTTAATTATATCCCAATATTCTGTATCTATATATATTTCGTATAAGATGGCTGTGCCGTCAACGAATCATATATATATATAGTTTTGAATTTATTTTCTCTAAATCCCAATATTTTGAATCTCTTCTAAATCTCAATATTCTGGATTTGTATATATTTCGTATAAGATGGTTGTGCCGTCAACAGAACACACACATATATATATATATATATATATATTCTCCTTCTGAATTTATTCTCCTCAAATCTCAATACTCTAGATCTATTTATAGTTTCGTATACAAGATGACTTATGCCATCAACGGATCATCTATATATAGTTCTGGATTTATTTTTATGCACATAACAGGTGAGTTCAGTCTCCTGGAACTATTAAATTACAGGACATATATACCGTTCTAGAACTATTAAATTACAGGACATATATACCGTTCTGGAACTATTTATTTACAGAACATAACAGGTGAGCTCAGCCTCCTAGAATTGTTTATATGAGACTGGCTTATGCTGTGTCTCGGGACTGGCTTATGTTGTGTCTTGGGATTGACTTATGTTGTGTTTCGGGACTGACTTATGTTGTGTCTCCGGATAAATTATTAAAAATAAATAATAAATAAATAAATAAATAAATTAGTATTTATTTATACGCAGCATATGAGATTGACTAGACCGACGAACCAGAACTTAAAAGTTTCTAGAATTATAATATTTAAGTCGGCACGGTTTTGACAACTGATGAGAACCTGGAGTTCTGGATCCAGTGTTATATACATGAATGTCATACGGCACGGTTTTGAAAACCGATAAGAACCTGAAGTTATGGATTCAGTGTTATATTCATGAATGTCATACGACATGGTATTGAAAACCGATGAGAACCTGGAATTCTGGATCCAGTGTTATATACATGAATGATTCATTATTTGGAACCTAAGGTTTCAAATACAATCAGAATCTGAAATTCATGGTCAAACCGAAAGTTTGAAAAATCATTATGATCCATGATTTTATGTTATCTCATATATATAAAGTGATATGTTTACATATCATTCATTTGAGAAAAAGGATTTACACATCTAATAGGATGATATGAGTATCACATAAAAAAGAATTTAACATCTTAATGGATATATACATCCAATAGAATAGTGTGAGTATCATAAAATAAATTTAAGATCTTAATGTATCAATCATTTGAGGAAAAAGATATACACATCCAACAGGATGATGTAAGTATCATAAAAATAATTTAAAATCCTAACATATAATAAAATTAACATTTTATCCATTTTATTTAAATCCTAACGTATAATGAAACTGGATGTAATATTTTATCCATTTCATTCATGTTTGATGCTCATAAAGAGCAAAATTTAGAGTTGCTGAAAAATGGGAATTCTGAGATCAATAGTCTACTTGACAATAGATGAACTTGATGAACATGTGAATGTGATAGGTGTTGGATCATTAGATCATCTGTTTTGGTATCACCAAACCCAGATCTGGGTTTACTTCTGGGTTTCAACCCATACACATCACCCTTCAGGTCAACGCCACCTCGTCCGTGGGTTTCGTCGATTTTTCGCACCAGCTTAGTGCGTTTTGGGCTGATTTATAATTAATAAAATTTTTGAGGGACCTTTTTCATAATTTTACAAAATCAGGTGCAGTTTTGTAATTTCTCTTTTGAAAAAAAATATATTAAAAAAAAAAAAAAAAGATGGGGAATTATTATAATTTTAGATGATAGATAAAATGCCATCCATATGAGATATAAAATGACATTACACATAATGTCTTGCTGAGAGTGCAACGACTCATATAATTCAGCGGAGTCAGAAATATTTTATGTATTCGACTTTGCTGAAAGCAAATGTTATTAATGTATCAGGTTCAACGGATCTGATAAAAAGCTCTGGAAGAGCTACGATATTGTTATCAAACAATATAAAGGAATCTGTTTAGATCAAAGACATAACTTTATTAATGTTATATTGAGATCATGAATAATAAGAATGTTGAATATCTGTGCGTGATTTAGGCCAGAAGCTGATTATAGAAAAGATGTGTTCTTTATCATTCGGATTATATTGCTGATAAGAAAAAAGGATGTATGTGGATATATTCATCCACCAAATAAACCATCTCATTCTAAAGTTGGTTTTGAATCTCTATCATTCAAGGAGATATATGTGGACATATTCACCTACCAAAAGAACCCTTTCACTAGATTCATCTACAAGATAATCACATGTTTATGTATTAACAAATGTCTCCAGTTGAGATCGATGTTCAATATCCAATTTTCGCATGTACTCATAATCAGAATGGATCAGCGGAATCGTTTATCAAATGTCTTCAAGTAATTACGAGAACTTTATTAGTTCAATACAATTACCGATTTCTATATGAGACATTCTATATTACATGTTGATGCATTCATCTATGACTCACTACCTATCATCGGTAATTACCATTACAACTTGTAATTGGTCATTGAATTGCTCACATTTTAAGATATTTGATTATATAGTATATCTCATAATTTCATCTCTGGTATGATCTAAGATAAGAATTCTATATCATTATGAGATTAATATTGATTTTAATTAATCTTCTGATTAGATCATTTAAACTTCTGATAGTTTATATTTTTACACACAATCTGTATGTTATTATATTGATTAATTTCCAAATGGAAAGTTTCTCCGGAAAAAATAAATAAGAAGTTACTTTTATACAAAATAGAGATACCAGTTCAGTTCTCTATATATAAATGTATCTTATTTCAATCTTTGTTTCACTCAAATATGAAAAATAATTGATCATTAGATAATTATTAATTTGTTATCTGATATATTAAAGGTAACAAGATTTATAAGTTGTCATCTTATAAACCCCGGTCGGATAATTGTTCTTAAAGAATGATCAGAGTAAAAACAACAAATAAATCATATGATACATATTATAATTCATAAGCTTATGAACCTTTTTGAAAGGTATTGTTATTAGGATTCTAATATAAACAAAACTCGAGCTATAAATAAATCCACTTTCTCTAAATCAACTCTGTAGAGTCTGATATATCTAATAAGACATAAGTCTATGAAATGATTAAATCCATTGAAAATGGAAGAAATCTCAACAGAGATACAAGTATATTGAAATTGAGAAAATTTCTATACAAGTCTATGAAATGACTAGATCCATTGAAAATGGAAGAAATCTCAACAGAGATACAAGTATATCGAAATTGAGAAAATTTCTATACTAGTCTATAAAATGACCAAATCCATTGTAATGGAAGAAATCTCAATAGAGATTCAAGTATATTGAAATTGAGAAATTGAGAAAATTTCTATAAATCATATGAGAGAAATGTAGAGTCATAAAGAAACAATCATTAATGATGTATTTTTATACACAGTAGCGCTACTGAAATTATAAATGATAATTATGATATTCATAATATCAATGATTGTATACAAAAGACATGATTGACCTAAGTGAAAAGAAGTATTCAAAAAGAATTGACTTCATATGCCAAACATATGGTATTTAGACCAATAGTACTCCAGACACCTGCAGATGTCAAAATAGTTGGATACTAATAGGTCTTTATACGAAAATGTAATGAGAAAAACGAGATCGTGAGATATGAGCCACGACTTGTAATACAGGGTTTCTCACAGAAACTTGGTATTCAATAGTGATGAATACAATTACGTTTCGAATTTTTGATAAATTTGTCTACCTTTACAAGGCTTGAAATACGTCCTCTAAATATAGTAATCATTTATTTATATGATTCACTCAATGCAGATATTTATAATCCCAGAAAGATTTAAAATGCTAGAAGCATGTAAATCGAGATCTCATAATCTGTATTTGATGAACATAGAAAAATCCTTATATGGATTAAAAATAATCTGAATGGATGTGGTATAACCGTCTCAGTGAATATCTGATAAAATAAGGGTATAATAATTATATTATATACCCAAGTGTCTTCGCAAAGAAATCAAAATACGAATTTATTATATTCACAATATATGTTGATGATATGAATTTAATTGGAGCTATTGGAGAGCTCTTAAAAACTCTTAAATTTTTGGTAAATGAGTTTAAAAATGAAAAACATGGGAAATGAAATCTTGTCTCGACCTGAAGGTCGAGCATAAATCAAATGGAATGTTTGTCTATCAATCAGAATATGTTGAAAAGATTCTGAAAAGATTCCATATGAATATTACTCCATAAAGCAAGTCTTTGCTTATACTCTCTCCAATCATTTATGATGTTATTTCATTTCATGAAACAAACATCTGTATATCCCAGTTTAGCAATCTAGAATATTACTTTAAAAGAACTTTTATTAGGGGGAGCGTCCTATCAGGGGGAGTATTTCAAATGAAGTATATTAATTATATTAATTATATTAAGGAATATGTGTATTGTACTCTTTTCCCTTTCTATCAGGTTTTTCGTCTCATTGGGTTTTCCTGATAAGGTTTTAATGAGGCAATTCTCTAAGCACACCCAAAAATCATTTGATCCACAAAATCATCATAAATATTATATTGATTCAATATATCATCGTATATATGTTATCTTGATCAAAAATATCATTATAAATATTACTTTGATCTTGCTAATCATCGTATATATATTACCTTGATCCAAAAGATCATCATAAATATTACTTTAATCTGAAAGATCAATGGATATCTTTGCTCATGTTTTTATCCTACTGGGTTTTTCCTAGTAAATTATAAATGTGAGAAATGTTTTGAAGAAAACATTAATTATTGACATATTTACATTGTACACTTTTTCCTTTCGATTAGGTTTTGTCCCACTGGGTTTTCCTGACAAGGTTTTTAACGAGACAATCAAGGCGAGCAAAGTTCTAAACGGACATACGTACACTATACTCTTTTTCCCTTCGATCAAGTTTTTTCCCACTGGGTTTTCCTAACAAGGTTTTTAACGAGATAATTTTGAAAATGTCTAGCATCCCAAGATCCAGGAAATCATTGTATATATTTTATATAGGTTTTATCCCATTGGATTTTTCCCTAAAAAATTAATACATTTAGTATAAATTCAAGGGGGAGTGTTATAATATATATGGTTTTTTACCACATGTATTATACACATAATATCCCAAAAAATATTACACATAATATCACAACAAATATCACAACACAAATATCTTCCCTTAAATCCACCGCCTCTCTTCCTCTCACTTGATCCAAGTCCAACCGCCTGCTTTGTCTACTTGAGCCATTTGATATGCTTAACTTAATGTTTAAGTAAGTGATGTAAGCCTTGCCTATATATATATATATATATATATATATATGTTTGATTTCATTTGTAAAGGGTGTGGTTCAACTGATATCAATATACTGAGCTAAAAGCTCTCGTCTCTCTCCCTCTCCCTCTCGTATATCTCTCATGTCTCTCTAATCTTTTATTTTCTTTATTTGTTATCTCATTAATTTACAACAGAGACTAAATTTTATTGAACTGCTATTCTTCTAATAATTTCAACAATCCGGTGATATGCATGAAACTGAAGGATACAAGTAATCTAAGCATCTTTATTATTATTTACATTATAATTAAATATGATTCTTTTTTTCTCAAATCAATATTAAAACTACAAACAACCTTAAACGATTAATTTTTTGAGCTCAAATAATTTTCTCATAATGCCAGCCCAAACATTGCAATTAGTTTATTAATTGGTAACAAATACATCAAGAAATTACAGATTTTGATATTAAACTTGCAAAGGTGGGACAATAACAATATATACAACGTCTGGATTTTGAACCGTGGTGATGAAGCTTAATTTTGAATACTCCAACTACCAAAGAAAATGACCCTTGGACTCTTAAGGCTGCATTTCAAAATATTCAGCTATATATTTTGTTGTCAATATTCAGCAACAGGTTCTGTAAAGGAAGCTAGGCAATAGTTTATAGCAAAATATATTTACATTTTATACAGATGTAACTAGTATTTAACCAATATCAAAGTAATTGCAGATCAGAACCCCAATTTCAGATAGCAAGGCTATTAAGAACACTGACTGCAAGAGATCTTCTGTTACACTTCCAATACATTATTACAGGCAATGCTTCCCAACGTATATCGCATGACATCTTGGTGGTTGCAGCTAAAAAAACACAAAATGAGAATCATGTGACGACAATAAAAGTAAACAAAAAGTGTTTCCAGATTGAGAATGAGATATTACCGGTTAGCTTGCGAGTTGCCGCTGCAAATTAGCCTTGTTCACGGCTATGAAGACATAGAGCTTATCTTTCATGTCGTTTAAAAAATTGAAATAAGCAATTCTCCATGACCTGTGTAGCATTAGAGTAGCACAAACTCCCCAGAAGCCAGTGAAGAATCCTAGAAATATGCTAACATATAAACCTTCAACAATGAATCCTTCCTTGTCGTCATGCAGATGAATGGATGCATTTTGAGCTGGTTCTTCTTCAGGGCATTTATTTGGAAGAGGGAGACCGCAGAGTTGAGGATTTCCCATATATGCAAAGGCATCGAAACTCTGTAGTTTAGTGCTTGATGGTATCTTTCCTGATAATTTGTTATTCGACAAATCCAAGACACCAAGAGAATGCAATTCAGAAAAGCTTTTGGGAATTTCACCGGTAAGCAGGTTCTTTGACAAATCGAGCGAATTCAAAGAACTAAACTGGCCAAGTTTGGGAGGGATTGGTCCAGTTAAAATGTTTCTTGATAGGTTTAAGGAGATTAATCCGACAAGACTTGTGATTGCTTCTGGAATTTCCCCATACAATTTGTTACTTGAAAGATCAATGCTTTTAACAAGTGCCAAAGTGTTCTTATACAAAGAATCCACTCCTTTCCAAACCAACAACACATGCTCTCGATAAGCACCAGCATCAAAAACAATGTCATTTCTTCGTAAACCAGCCAAAAAATCGATGATTTCATTTGAACTCTCTTTTTGTGACATTGTAGTTAAATTGGCAAGACACTCCGGTATAGACCCCGTTATATTATTGAAAGACAAGTCCAAAACTTGAAGCTTAGTCAAATTACAAAGTGGTATAGGCAACATTCCGTGAAATTGATTGTACCGCAAACTAAGAATAGCCAAATCGGACAGGGTATCACCAATCCATGCCGGAATCTTTCCAGAAAATTTATTATGCCCAACATCCATAAATTTTAGCTCAGTGCAGTTCATCAGAAACGGAGGTAACTCTCCAACCAAACTATTGTTGCGTAAATGTAGTGATTGGATATTACATCGAGAGTCAACTGAGTTTGGAATTTTTCCAGAGAAGTTATTGTTTGCCAAATTTAAAATCTTTAACCTTTGCCAAAATTTAGAACAATTCAGGAGTGATCCTGATAATTGGTTATCTGAGAAGTCTATATGGCAAAAATACTCACCAGCGATCTCACATAACAAAGAAATTGACCCCGAAAACTTATTATTGGAAAAAATTAAATATTCCATAGTTGGAGGAACCGGTGGTATTGAACCCTCAAAACTATTGTAGCTGAGATCAATTCCAACAATTTCAGGAAACGTCAACGTTAAATCTGGCAACACACCAGTAATGCAGTTATGTGAGATATTTAAAAAAGATAAATTGGGAGACAAGCCCCAGAACCAATTAGGAATAGTGTCTGAAATTCCAGCATTAGAAATATCAAGCTCGGAAAATATATGTTGAGTTTGCAGCCATCTTGGAAAACGTGGCCCCACTTTGCAATTCCTCATGAAAATGGTTTCAAGTTGAAACGGAGGAACCCAACTATCCTTGAAGTTCAAAGTTAATAAGGTAGAAGATAAGATCAAATGACTTAATCTTGAGAGATTTGACATGTAGACTTCAGTGATCGTTCCTTCCAAAAAGTTTGAAGACACGTCCAAAAGCTCAAGCTTTGAAAGATTTCTTGTACTTTTGGGCAAGGTCCCATTCAAAATATTATTTCCAATACGAAGTTCTTTCAAGGACACAAATACACTGAAATCAGGTATTAAACCACTAAGAAAGTTATCATTTAATAACAAATTTTCTAATTTGTCTTTGGAACAACCAGATAAGTAAAAAAAAAGTTTGGAAAGCTGTCCAGTGAGATTGTTGTTGTTCAAAGACAATGTTTTTAAACTAGAAAAGTTTCCAAAGGATTTCAGAGGACCAACAATCTGATTATGACCAAGATCAAGATGCAACAAAGAATTCGTATTCGAGAAAGCATAATCGGGAATGGGTCCTTGTAACATGTTGGAAGAGAGGTCCAGATCAACAAGACTGCTACTGAAGTTTGATAACCAAGGGTATATTGAACTATTAGATAGATCGTTGTCAGAAAGATGAAGCTGGGTAAGAGTTTTAGAAGAATTTTTGAAGGACATGGATGAAGAAATGACAGATGGAAGATTGCACGATCCTAACTGCAATTCAGTTAAAGAAGGGAGTTCACTAACCACTTGTAGCCAATCAAATGCATCTTCAAGACCAAGTGAATTCAAACGAAGCTGTCTTAAAGAAGAGAGATGGGAAAGCCACTCTAGTTTGTCAGTGTACAAGAAATAGTTATAGTTGAGATCAAGAGATTGCAATCTTGAAAGGTTCCCAAGTTGGTAAGGAACTTTACTACCGAAACCAGCATGAGAGAGATTAAGATTCAGTAAATTCTTAAGGGAGCCAATGTAATCAGGGATCTGCTTTCCTCCAAAATCATTATGACTCAAGTCCAAATAATTCAAATGTTGTAATTCAAGCAAGGAAGAGCTAATGTTACCTCTCAGAGGCATGTAATCAGGGTAGTGATCATATGCGACTTGAAGATTGAGGCCAATCACATGGCCTGTTCGGTTGCTGCAACAAACACCGCTCCATTTGCAACAATCTTCATGATTCCCCCATGAAGAGAGATGGTTATACTCATCTATGAGGCCTTGTTTGAATATTAGGAGAGCATGTCTTTCTCTCTCTATGCACTCTATATTGTTAGCTCCAGTTTCTGAATGTAGTCCCAAGGCAGTTTTTGTGCAAAGTGAAAGCAAAATGAACATGAAAATAAGTGGAAGTGATCTTGCACTCATATTTATAAACAGAGTGATCGAGATGAAGAAAATTTTAAGCAATTGTTTTGTAGAATTGTTTATATTGCAGTTTTGAACTCACAGAATTAAGCATACATATTTTGATATATAATAGATTAAAGTTTACCCAAAGTTCATGTAGACAGAAGTCAATTTGCCTATCTTTGATATTTGTCATTTTTGACAATGACCGGGATGAAATAAAGAATTAACATCCACATATCAATTGCTAGATATTTATGTAAATTGGTCTTTGCAATTGACAAAAAAAAAATATATAAATTAAAGCGTCTTGTGGAGAATCTGGTTGTAATTTATTTAATTTAAGGCTTAGATTACAGATTGGCATCACTTATGGTATTAGGGTTTTCTACCTATACAAAGCTGTTTGGTTCTATGGAGATCAGTGTTTGAAAAAACACATTTATGTTTTTTCAACAAAAAAAAAGCGTCTAGAAGCTAGGTGGCCTTCGACTGTTCCGATTAGTATAAAATCAATGGTATTAGGGCGGTGGGTAAAAAAAAGAGTGATTTACCAATTTGTCAGCCGATTTTATCAATAAATTGGTCAAGATATAATCAAAATCGTTTTTATAGCTTAGTTACATTTTTTAAAATTTGAATATTGAATTTTTTTGAAGACATTGAATATTGGTTTTGTATGTAGAAAAAATAATTAAAATAAATAAATAAATTTCTTATTGTCTAGACGTTATACGCTGGTCTACCGCCCGACCAGCGCCTAGCGATTACTAGAACACCGATGGAAATATTTGAAATAAAGTTAAGAAACTCATCGTAAAACAACAAACTCAATGGTCTACCTAGAGTCCTAGACTTCATTGTTTAGACTTTTACCCAGAACTTTGCAGAAACATTAATTATATTTTGTTGGATACGTGATACGTCTAACACTCCAAGAAAATTTAGCTACAGAAGGTTGCAGGTATTAGCTGGATGCATGCATTATTGTATGTACCTGTTTTATATGTATTATTTCATGGATCATGCTGCCATTTTTTCAAATTTCAGAAGTAAATCACAACTGTCTATTCTATTGAAATGTTAGTGAGCCATCACACAGTAGAATTAAACCCGTGTTATGGTGAATTCTTGTCGTATCGTGTTCATGTAGTGTTCAAATCATATAACCCGAGCACGACCTACAAACCCGAAGCTATTTATTAAATAAATGCATAACCCAACGTCCCAATCCGATGACCCGTTGATGTGGTTTAAATCAATGGGGATGTGGAATTTACTGGAAATTGGCTTTAACTAATTTCAAGAGAGCAAGAGAACACTACTTTTAGGTTAGAATAGAAGATATAATTAATTGATAGTTTTATAGTTTTTACTTTTTAATATAGAAATTGGGAAAAAAAATTAGGAATTTTTTTCTTTTTCAATAAAACGGATGTTTTAAAATTTTTTCATCTTTCGAAAAAAGAAAAAATTAGAAATTTTGTTAAAATTAATTATTAAAATATATCCCAACCATAATAATATAGATATTTTTTTAATTAAATTCCATAACTTGATTATTAAAATTTATTTATTATTTATTCATTAAATATGAAGAATTTTTTTTAATAAATTTCATAAATATATATTTTTTAAATCTTTATATTAACAAGTTTTTAACGCATTAACGGTTTTTGAAGGTGAACCAAAAACAGATCCATTATATTTTGTGTTTTAATGGCTTGACCTATTAACAACCCAATCCGATAAACTAGACCCATCAACCGCTATTTTCGAATAGGTCTAGATCGTATTAATAGGAAATTTTGTCAGGTCTATATTCAATCAATACTCAGTTATATTACAGCGATTGCTACAATCATAAGCAGCAGTCTTGTGTTCAGATTAATTTTTGCAATAGTACTATTATCAGTCAATGCAATTATGAATCAATAAGCAGTTATGCACGTCTAGTAAAAGTGGAAGTGAAGGAGACTTTAAGTCGTCTCATGACTCACGAGTCATGACTGCAAATAGCAACGTTGTAGGGTCATGTCCGTAGAATTGAGTTAATATGTAGCACAATAGCAGTTACGTAGACCGATTGAAAAAAGGAATTTCAATTTTGTGAGTAAGATTTGTACATTAGAATTCTTAAAACTACTTTATTGATGCATGCATCACGATATGATAAGATTTAAAAATGAGAATAAAAAAGTTGTACACTAATATGTTGGGTGCGCTACCTAAGTCCCAAATTAGCTGGATATAGAGATGATCAATAGTATATAAATATGGAAACAACCTCGATCAATGTAAAATTTATGAATAGTACATTAAAAAATTGTTAAAACAATCAATAATCAAACCAAATTTAAGAAAACACAAGTTTATTTCAAGGATATATATCTAATAACTATATGGTATAAATACGAATATAATATAAATAGGTCACCTAACTATTTGTTCATGTATAAATACAAAAGTTTAATAAAAAAAACACTCATTTTTATTTATCTAATATATTATGTTATAAGTATGAAACCCATATTCTCTATATGATATTGTCTGTTTTAGATCTAAGCCCGTACACATTTATTTTTGGAACTCTACCCAAAAGGCCTCATGCCAATGGAGATTCATTATCTCCATGGTCCAGGCCTCCCCTCAAGCGGATAGATAAGTATGGTAATTATGTCCGCTTTGGGCCTAAACCCGCACGAATTTGCTTTTGAGACTCTGCCCAAAAGGCCTTATACCAATGGACACTACAACAAAAATGTTAAAAGACATCGGTTTTTTGTAACCGATTTAAAAAAAAAAATTTAGACGTCTGTTTTTATAAAAACCGATGTCTTAAATATTGGATTTTCAAAAGATATCGGTTTTTAGGAAAACCGATGTCTTAAATATTGCGTTGAAAAGATAACGGTTTGTATAAAAATCGATATTTTAAAAACGCGTTTAGACATTGGTTTTTATAAAAACCGATGTGGATTCAAAAGCAAAATTCTACAATGCAAATATGACATATGTCCACATTCAAGTGCGCATCTCTAAAAATACCCAACGTTATTTGCTTAAATTTTGACACAAGAAAGTAGACATGCAAAAAAACACTTTTCAAATAGACAATATTCCAAAACTCAATTTGGAAAAGGGTGAAAATGAGTGATGAAAACAGCTCACTCGCGGATTCGCGAATCGCTTCTGACATTTGACTGAATAATTGATCATAATTTTCAAAATACCGCCCAAAATTTTACGTTCTTTATACCGTTGGATTCGTATCAAAAAATCGAAGAATCCAACATGGGCAAAAAAAAATTATTTCGTTTCCAAAAGATACAGTTTTAAGGAAAAAGTTTGCACAAAAATATCTCCAATCACTTCTGATCGACCTTTGACTGAATAAGTGATTATAACTTTCAAAATACCACCCTGAATTTTATGTTATTTATACCGTTGGATTCGTTTCGAAAAATCGAAGAATCCAACTTAGACAAAAAAAAATTATTTCATTGTAAAAAGATACAGTTTTAAGGAAAACGTTTGCACAAAAATATCTCCAACCACTTCTGACATTTGACTGAATTATTGATCATAACTTTCAAAATACCGCCTAGAATTTTATGTTCTTTATACCGTTGGATTTGTATCGAAAAATAAAAGAACCCAACATGGACTAAAAAATTTATTCCTTCCCAAAAGATAGAGTTTTAAAGAAAAAGTTTGCACAAAAATATCTCCAATCGCTTGACCTTTGAGTACTCATGAATAATTGATCATAATTCATAACTTTCAAAATACTGTCAAGAATTTTACGTTCTTTATATCGTTGGATTTATATCGAAAAATCAAAGAATTCGACGTGGACAAAAAAATTTATTTCCTTGCCAAAAGATACAGTTTTAAGGAAAAAAATTTGCACAAAAATATCTCCAATCGCTTCTGACCTTTGATTGAATAATTGATTATAACTTTCAAAATATCGGCCAGAATTTTACGTTCTTTATACTGTTGGATTCGTATCGAAAAATCGAAGAACCCATCGTGGACGAAAATTTTTATTTTCTTGCCAAAAGTTACAGTTTTAAGGAAAAAGTTTGCATAAAAATATCTCCAGCAAAACACAAAACCACACAATAAAAAATGAAATGAAAAATAAACCCACCAATAAAATTTATTTAATATATATATATATATATATATATGTTTGTAGTAAAAATTAGAATTTTGATTAGTTGAGTAAATTTAAATTTATCAAACAAGTTTTTTAATTTTTTTATATTTTATATATTTTTTTAATTTTTTAATTTTTATATTTCTAACAACTAATATAGATTATATATAAATATTGTGCAATTTTTAACACATCAAACCTTGTAGTCAGACAGTAAAGGTTTTCCACTTTGACTTTGTTAGAGGTGGGGGTGGGCGACAGTGTGATTAATTTTTGTAATTAAATCGGTTTTAACTAAAACCGATGTCTTTTCTCTTGTTTTTACATCGGTTAAAAACCGATGTCTTTGGCGCTTTTTTATTTTTTTTTTTCTAATTCGCTCAAAAAGACATCGATTTTAAAAATTTGAATAACCGATTTCTTTCATATAAAAAAAATAAATAAATAAATAAAAAAAACCGATTTCTTTTGTGGTTTGTTGTAGTAGTGTGATATTAATATTTCAATTGACACTTCCACTAAATTGTAGTATCCATATATTCATTAATTATTAAAATAATATTATTTGTTAAAATTTAGTTGAAGAATAAAATTATATAAAAATAATATATTGAATAAAGTAAAAAATAATAATAAAAATATAAATTATTCATCACATTACTTTTTAATCCAATCCCAAATCATTCCAAACTAGATTGGACTATTTTAATTATATCTCATGTTACACCAAATAATAGCCAGTGTTATATTTATCTTAACCGATCCCATAAAATTGTCTAATTCAATCGTGGCGTAGAAAACGGGGCATAGATGTGTTGGTCCCCTCCTATCACAATTTCTCATTGGTCTCTTGATTCTCAAGTAATAGTACGTAGCTGTTGCTCTCCTTGTCCCTTTTTCGACTTTATGATATTAGGCCCCACACGGTTGTTTTGGTGGTGGTGGTGCAACCAGAGGTTGTCTACGTATACGCTCAAGTACGCCAGAAACACTAAAATTTATCATGCAGACTTTTACCTTGAATTTGCAGAAACACTCCAACACGCCAAGAAAAGGTTGCATTATTGTGTGTACTGTTTTGTACATATTATTATCACAACTCTATTACGTTGAAATGTTAGTGAGCCATCACACAGTAGAATTTAACCATTCAATCAATCCTTAGTGATGTTAAAGCGATCACTACAAAGAAGAAAGAAGTTTTGTGTTCGGGTTTGACTATTGTACTCCAAGAAGAAGTGTTGGTATGATATTTTAAAGTTTGCAGAATTCTCTTACCTATCTTTATTATGTGTGTATTTATTTTTGAAAATGGCTGGAAAGAAAATCGAGGATTAGTGTCCCCACCAATAATGTACACATTTTGGATAATAATGGACACTTTTTTTTTTTTTTTTTTTGTCAAGTTTTTGCGGACTAGAGGTGGAGAAATACTTGTATGGTACGGTCTCATTATCATGTGATGAGACTGTCCAATGAAAATACATTATTTATATTAGAAACATGAAAATATATTTTCAAAGTTCCACACGGTATATTTTCATTGAACGATCTCATTGCCACGTCAATAAAATCGTTATATATAAGTTTTTCTCCTAGAGGCGACTCCCTCGTATGACAATCTCGATTAGGCCCCAAATGGTGGTGGTGGAACTTGAGGTTTTCGACTTATACAAAGCTTTGATTATTTCAATAAACAAATGCGCAAAATCACTTAAAACATTTGTTTAGCTAGTACTAAAATAGCAAAGAGAGCTTTGCTATTTAGTTATTAAATAAATAACGGACTAATTGGACAAACGTCTTCTCAGATTAATTAGGAATAATTGCATGTATATGAAACTTTTACCCATAATAGCACAAACGTCCCCAGCCGTTAGTTAATTTCCGTTAACTCTAACTGTTGACCACAATTTTAACCCACAATGACTAAAGTGCCCCTATTTACCTATTTATTAGTTAAATTAATAACTACAAAACGAAACAGAAAAGATAAAGAATACAAAAAAAACAAAATCAAACATTTTTTTTTCTCTTTCATTTTCTCAACCCCCAAACACAATCTAAAAATAAACTTAACAAACAAAAACCAAAATTCAATCCCACAAATCAAAACCAAAACTCAAATTCTCAAACAAAAGCCAAAAATCAAATCCACAAATAAAAATCCAAATCCATCAATACTATAACCAATTAACCACATCCATTAAAAAAAATTAGAACTTCAACCTAGAAAGTTAAAAATCCACTGTTGAAGTTCTAATTTTTTTTTTAAAATTTTTTTAACTGATGTGGTTATCAGTTATGAAATTGATGGATTTGGGTTTTTATTTGTGGATTTGATTTTGGTTGTTGTTTGAGGATTTGAGTTTTGGTTTTGATTTGTGGGATTGAGTTTTTGTTTTTATTTGTTAAGTTTATTTTTGGATTGTCTTTGGAGGTTGAGAAAATGAAAGTGAGAAAAAAAATGATTGATTTTGTTTTTTGTTTTTTGTTTTTTGTTTTTTTTGTCTTCTTTGTCTTTTCTGTTCTGTTTTTTAATTAATAATTTAAATAATAAAATAGGTAAATTGGGGCACTTTAGTCATTGTGGGTTAAAATTGTGGTCAACGGTTAGAGTTAACGGAAGTCAACTAACGACAAGGGACTGATAAGTTTATTTATACGCTTTGCGTATCCCCTATTTTCCTATGTTTTGATCTTGTTTTCCTTGGAATTACCATGTTTTAATGTTTATATACATGTTTGCAGGTCTATTTTGATCTATGAGGAGTCTACACGAGATAACGGGGATTTTCCGGGCAAATAAGGGACTTTCGGATTAAAAGAGTACTTTCGCAGTACGTGTGGACGTTGTTAAAGCGAATAACAACATGTACCGCGCAAGTGTTGAGTGGAGACTCTGAGATGTTTCGTTGTTGGTGTCAATAAAGCGTATAGCGTCAGGCAAAAATGCGTACCGCGAGTCTCTTCATGAGTCATTTCGTAGTACGTTTCGTTAAAGCGCACCGCTAGACGTACCCCGAGATAACTGTCACCACTTGTTTTTCACCTTTTTCGGGACCCACTCTTGACCTACCTATATATATCACTTTTCAAGATATTTCAAAGGGCTGCTTCGATCTAAATCTCAAAACTACCAACCATTTCGTCCATCTTCATTTTCTTCACATATTCTTCCACAAAATCATCAAATCCATCATTTCTTCACCATAAACCACCATAGATCCATTACCTGTACTACAAAACATTCCCTTCGACACCATACCCACCATCAATAATCACGAGTGGAGCAGTAAAGGAAGCTTGGAAAAGCCAAGTTATTTGAGCCAAGCACTTGCAAAATAAGAAGTTCTTCATCTTAGTTCTTTTTTTGCAACTTTATCTCTTAGACTTTTGTATTTGCTATGGTTTGTATTAAGTTATTATCTCAAATGATTTGGATGAGTAATATGAGCGAAACACTTTTATGCTAGAGTTATGATGATACCAAACCTTTAATCTTTCGTAATGATTTGCCTAATTTCTCTTAAAGTGCTTGAGTTGTAATATGAATATTTTGTGTGCTTAATGTTTTTGCTTGATTGATCATCTTGTAAATGATTTATTGGTTGTGTGAATGAATCGAGAGGTGACGCACTGAACGTGTGAATGAATCGAAAGGTGACGCGCTGAACGTGCTGGTCACAATATCCAATATATATGATCAGTAAGGTAGAGATACGCGAGGCTGGCATATAAGTATCATGTGTGTGCCTCATCGTGCTAGTTAGCCTAAATATATTCGGTATGTTTGGGTGTTAGGAGTTAGTCAAAAGGGGCACTAACCTATAACGTATACTTGCATAATTTAAGAGACTAGCGGGTCAAATTCTTAATTAGAAAGGTGAGGTGGATTTTAAATTCTAGCATTATTTCATCGTATTACAAATATCGTTCTCTTGTGTGATTTATGTAATCTATTGAATGCATGTTTAGAATTAGCTTTAGATTAATTTAGTGATAAGTTTGGAAATCATTCAATTGTATTGTTCAAATAGTACGCGTGCCTTCGAATGCCAGTAATCATTAAATCCCTTAGTCTATGTGGGACGTTTCCCTACTCTATCATTGCACTATATTTCGATCTCGTACTATTACGAGCGTGAGGATTTGTAGCGATCAATTTTAACACCTCTACCAGGGATTTAGCGGATATTTGATATTGGAATTAGTTGGATTTTACTACTTTGAACCTTGTTACTTTCGTGTGTTATTATTTTCTTTGCAGACGTGTTGCTCTTGTATGCACCGACGTACAAGGAGTAATAATCTACCAGTTTTGGACTTAGATCCAGGTATTGAAGGAACAACCATGAGAAATCGCCGAAATCGTAGGTGAGTTAGAACCATGGATGATCAAGTTCCAAACCCAGCCCTAATGCCGAATAAAGTATCGATTCAAGAAGATGCTAATGTGGAAGCTTAGAGAACTCTACATGACTAACTTATGCCGAGAGTTGATCAGAATATATTCTCAATCAGAATACCCACAATAGTAGCAAATAATTTTGAAATCAAGCCAGTGCTGATTTCGATGATTACTGCCACGGTTCATTTCAATGGACTGCCATCTGAGGATCCAAATAGGCACCTTCAGAGCTTTAATGAAGTGTGAAATTCCCTTAAGAGTTATAGTGTATATTATACCTAGAGGAGGGTGAATAGGTATAAGCCCAATTTCTTCTAAATTCAAATTTTGCGAAATATAATAATGAAAAGCACACTTGATGTGTCTTAATCAAATGATTTGCTATAATCAACACATGCAGAAATCAATGTACAAGTGATGCAATCATTATAATATATGGAAGATATTGGAAACTTAAAAACGAAACTTGACACATTTGTTTTTACGTGGTAAAACCTCCTAAGAGGAAACGTCCACAGGTTGATACCACAACCAATGGCAAAATAATTCACTATGATGAAAAGGACTTACACACTCAAGGCTATCAACACATGATATCCACTCTAAGTTATTAACGTCTAGTCTACTCTCGGGCCTAATGAACCACATAGCCTACTCTTTATCCAAGGTGTGTCCTACACCTCTAGGAAACAACTTCCTATCCAAGACTTTCTAGCCTCTAGGAAGATTTCCTTGCTTAGCTATCCAGATCACAAATGATCCTAGTCAAGCTTCCCTAGCTCAACCATCTGGAGTACCAAACTCCTAGCTAAGTTTTTTGCTTGACTATCCAGACCACATGTCTTAGTCAAGACTTTTTTCTCTAATTAAGGTTTCACTCACCTTAACAAGAGACTTCAACATTTCCACAAGACAATGATCTAAGTGATATAAATGCTGTAAACACAAGTCAAATAAAACAAGATGATCAATCAAGCTCTATGAACATGTTCAATGATAATCTAGAACATGCTTTCAATAAACAATCACAAATGTATCTAGAAATCAAGACATATGAATCAATAAGAACAAAATAAGAATATTTAATATCACTCAAAAATCTTAGTTCTTAGATCATGAAATTAAACCTAGAAAATATCATGAAGCACATCATATATATCATTTCTAGAATCAATTTCAAGATTAATCAAGTTTTGCTAATATATGTTCAAATGAAATCACAAAGCTAAAACTCAACAATCAATCAATCAAACAAACCTAGAATGTGAATTAACATCATTCTTAACACATTTTATCTATCAAATAGGAAGATTAAATGAGATGATCAAAAGAGAAAGTGATAAGAAAATGTTTCACCGACAAATGTAGAATCTTGGACTGAAATATGCTTGCTGCGAAAAATCATGAAATCCTTTGACTCTAAAAATGCTTAGAGTTTGTTCCTCTCATCAAGACCAATATTTTTGGCTCTTGAATCAAGTGATTCGGAGTTAAAATGAGAAAGATATGGTGAAACTAAAATTGAATAAATTGTGAGAAAAAATTGTGTTCAAATTGTGTTCTTCTTTTTTCACTCTTATTTTGAATTGCCGTGAGAGAGGGAATATATTGAGTGAGAGTGTGATCAGGTGAGGTAAGCTCACGTGAGGAACACATCATATGACCAATAGGAAGTAAGACCAAAGACACCACATGCTTTGATTGATCATGCACACCAAACACCATATGCATGCAATACATATGACAAAAACCCATTAATTCATGAAATGAATTTGCAAGCAGCTCTTCATTGCCGTTGCTACATGGGGATATAGGGCATGTTTTGGCGTGTGCCACACGTGCCCTCCATGGCCAAGGGGGCGAATGGCAATTTGCCATCTTTTATCCTTTAGCACCCTTTCGTACACCTCTCACGTTTTTAGACTGTTCTCTGATCTTCGAATTTCGAATTTGAATTTGTTTTCGGATTACGAACCATATCTCCCTCACGAACATGAACGTCAACAAAACATTCATGAAAAAATATGAAAATTGAAAAGACGAAAACCATGTACTATAAATATACTGAAAGTTTCGTAACTTCCAACTCGAAACTGGAAAACAAATGAGTGAGTAACCGAAATGACTTGAACTCAACAAGAAATCATTTGAGAACATATCAAGTCCAAAACACATACACACAAACAAATAAACTCAAAGTCACACAATTATGCTATTTCCTAGAGATGGTCCTAGAACATGCAATTCTACAATGTTTGTTAATGAAACAAAAGTACGCGCATACTTCAATAAGGGGGTGTACTTAATTAGGATTCTTGAGGACATTGAAAAACATTTTTTATGTGATAGATTTTCATGGATTTCTACAGATTTTTATAAATCCATATGAACTTTTATGGATTTGTTTAGATATCTATCTCAGACTTAAATGGATTTGTTTAGATATCTATCTCAAACTTTTATGGATTTGTTTAGACATCTATGGATTTTCATAGATTTGTTATCTCTGACATGTAAAAAGAGGTCGCTTTAATGAAGCCATGAAAGTAACTTTCCTGGCTCTGATGAGATGCTTTCTTCTTTGACAGGCTAAATTTTTAACTAGTCTAAGACATTGCACATGGCATCTAACCAATTATTTCTCTTAACTTATTTTCTCACGCTTTTCAGTTTTCAAAGTTGATGATATGATTTTTTTTTTCTTCGAGAAAATGGTATGTCACTTAAAACTCAAAAGTTCAAAACCAATTGCAGTACTCTAAATACCAAATAGAATTTAGCTGATTCCTAAGTAGTATGTTGCATAAAAGTGAATTTTTTTAATTTTTAATTTTGGCTTGAGATGTTCCAACTTCGAACTACCTTAGTCCTCATGTACATTTTAGGAAACATATTAGGTTGTATGTAACTTATTTTTTTCAAATAAGTACATTATCTGATATGTTCTATCAATTGTATTCTTATATAATATTAATATGATTTGAATGGAATATATATAGTTATTATCACTTTTTTTTTTTTCAATTTAACATGAAGACATGATATACGAATGGACAAATTTTGGTTTTTACTTATAGCATGTATCACACTTCACCCTACACGTACACATGACACAACCATAACCAAAAATTAAATTGTTTCACCTTACAGTACTTCACTCTAATTTTGTTGTATTTAGTGTTGTGATTGGCTAAAATTTTGTTGAAATATACGCAATTATTCATTTATAATCTCTCTTACATTTTCAATCAAACATCTCCATGTTTTTGTATGATTTATAAAAATAGATTTGACAAGTACATCGTAAAAGAAGACTTTACACATATTGTATGTTCCAGAAAGTTTTATTCAAAATAAAAAGCAATTTTTTTTCACAAAATACTTCTAAACCTTAACATTTGCTTACAATTATAGAATGTTTGATCTCGGTAAGTTTGGATAAATCCCGACACACTTTGTCAATTTCAAAACAAAAAATATATATTCTCATTCATAACTCATCTTCATTGATTCTCATTGTTATCATTGTGTCCTGCATCCATCCACATATTCAAAGCTATAGCATCTCTCCATTCATTAGCATCAGTTCGTTGTTGTTCTTGCGTTTGAAAAACTGGTTCAGAATTAACTTCATTAACTGGTTCAGGATGCACTTCATTATCTTGTTCAATAGGAAACTCATCAGATCTACACTCCTTTCAAAGAAAGTTGTGTAGTCCTACACAAGCTTATACAAGCTTTGTTTGTGTCCTAAACGGGAATAGAGGTGCAGTCTTGAAAATTGTGAATCGTGATTTGAATATACCAAATATCCTCTCCATGACATTCCTCAAAGAAGCACGACAGAGATTGAACAACTCAACTTCATATGCAGGGTCACGTCCTTGACCACCAAACTCCTAGAGATGATATCGAACACCTTGAAACGGAGCCAAAAATTGGCATCGGTTTGGAAATCCACAATCCACTAAGTAATATTTACCTAATAATACAATGAAAACACTTTTATAAAAAAAATAAAATAAAATAATACAATGCAAATACTTTGCATGCAACGTATGTCCTAACGTAAAGTTAAAAATAAAAAATAAATAAATAAATAAATAAAAAAAAAAAAAAAAAAAAAAAGGAAAATACGAACCTTGCGGCACTTTAGGTGCAGTCCTCCTCCTTGTTAAAGTATCAGTTAGCAATTTTGAATCATGCGCTAAACCCTCCCACCCACTAAGGACATACATGAATTCCAAATTGAAATTACAAGCTACCAATACATTTTGGGATATTGTTCTGTGACGATTACGATAGCTACTTACGCCGCAACCTGTTATCATTGCTGAAATATGTGTGCCATCAATACCTCCAATACAATCCTAAAATAAATCCATAGCTTTATATTTTGATTCAAATAAAAAGAAAAATAAAAGCTTAGGATATACATTTACTTTAAAGTAAGGTTAAAACCTTGTGCTTTCCTTTAGTTTAGATGGCAATGATCCAGGCTTGGTCAGCATATCTGATGCTATTGTGTTCAAGGCCTTTAAAACTTTATTAAAATTTTTACTGGCTGTGATGTGTGATCGGCCGAATGTGTCACATACTAGACAATATATATTATTGTGGCCAACAATAAGCAAAAATGTTGCAAGCATTTCTTCTACACAAATGAATTTTGTATTTTGTAAGAGTGTCTTTTCTCTAAAAATACTTGAACACATCAGGATACATTCTATACCTCTGTCGAAAATGTTCAGGATCTTGATTCAAGACATTATGTATATAATTTAATCCTTTCGTAGTAATTTGTAGCCGAGTTAATGGACGTTCAACAAGTTGCTCGCTCATGACAACCATAAACTCATTTAGCACATGTACTACATCTTGAATTGCCATCAACAAATGCTTAATGATTTCATAAAATTCTTCATCTTCCTCAAATTCTTTAACATCCATATCCTCCCCATCAGTTTCTTCTTCGTCAATTTCCTCTCCTTCAATTTCATCTTCATGTAGTTCATTCTCTCCATACATGCTTGATTGAGACATTATATAAACGAACAGCTAGCCACCTAATAAAAGCATTATCAAGTTACAAACTGAACTACTTAAACAAACTGAAATATGAACTAAAAAATATGAATTAAAATGAAGAAAATATCTCATTTTATAAACAGATATATGAACCCAAAATGAAGCAAATCTTTCATTCACACAATAGTATAAAGAACCATAAATAATAGTAATTGACAAATCAAAATCAGTACCAAAATAATACATTGCATGTTCAAACAAAAAATGTATTATACCAATTAACTAAGCAAATGAAATAAACCAAAGTGTTGATAAACAAAAGAAATTTCCAATAAAGCATGATGTATCATAATCCAAATAACAACTTATTCCAAATTGTAGGTGATCCAGTTTGAGCGCTCCTCAGGTGATATTTTCAAAATGCTTCCTTTTTTGTTTTATTAGTAAGCAATGCAACCGCTTTGTAACGAGAATGTTCATCCAAATTTGGAGTCTCTTTGATAGCATCCTATATACAACTTTGTCTCTCTTTTTCCTTTTTCTCCATCTCACTTTTCTCTCTATCTTTTTCCCATTTCTCCAGTAGGCTATGTACTCCTCAAAAGTCAGCGGCAATGGAATCAATGCTAAGAGTAATTTTCTCCATAATCACTGATTTATGATTGGTCTCAGCTGAGCTACTGTTCCCTTCATTGTCGGTTCTAGTTCTTTTCTTTTGGCTTGTGCTAACTGGGTGAACTTCTGAACTAATAGTCGGAAAGGGTAAAAGTGAAGAAGATTGTCCAAGTGGTGGAGGTTGGTGTGATGGTTCATTCTGATTTGTTACAAAGGCCTCATTGGTCTCATCATATACAAAGTCATCTACTACAGTTTGTCTATCTTCGACACCAAAAGTTCTTACATCAGTTTCATCACCTAATCCTAATGAATTTTTCCCAATAGCAGTTGCATTCCCAATTACAATTTGCAAATCCTCGTAGTTATCGCAATTTTTATTGCGAAGGCCTCTATAAGTCGGGTGGGACTATAAAAAAGGCAGGAAAAAAAATTGTTTAAAAATTAGTATGCACTCAATTTACCAAACAGAATACGTTTGAGAAAAGTTAAAAACCTAACCTTAAAGTAATCTTCCCAAACTTCATCAGGAGCAGTGAATTTCTTTGTGGTTGCATCCCACCCAAACCCAGAGCTATGACGCATAAGCTGAGAATATTTTTGATATTCTCTCTTAAACAATTTTAACCGACTTATGTAATTGTTATGAGTTTTTTGGTATCCAAGTTTTTCATTAAGTACAGGAAGTATCTTGCTTTCTACAATTGCCTTGCTAAGCATGTCGTTCGCATCACGCCATCCACGAGATGCAACATCAACCATGAGTAGTAACAACATTTTGCTCTCTTCAATGGACCAATTGCTATAATCAGTCCTGGCCTTTCCTTTTCTATTCCCTTCTTGTGCATCTCCCATTGTAATGTTACTATATATGCAAACTATTCAAGACAATAACATACCAAACCATTTGTATAATATAACAAGCATAACAAAAATTATTTGTAATGTTACTATATATGCAAACTATTCAAGACAATAACATACCAAACCATTTGTATAATATAACAAGCATAACAAAAATTAGAGAACTGCATATGAAATTGATCCATAGATTTATAAATGATAATAACTTCAAAAACAAGATGCAATTCAACTGTTTCTAAAGGGGTATATGAAAACTAAAAAAAAAAAAAAGTTGACAATTATATAAAGCTTGAAACTATTTTTTTTTTGTTTTGTTTATATATCCTCACAACTCGGCAATAATATAGAAGGAATGTACATTGCTGTACTAAGTTTTCACAAACACATGTAATTTAGCAAGACTATTTTGCATGCCGATAGGCAAAAGTACTCGTAAAGTCGTACGTACATTATTATATGATCTTAAATTTGACAGACAACACATAATTTGGTAAACATAATACATGAACCAGAGTCCATGTTAGTACAGACTAATATTATCAACTATTTCGAAGCATTAGCACTATCTTATAAGGTTAGTATGGGATGATACATTTACAATCCACAACTAGGACATGTCTTGACGACATGTTATGAAGGTTTACCCCCCAATATCCATCCACTCGGACTAACACTGACATCCTGGAGACCATTATGCAATTGATGCAGCACCTTACCTAAGGCCACTAATAAATACAAATCTTAGAGAAAACTAGATACATGAAGCCTCACCCATTTTGATGGCCCAAAACACTTTAAAATGAATTCCAAATTATACGTGAAATAGATGAACTACTCTGTCAAAGGCATTGATAAAATTCTAGGGAAGAATTGTATGGAATGAGATGATAACATCAATCTCTAGGATGAGCCAACCATAAGGAGCTGAGTGCCCGAAGGCGCGAAGTATAATCATTTATGACTAAAAGGGCACGTGCTGATTGAAGGGTGGTCAAAATTCGATGCATTTGTTGAAGTGTTTGCTGTCTTAGAGCCACATTTGCAAATCATAAAGCAAACCTCTTAATCTCAAAGTATATAATTCAATTATAACATCTAAGAGCTGCTAACTACTACATAAATCCCTAACGT
Organism: Acer negundo; assembly: GCA_035582765.1. Lineage (NCBI taxonomy): Eukaryota > Viridiplantae > Streptophyta > Magnoliopsida > Sapindales > Sapindaceae > Acer > Acer negundo. Next base: position 11,029,739 of record CM069236.1, on the reverse strand, counting down.
TTTTGTTTTTGCTTTGTTCCTCTTGACCAAAAAGAAGGAAAAGGCTTGGCATAACAATTTATTTGCAGTTCAAGCAAATTTAGAGAACCGATCAGACCTTGCAACCTATTTAGTAATGGTGTATACAAATAGTCTAAACACAACCTAAAGTAATGCATGTATCTGCTGTTGCAGTTAATCATTCCAAAGTACTCAATGCAGTACAAGTATTATAATTTGCGATTTTAACTCTTTTTTTTCTTTTTTTTCTTTTTTTTTTTTTTTTGTATCCCCCTCTGCAAGCATTGATCGCTGGAAGGCTGATATATTTGATAATACTATTTGTTATAATTGGCTCATCTTGAATTTTATATGCACATATTTACTGTTTACTATTAGAAAGGTTGATTGATATGATAATACTATACATAAATCTTGGTTAATTTGTCTGGTTGGCTCTAAAAAGATTGCTCTAAAGTCATTAACACTGGTTAATGGTGGGAGAAGTTGTATTACTCATTACTAATAAGACACTAACACTGGTTAGATTATTTGAGTACAATTGTACTCATTACTTGGAGGTTTTGTAATTGGTTTTTTTGTCCTATGATCAGAAAGCACGATGAGCAGACAAATTTGTATAGATCAACATAACCTACCCACTCAGAAAAAACAAAGTAAGACAAAACAAATAGAAATCGAACCCCAAAAATAAAGCACCCCTACACAACAAACAACCAACGCAAAAAAAGAACAAATCAAAAACAGAAATTGGGTCAAACGTCAAAATAATAATAAAGGCTTCAAATAATCTATAAACCCAAGAAACCCAAATCGTTAAAACAAGAAATAATGATTTACAAAGAGAAAAAAAGAATGAGATTTTGATAGATAAAATAAAAGATAGAGAAGTGAAAGAGTAGAAAAAAATTGAAAAAATTCGCTGTTGAAAAGTAGAAGATGTACTAACTTGTGGAAGAGTAGAAGATTTTCGGAAAATCCTAATTGAACGATGGTAGAGACAGATGAAAATGTTTGGGGAGATAGCTGGACTTCTCATGGACTTTGATATTTATACCTCTCACTATCAAGTCCACCAAAATCTACCAAAATCCATGACCTAAGAAAATCCTTTAAAATCTAGTCCTAATTAAATACACTTTGATTCTTGTAAACATTTTTAAAGTCCTAATTCAATACACCTAGATTTGGAAGGATTATTTAAAAGTCCATAAAAATCCTAATTGAATACCACTGGGTTCATATAGACTCTATTAAAGTCTTTAAATGTCCGAATTGAATACACTAGGATTTATAATGTCTTTAAATGTCCTCAACAATCCTAATTGAATACACCCTCCTAACTGTGTGAATCTGTTATACCAAATGTTTGCACAACAATGTAGGGATACACATGAATGAATTGTGTGTGTGTGTGTATATGTGTGTGTGTGTGTGTGCTTATGCCTTGCAAGAGGAAGAAAAATCTTGATACCTTAGCATCCAAGAATGTGATGTTCCCCTTGAAGACATTATTTGCACAAGATGTTGCTTCTTCACCTTTGAAGCTTCTTTTCACCAAGAACCACCTAAGCAACAACTATTACAAATATAGGGAGTTTTGCAATGGAATCAAGCTAATACAAATCAAGTATCTTACAATCTCCCCATTTGGCTATTCCATTGGCAAAACCTCTTCATCACCATACAATTTTCACTCCAATAAACTCAAGGTTGATAGCATTCTATCATCCTCACATTACAAAGAGATCCCTAGACTAAAAGGTCTTCAAGTCTTCTTGAGTCTTCAAGAATCCCTTCTTTGAACTTCAAAGTACCTATGAGAAAAGAAACAAACCAATAAGAGATCTTCTTCCAAAGAAGAATGGTGAGATATTTTCACATAAACAAATAAAAACTCTCTTATCCCAAACAAAAATGCATTATCTCAAGCAAATTAATGTGTTCACATTAAAGCACTCCCTAAGATCCTCACAATTAGACAAGAATTCTTTTCTCTCCCTTAAGACAAAATCTCAAAAAAAAAAAAAAAAACAAAGAGGTACAAAACTCACACATTTGGAACATTTCTCCACACATGGTGAGGTATACATTTTTATACATTTTTCTCCCCTATATCAAACATGGATTCCCTCATATCAAGCATGGTGAAGTATACAATTTCTCCCCTTTTTTTGTCAAGGAATAGACAAAGGAACACAAGAAATAAAGAACGAGATATTAAGCAAACAAATCGTATAGAAAGCAGAGTTGAATAAACTAAAGCTCCCCTTTAACATATGCTCCACATATTATCACCAAGAAGATTTGTTCACAAAGGACTCACACATTCACACATTTAAGCAATAAAAGGAAATATTTCATCACTTTTCAATGTCAAAGAGAGAATCATCGGTTTTCATTAATCTCTCAAAAATATTCTCACATTGCTAATGAATCAAGCACATAAGCAAAATGTGTGTGTGTATGTGAATGCTTCTCACATATATAGTAGGAGTGATTGTGATATCAACATGCAAACAATTTCCACACCTATCCAACTAAAGCATTTCCAAAAAATAGGTCAAATTGATATTCATTCAAGTTTTTTGCTTTAAAAGAATAGATATCAACATTTGAGCGTGTGTGTACATGTGGCTTATTTACTCATTTCTATTTGACAACCCGAGCATTTATCAATTCTCAACTATACACCAATAAGCCTTTTTATTTTTCATTTCTTTTAGGCCTAGAATCAAAGAATTTTTTTTTTTTTTAATGATTTTTTTCAACATTTCTTTTATTTTTTCTAACATAAACATATACACCTCATGACGGCTTTCATTCATCACAATGACGTAGCCATTTCCTACATTGGACGGCTTCATAACCAAGATGTGCAACCTTTTCCATGAGGGTGCTCGTTGATTACTATGTAGTGCCGAAGCAAAATGGATACATACCATAGGTCATCTATCATGTACTAAGAAATAGGCTTCTAGATGCATCCATAATCTACATACTTTCAACCACATATACTCAAAAACTAAAACATATAAGAGAAGCATTTGTGTACTTTTCAAAAATAAGATTTTTAAGCTTAAGTGCATGATCTAAAAACAATAAAAGATACTTGTTTAAGTTCATTACTTCTCAAGTGAGTAGCTCTCAAAGATATTGATTTTCAATTTAATTTTTGCTCATTAAGCCACTCATTAAGCACTTATCAATCACACAAAGACACTAATCAACACAAATCATGCCAATGGACATTCTAAGAATTTTAAACCTCTCTTTGACCAAGGGCTTTGTGAACAAGTCCGCAAGTTGATTTTTAGTATGCATATGCTCTAGAGTAACAATTGAATGTTCAACTAGGTCTCTAATAAAATGATGTCTAATATCTATGTGCATGATATCATGCATACATAGAGTTGAAAACATGAAATAGAAAGCAAGCTTTTAGAATAGAGAAATACATTAGCAAGCTTTTTCACCAATGAAAAGTCTCCACTCTTTTTATGAGCTCTCTTGGCTTGTTTGTCCTCATGACAACAAATTGTTAGTGAGTCATCCCAAGAGAATAAAGACCAAACACTTTCAACTCAAACAATCACATGAAAATGACTTTCTCTAAAAGTCTTAACAAAAATAATACCAAATAGATTCCAAAATTCAAATTCTCTAAAGTTAATCAACAAATTTTGACTATTATAGTGAATATGTGAGATAGCTAAGTTCATGCCAAGTTATAGAGATACAAAGCTAGCTAGATAAGTTTCTTAATAACTTGACACTAATCTTCAAGCTAACTCTCATGTGCAATCTTACACTAATGGTAAGAGCACTCATCCTTGACCAATGTGGTCTTGGGTGAACTAACAAAAACATCATGATTATTTCTCATGACAATAGAATATCTGAAGATTAATCATCTACTATCTCCTTTATAAAAACATTACTCATGTTAAGCACATCATTGTTGCCATCAACAAAGATATCATTAAGACTATGAATATGATAATGTGAAACACTCTTTTTCACCAAAATCTTCTTGACATTCTTCTTCACATGATTATCACTATCATGCACAACATTCAAAGAGTTATCATTTGGAATATGTTTAGAAGAATGAGTAGGAACATTTTTCGAATCATACTTTTTAATCCAAGCTTTTCTAGTATGTTCCTTTACAAGATTATTGGCGATGTGTACAAGTTCTAAAGGCTTCTTGGTAGCTATGGAAGTGCTTTTCTTGTGAGACACTTTGGTTTGTTTACCTAATTGACAAGATTCACAAATACTTTCTAGCTTCCTACCAAAACTAGGTAGACCTCTAACAATGCTACCTTTTTCAAGCTTCTTTAAGTCCTTAAAGTTCATGTGACCCAAACGTTGATACCACAAATCAAGCTTGTTGCACTTATGTGCCATGTTGCAAATTAGAGGATCTATCACAAGACAATAGCAATTGTCTTTGGACCTTTTGACTTTTAGGACAACCTTGCCCTTTTTATTAATTATAGTGCATACATCTTTGTTAAAGCTAACTTCCTTAAAGATTTCACACAAGTGAGTAATGCTTATCAAGTTAGCTTGTAACCCATCAACATACAAAGTGTTTTGAAGTTTTGGCAATCCGGGGATACATATTGTTCCCTTGCCTAGAACTTACTTTTTGGTGCCATCACCAAAAGTGACCCAACCTCCATCCCTTAAAACAAGATTCTTAAAGAACTCTTTATTCTCGGTCATGTTCTTAGAGCAACCGTTATCTAGGTACCAAGAATAGGAGGAGTTGGCCCTTAAAGCATATTGTGCAACTAGACATTTAAGAGTGTCCTTTCTAACCCATACACTCTTCACTCTTACCACTAATATGTTTTGACTCAATGTTAGACTTTTTATCATGCACCTTGACCTCATTGGTCACATTTTCAAAAATATGAAACAAAGCATTATCAACTTTCTTATGCATGGTAAAGTGAGGCACAACACAAAATTTAGCAAGCAAGTCATCAACAACTTTCTACACAACATGCCCTTCCAAGGTCTTCCTAGGTCTATTTCTATATCCATACATGGATGATTGCCTAAGTCCATTCAAAGACATATCATGAAAAGCATTATCAACTTCACATTTACGAATATATTAAAAACACTTTGATCGAATATGTCCTACCATATTACAATGATGACAAATAGGAATAAATTTGAGAAATTTACCATTTGCATTTGCTTCCAAAGCCTTTGGTTATCTCACAATTTTTCCTCTTTGAAGTGCAACCATTGATGCTTCACCTCTTGCATTTGAGGTTGTTGCTTCTTGACGTTGATCTTGTAGCAATCTTCCATTTAACATCCTTGCTGATGTATTGCCACCTCCAGTAGCTTTCATAGTTTTACCTTGAGTGAGTGTACCTACATTTGTTTCAACACTTGCTTTGACAAAAGTAGATTTGTTGGTAGAAGGGGTTTCCTTCTCATTGATATAATCCAAAACTCTTTTGTCACATGGATGCTTACCACTTCTAATGAGGGTTTCAACCTTGTTTGAACTAGATAACATCTTGTTAATCATCATACTAGCCTCATCAAGTTTATCAATAAACATCCTATTTTTAATGGCATTGTAAGGATTCCCATATTGTGATTGGCTTATTTCGTGGACAAACCACAATTGGGGTTTGAATTGTAAGGGTAGTTTAGGTGATTGAGGATCAAGCTCAAAAGCCCTTGTTCAAGACCTCAAGGGTAATAAACACCAAAGGTATATTCTTGTGCTTGCTTGCTTTGAAGAGATCTAGTTGCACATACTCACAACTCATGCATATCTCTAATAATTGTATGTTGTGTGTTTTTATATGTGTGCATTCATGTTATTGAATATCTCTTCATGCATGTTTATTTGATTACATCTAATTCATTGAAATGCCATGACATGTTAGGCATTAGAATGCATTCACTTCCCACATATGCACTTCATGTATGATAGTCTTAGGTGTGGTGTAATTCGTTTCCGTTTGTGTGATCGAAAACGTCCAGGCTTGCACGATGATGTGCATGTCTTAGCGTGATGGTTGACCACTTGAGAAAGTCTCATTCTTCTCTTGGATAAGCGTTAGATTCGATTTGGTTATTTAGAGTAAAGTGTCTAGTTTCAAAATATTGGATTTCAATGATTTAAATGTTTTTTCAAAATTGACCTTTGTATGGTCTTGTGACCATAACTATTTATTAAAAGATTGAAATTGAGTTTTGTAAAATTATGAAAAACTAGACACATATACCTTTCCAACGGTATATTATTCATAATATTTCATGACCGTTTGGATTGGTTTTGAAATCTCCAAAGTGACCACTATATCTCTAAAGTGACAACTGTTATCCAAATCTGACCTTTGGTCAATCTATTGACCATAACCTTTTCTACAGACATTGAAATGTCATTCCATAAATTGGAGTAGAAAGTATACTTCCATACCTTTCCAACGATATATCATACGAAAGGTTTCAATGTCATTTGGTCATGTTTTGACGTGCTTGAAGCTGAAGTTGATGCACTGTTGCGTCTACCGAAGGCTTGGAGCAAAATTGCTCCTATCCGCTGTATGTTCGCCCTACGTATAGCGAGGCACTTGATCGAATTTATTTTCGCTAGTGTTCCGCCCTACACCCGCCCTACGTAGAGCGGGTGAATGGCAGCTCTCCAAACCGAGAGCAATCGCCTTTGTTTCTCCCATTTTTGCCTCGGTGAACAACGGCCTTGAAGAACTCGTTCTTCAATTTCCCAGGTGAGGCACCCTACACCCGCTCTACGTAGAGCGTGTGTAGGGCCTAAGGCATAATTTTAAAAAAAATATACAAAACGGTGTCACTTCATTTTGACACTCTATATATATATGTCTCTTTCATTTTAGGTTGTTTTTAAGAGTTCCAAAAGCATATTTTTCACTTAAAAAATATTTCAAGAGAAAAATTCAAAAAAACTCACATTTAATCACTCAAAGCTAAACCTTTTTGCGTCAAACTTCATATTGCATCATCTATGCTCACATAGAGTGCATCCATGCATGGTTTTGCATCATCACATCTTGCTTGGTAAGATTCTCACTAACTTCATCTAATTTTAGTGTCTTTCTTAACAAGTCGTCTCTTTATTCACTTGTATGTTCTTAGATCATGTGCTAAATACAAGATAGAGATTGTTGAGTGTTGTATTATGATAGATATCTAGGTTTTTATAATCTATGTTTATCTAAGCTTTTTGATGTGTCATCTAGCCATTGATATCTAGGATTGCATTAATTGTCATCTTATCATCCTAGATAAGCATATAAGGTTCCCTAGCCTTATTTGTTCTTTTAATATCATCATATATTTACATAGGACTTTTTATCTCTTCATTGAGAAGTAAGACTTAGGGCTAAGGTTGCTTAGGCCTCAAGTAAATTGGAATAGGATCACTTTTAAAGGCCTGCGCGGTAGAAGTGGGGAGTTATTGACCGGAGTGTTAGACGAGGTCTACATAAGTTGTAAACTTTATTTCAATTAGTGATTTCGAGTTCCGAGTGTGGCGCACTATACAGCCCGTGGTTTTTCCCAGTGGTTGGGTTTCCACGTATATATCAAGTGTTATTTAAATTTGCACCATATTACACTTGTTATATTATATTGACTAGTTAGGGTTATTTTCGTAATCTTGATATTGCACGAAAATTGGGTAAAATGAATAAAATCTATTCACCTCCCCCCCCCCCCCCCCCTCTAGATAGTATTATACACACCGTGCATTATTAGTTTCAGGTATATTTCTCTAAGATATCATCGATTTTCCTAACATCTTCACGAGATTTCTTAAGCTATTCTTCATACTTCTTCTCTTTTTTTTGGTGCTCACTAAGTTTGATTTTATGCACATTCTCAAGTCTCCTAGGACAAACAAGAGAACTAACCCTTTGCTAAATTTCTTAATTCAAGATGCTAAGTCTATCATTGTTATCCTTAAGGTTCATTTCTAGACTTAGGATCTTATCTTTAAGTTCATTGAATTCTTTTGAGCCTAGACCATCATTCTCAAGCTTCTTATTAACAAAAGCTTTAATTATCACCACTAAATTGGCATTAATCAACTTCAACTTCTTGTTCTCTTCATTCTTCTTGACGCTTTCACTGGTGGGTTGAAGGATCTTGTCATTCAAGCTTATATAATCTTGATTTGAAGAGGCTTCTAACTCTTCATCATATGAGGAGATTCCACTATTTTCACTATTTGAAGAGTTTTCACTTTCCTCATTACTAGAGGGGTATTCACTCTTATCCTCAAATCTTCCTTCATATATAGCCACATGTTCAATGAGATTGCTAGTAGATTCTAGATCATCCAAGGACTCCTCTTCCTTTACTACATCACTCATACTCATCCATGATTTATCATTGATGGCTTTAATGTAGGCTTTCATTGTATTTCTCCAAAAGGTGTAGTTACCATTATCCAAGAGTGGAGGTCTAGCACTAAAGGCACCTTCCGGTATCAAATCACACATGTCTCAAAAATACAACAAAACAAAACACAAACACTATAATATGGATCTATCTAATTGCTTCTAGACACCCGCTCTGATACCAAATGAAATTCCCTTAAGAGTTATAGTGTATATTTTACCTAGAGGGGGCGTGAATAGGTATAGGCCTAATTTCTTCCAAATTCAAATTTTGTGAAATACAATAATGAAATGCACACTTGATGCGTCTTAATCAAATGATTTGCTATAGTCAACACATGCGGAAATCAATGTACAAGTGATGCAATCATTACAATATATGGAAGATAATGGAAACATAAAAACGAAACTTGACACATTTGTTTTTACATGGTAAAACCTCCTAAGAGGAAACGTCCACAGGTTGATGCCACAACCACCGGAAAAGCAATTCACTATGATGAAAAAGACTTACACACTCAAAGCTATCAACACATGATATCCACCCTAAGCTATCAACTACAAGTTTACCCTCAGGCCTAGTGAACCACCTAGCCTACTCCATATCCAAGCTGTGTCCTACACCTCTAAAAAGAAACTTCATATCCAAGACTCTCAAGCCTCTAGGAAGATTTCTTTACTTAGCTATCTAAATCACAAATGATCCTAGTCAAGCTTCTCTAGCTCAAACATCCGGAGTACCAAAGTCCTAGCTTAGTCTTTTGCTTGACTATATGGACAACATGTCCTAGTTAAAACTTCTTGCTCTAATTAAGGGTTCACTCACCTTAACAAGAGACTTCAACATTTCCACAAGGCAATGATATAAGTGATGCAAATGATGCAAACACAAGTCAAATCAAGCAAGATGATCAATAAAGCTCTATAAACATGTTCAATGATAATCTAGAACATGCTTTCAATAAACAATCACAAATGTATCTAGAAATCAAGCCATGTGAATCAATAAGAACAAGATAAGAATATTTAATATATCACTCAAAAATCATAGTTCATAGATCATGAAATTAAACCTAGAAAATATCATAAAGCACATCATATATATCATTTCTAGAATCAATTTCAAAATTAATCAAGTTTTGCTAATATATGTTCAAATGAAATCACAAAGCTAAAACTCAACAATCAATCAATTAATCAAACAAACCAAGAATGTGAATTAACATCATTCTTAACACATTTCATCTATCAAATAGGAAGATTAAATGAGATGATCAAAAAAGAAAGTGATAAGAAAATGTTTCACCTACAAATGTAGAATCTCGGACTGAAATATGCTTGCTATGTAAAATAACGAAATCCTTTGACTCTAAAAATGCTTGGGGTTTATTCCTCTCATCAAGACCAACATTTTTAGCTTTTGAATCAAGTGATTTGGAGTTGAAATGAGAGAGATATTGTGAAACTAAGATTGGAAAAATTGTAAGAAAAAAATTCTACGCAAAACAAATTTTGTTCTTTTTTTTTTTAACTCTTACTTTGCATTGCCGTGAGAGTGGGAATATATTGAGTGAGAGTGTGATCAGGTAAGGTAAGCTCACGTGAGTAACACATCACATAACCAATAGAAAGTAAGACCAAAGACAACACATGCTTTGATCGACCATGCACACCAAACACCATATGCATGCAATACATATGACAAAAACCCATTAATTCATGAAATGAATTTGCAAACAGCTCTTCATTGTCGTGTGCTACACGGGGACAGAGGGCATGTTTTGACGTGTGCCACATGTGCCCTCCATGGCCAAGGGGGCAAATGACAATTTGCCATATTTTATCCTTTAGCACCCTTTCGCACACCTCTCACGTTCTTAGACTGTTCTTCGATCTCCGAACTCCGAAGTCAAATTTGTTTTAGGATTACGAACCATAACTCCCTCACGAACATGAACATCAACAAAAATTTCTTGAAAAAATATGGAAATCGAAAAGACGAAAACCATATAGGATAAATGTACAAAAAGTTTCGCAACTTCCAACTCGGAACTCGAAAACAAATGAGTGAGTAACCGAAATGACCGGAACTCAACAAGGAATCATTTGAGAACATATTCAAGTCCAAAACACATACACATAAACAAATAAAAACAAAGTCACACAAGTATGTTATTTCCTAGAGATAGTCCTAGAACATGCAATTCTACAATGTTTGTCAATATGAAACAAAAGCATGTGCATACTTCAATAAGCGTGTGAATGTGTTATACCAAATTTTTGCACAATGATGAAGGGACACACATGAATGAATTTTGTGTGTGTGCGCTTACGCCTTGTAAAAGGAAGAAGAATCTTGATACCTTAGCATTCAAGAATGCAATGTTCCCCTTGAAGATGATATTTGAACAAGATGTTGCTTCTTCACCTTTGAAGCTTCTTTTCACCAAGAACCACCTAAGCAAAAACTATTACAAATATAGAGAGTTTTACAATGGA